>JAGFNQ010003037.1:177334-251066 GCA_024364735.1 Boesenbergia rotunda | reverse complement strand
GAGAAATTGGAAGTATGATTCTAATGATACGCAGGCAGAAATGTACCACTAGATCATACTTCCAATTGACAGAAGATGACATCCTTTGTGTTGCTCGAGTTGTTTTGCCGGCTGTTAACACATTCCTAACCAAGGCCCAAGACATATTTTCGGGTGATCCATCATGGACTCTTAAGGCAAGTCTCAATTTCTGTTTTCCTTGTCTTGTTTATTATTTTCATAAGCAACATATGTGACTCCTGATTGATTCTAGGGTTGTAAAAATCGCTAGGTGGTAGTCGGGCGGAGGACTACCGCCTAGCGCCTAGTCGGCGCCTAATCGGCGCCTAGGCGGTGCTAGGCGGCGCTAGGCGGCATTAGGCGGCACCACGGTGGGGTGCCGCCTAGCGCCTAAGCGGCGCCTAGGCGGGCCTAGGCGCCGACTTTTACAACAATGGATTCTACATATGCATATCTAATATTTCATCTTTTGCATGTGCCCTCATATTCATAGCCAGCCGCATATTGCTTTAATTTTAATTATCTGGAGAAAATCAAGTTATTTTGCTGTGTGATTTTATTTCTTTGGAAAATAGAATAAATAATTCGTTATTTTTATATTTAATGAAAATGTGAAAATGAATAAAACTGACGGTGGAAGAGATCTCTTGGCAAAATGTCAGTTTTGTTTATAGGAAAAAAAAAGTTGATGGCTTATAATAAAAAGGAAGTCATCCTATATAAGTCTTAATGTGAACTTAATTGGGAAAAAAAACAACTGTAGCACTAATGATTTACTTATTTCAACCAAGCTATTTGAAACTAATGAATCATAAGATAGATACTCAGCGGTAATCAATGTCATATAGAAGAAAAAATGTATGAGCAACCAATCAAATGTCATGATAAAGATATTTGCTTTTTTTATACACAAGGGTGTAGAATGCCATGTTGATTATTTGGTGGGACATACACACACACAATCCGATTTAGGTCAAGGTGGGCTTTTTCAAGAGCTGGGACACCAAGTTGGATTTTCTAAACACTCGATTGGAGTTGACCAAGTTTTGTAATTATCAAGAGAACTCCATTTTTCATCATGTTTACAAATCTAAATAGGTCATTCCTACGAGCACTTTATATAGGAATGCTAGACCCATGGAAACTTATAGAGCTAAGACACTTCAAATGGTGTTTGATTTGTAAGTAGATTATTCTTTCATTTGTTTTTGGCGAATTCATTTGCCCCGAGGTAGGAGAAAAAAAGAAGATGCTTCATTCATTTGGTATTAAGATTGTGAGAAAGATTTTAATGATGTAAACTATTATCTACTTCATCTACCACTAACTGCGTCATTTGCCCTTGGAAAGATGTTCCTTCTGTTCCACAACTCTAGAAATATTGCGACGTGGAGGGGAAATTGCCACACAAAATAATAAAGGCTACAAACAAAATGCTATATGTTCTCACGACACTAGTGGGTGTCAAACACCTTTTTCTACTCATTTATAAATAGTTTCTACCTCATTTTTCACCGTAAACAAATTAAGACGCTATCTATTGGCTCTAAATGCAATTGGTCTCTAGAATTGAGCTAGTACCCACAGTTCATATTGTGCCTGCAAAATTTGTCTTTCCGCCTGGCACATGCACCATTGGCACTGTGGGATTGCGGCGCCTCCGCGATTCTGATTTTTTTTTCCTTTTTTCTTTTAAAAAAATTATTTTATTTTATTTTGTATTTTGTATTTTTTAATATACAAGTTATTTTTTTAGTTAATATATTTTGTATTTAAAAAAATATCGAAATCATACCAGCACGGCACGATATGGTACCGTTCTGATTGGAAACCGAAACTTCGGTAGGCATCGAGATTTTAAACAATGATACCTAATGACTAGTTCAAATCTTATATAGACTGACTAAATGTGCTTTTTTTTTTCAAGGAATGTTAAGTGATGTTAATGATGCCATGTTTCCCTTTTCTGAGCTAAGTTCTCTGTGTATAGGGAAAGTAATGTTGCAACATTATGCTCAGTCAATACTAAATCTGATGATGTAACTAGTTGTAGTGGGAGGATCAGAAAAACAGGACATTTGAGTTATGACAATCTATCATGAAATTCAAAATTAATATAAGAATCTTGCATTCCATGCTATATCAATTGAGAGAACAATGTGAGGAATCCTTAGGTAGCCATTGACACAAAAGTAAAGTAAATTCACGTGAAGATGATTAAGGTTAATGCACTAGTCCAAGCTAGTCATCCTTATTGGTAGAACTCAGCTGCAGGCCATTGCAGCTCATCATCGAACAAATGCTTCAATTTTCATGCAAGCCAGTTGCTTCTACTGATGGTTTAACCAATATTTGTAATTTTGTTTTACCATCAACGGTATTATGAGGAATCAATGATACTTATGCTTCTCAAAAAGATTACTACTTTTGCACGTGGAATTTCAGTCTCTCTTCACAAAAATACCACATATTTTATTTTTGTGACTACTAATAAATTCTGTAAAATTAGGATCTTATTTCATTTTGATATAATGCAACTCCATACACACACACGCACACACACATATACACAAGTACATATGATCGTTAAAAATTTAATTAAATTCTCTTTTCACATAAACAAATCATGCCAGTCTTTTGACAATGGTTGTATATGCATCAACATATGCCTGCAGGTGGCATATAGACCATGTTATTCAACCACAGATCACCAAATATCATATTCTTTGGTTAAAGCTAGGTCTTGTTACAGCAAATTTTATCAACTTGACGATTTTACTGCCAAACAGATAGTGCCAGTTCTTCTCCTTGGTGCAAACTATGGCCACCTAATAACCTTTTGGAGGCTTCTGGCAACTGGTAAAGAGTGATGATATACTAATGTCTCTCCTTGCTGAGAATTACTAGCACTTGCACTGGATTATTACTATTATAAAAAATGCAGGCTTTTTTGCAACCTTCACATTACCCAAATTATACTGTCTCAATACACAACAAATACACCGAACAGGTATTGATATTCCAGTAAAAACCATATTAATTTTGTGTTATCTTAATACCAATAATTTTCAAAGTAATAGCTATTGGTGAAGTTTTCTTCTTGTATCAAGTATCACTGTTTACTTATTTCACAGCCGAGAGTGCAGCACACTGGGTACTGGAGGCATGGAATTCTTGCCGTAGGAAGAAGTTTATTGCAGCATCTGCAGCCGCAATATTATGGAACTTATTTAGTGCAAAGACACGCTTCTTTGCAGGTACTGCAAATAGTTGCTTCCGTTTGTTTTTTACTATGGAAATACGTGTTTGTTGGATACTAGTATACATATTGATTGCCTAAGAGATTGATATGTCATCTGCCCTTAAAGACATTTCCCTTTACTGACTGTAAATTGGTGCAAACACAGCATTTATCTTCATTGTGATGCTTCGCTATCGCCATCAACAAGTCAGGCAAGAAGAAAGCGGAAATGAAGGGAAGGAATTAGAGCAACAGCAAGGAATGATGGTAGCCGGAGAAACGCCACCTATGATGCAACTTGATTGAGTAGATCTGACGTCAAGAGCTACTTATTCCAGGCAAGCACCAAAGATCTGTCTTCTATTTTGACAATCTTAAAAGAATTTTCGTCCTCATACAGATGGTTGAAATAGTAGGCATCTGAAAGTATATAATTTTCAGGCAGGATAGCGGACGGGAAAATATCAGCAGATTTTTAAGCTTAGAAGTATAACATATTAGTCCTTTATTTTTATTATATAGTTCATATTTTACTACATATTAATCCTCTATTATTTGTGATTCCCATTTTTATCCTCTCTGGATTTAACTTTCTCTCCAATAAAAAATTGCAAATTGATTCTCAATATTTCTACACTTATGTACACCTTTACACGTACAGCAATTGATTATATTATAGTTTACTCAAAATATTTAAATTCTTATTTTCAATATTTTTCCTATACAGTTTACTAATTAACTATATTCAAATCTACTCTCTATATTTTATGGGTTCTATTTTTGCCCCATACGAGCAAATTTAGTTGCCTCAAAATTACAAATTGATTCTTTGATATTTATATGTTTTTTTTATTTCTATCTCTATAAAATAGATAATGTAGCGGTTATATTTACCTCTAATTTTTTTTTTAAGTGTCCCGTCTTAACTCCCGATCAATGATTATGACATCGCTCCAATCTAGCAGTCTCAATTATTTCCTGTTGTCGATAAGTTATGGATTGTATACATGATCCTTTGTGCACTTAGCATTGACATCCCATGTATGCACTTACCTCTCTCACGTAACTCAGGGTTCAATATCACTTGGTTCAAACTGGATCTCAGACGGAAAAAAATATTAAACCAAATAGTAGATGAATCTGGATGACTGGTCTAAATCCAATGAAGTTTTTCATCGATCATAAGGGTAAATCAGGAAGCGCTCGCAATGGATGATCTAGACCAGCGTCTCAGGGTTTGCGTCCCATTTGGAGGAAAAATTCTTACAAAATACGTCGTAGTTAGGGATTGAACCGCGGATATTTGGGATAGTGGCTAGTCGTCCTACCGTTGCATCATAGCTCTTGGGGCTAAAATGTTAGACCAGATAGTAGATCAACCTGGGGTGACCTGTCCGGTCTCATAGAAGTTTTCCCAGGGTAAATCGGGAAGCGCTCGCGGTGGACAGTCTAGAAGCCCTGTATCTCAGGATTTGCGTCCCATTTGGAGGAAAAATTCTTGTAAAATATGTCATAGTTAGGGATCGAACCGCGGATACCTAGGATAGCGACTAGTCGCTCTACCGTTGCATCATAGCCCAGGGGCAACTTGGATCTAAACGAAATGATTAACGAGGTTTTTTTCAGCCTCGGACGACTGGTCCAATCTCACGAAAATTTTTCACCGGCCGTTAGGGTAAATTGGATCTCAAACGAGGAGCAGCAATAGGAGGTATCAAATAGTTAGGCATTTAGACATCAGTGATAGGTGCAGGCATGGGATGTAGATCAGAGGCTTACCAGCTATATCAGGCTGAGATTTTCTAAGAGAATTAACTCAAGAGTCATACAAATAGACATCAATTTGTTCATCATTCGTAATGAATACTTCGAACCAAGTTGCTGTAATGAGTTTCCATTTTCCTTCTTTACCTAAATGTAATTCCTTCAAATTTGCACATGGCTTTCTCACTGTTACATCATATAGGTTATGCATTGCCAACAATAAACTGATCTACATAATTGTTTAGTGTATCAAAGGGTTCATTGTGTTCTTATTCTTATTTAGAAACAAGAAGCATGCTGTGGTAACTAGGAAGGCTTTAAGCCAGCCATGACCTGCTCTGATCTGTTATGATTTGGACTGTATCCAACATGGTCAATGGGTAATACTGTGTCAGGTCGTGTCAGGTCCGACTCAATTATAAACAAGGTACAAATAATATTGGGCAAAAGGCTTCTCAAATTATGTGAATCATGGTCGTCTTGATAATAATACCTACATGTAGAAGCTATTATTAGGTAGCTATTACTTTCGGGATTATGGTACAACAAAAGGTGATTTATTATCATGTCAGATATTTACAGTTTAATCCTCAATTACGATATATTTTATAAGAATTTTTTTCTAAATGAGGTACGAACTCTGAGACGTTAGACTTCTGGATCATACGTCGCAAGTACTTTTCGATTTATACTTATGGTCGGTGAAAAATTTCCGTAGGATTGGATTGATTGTCTAAGGTTCGACTCCAATCTCATTTACCATTTATTATTAGGTAGCTATTAAATATGTAAAAATTATCAATATTATTGCAGCTAGTCTTAACTGATATGGGACTTTGGAAGAGCTTTTACTTCTTGAAAAATTATTCTTGTAGTGATTATTTTGAAGTTAGTAAGAAGCTAAAGTAAGCAGTGTTTGAAAATAGAAGTCAAAAGCTGATACAAGATAAAGTTTGAGTGTTTTGGAGAATAATTACTTACAAGCTTAATTTTTAATTGAATGACAATAATATCCTTAAACTATATAAATTAATCATTTTTAATTATTTAAATATAATTTCGATATTATCAATAATTTGTTCACGTAATTATTATTATATTTTAAATAGTGATATAATTATTATTATATTTTAATTATAGTATTAAAATTAATTTTTTTATAATTTGAATATTTGAAAAAATATATAAAATTAATAAAAAATAAAAAATAAAAAATAAAAAATAATATAATTTATATAAATATTATATATATATATATATATATAATTTTGAAAATGTACAATATGATTGAAATTTTATAAAAATATAAAATTTTATTTAAAAATATAAAATTTTATTTAAAAATAAATATTAGTACAATATGATTGAGGAGATAAAATTAGGTCAAGTGGCAATCAGGTAAAATGTTATATTATTTAAGGATATAAATATTATTTTTTAATGTTATATTATAAATAAAAAAACAGAAGCAGGTAGAAGCATCAAATTCTTGCTTTTAACTTCTGAGCAAAAGTAACAGAAGCTAAAGCAGAATTTAGCCTTCCCAAACACTCAAAAGTGATTCTGTGTAGCCAGAATCTAAAAAACAGGTAGCAGAAGCTCTCCCAAATACTCCCATAATGTGCCAAACTTATTTTATAATTGCTACATGTAAAAACTCTTGAGTAGGTGTTATAATTGTTTTAAAATAATTTTGATTAATTTAAAATGATTTTCATGAATTTAAATAATTTTGATTAATTGGTAAAAAAATATTTTAATATAATAATTTCAGAATTTACATATAACTGTATAGCAGTTATCAATAGTTATTATAAAATGTAAAAATTATTGGGCATATGCTACGATATGAAAACTAACTATTCACTTTAATCAAATTATTACATAAATCACTATTATATCAAAATTATATTTATTTTTCAAATTATTTTAAATTTCTTTCAAATCACTTTAAATTAATCAAAATCATTTTTAAAATAGTTGTAGTTAAATCTTAAACCCTAAAAAATAAACTTTAAATCCTAAAATCACTTGAAAATAATTGAAGCAGCTACTGGATAAGAAAAAATAATAAGTACCAAGTATTTAAGCCTTTGGCTTGATTAATCTTGGAGACGATCAACTTAGCCCTATAAAAATTTTTCATTGATCATCTGAGTAAATCGGAGAATTGCATGTGGAGACTGACGGGCCCAAATTGTATATAAAATATTGTCACGAAAGTTGGGTCTATCAAATTTAGATGTGAATAAAATGCTGGAAACCCTTTTACAATCAAAAGTATGAAAATGTAATATAGGGGCCACAGGTCGTATTTTTCTCGGGGACTAGTTGTCTAGTTTGATTCCAACTTGCATTTAGGTGTCGTTCGTGAAATTTGGGTTTCAAATAAAGATTTGGGTTTGGGCTCAATTCGAATCGAAATTGCAATGAAAATTAAGAAAACTTACATCAATGAACAAAACAAGGTGATAGCAATTAATAACTCAAGCAAAAGGACCACTTATTCATCCTAAGCACTTAAGCAATTTTTAGAAAGTGAATCTGATCTCAAATTCAGCAACAAATGCTAAGCAATGAAGCAACGAAACAGTGAATACAATTTTCAGAAGCAAGCCAACTTAGATCAAATGCTATCTATGAAAATTCAACAATCAAACTTTGGACAATCACTACACAACTAGCTAAAAAGTCCGGAGGTAAACCAATGCATACAAACTCAAGGATTCTGAAGATGATATCAATAGACTTCAGTAGCTGTCCTACACCAGAAAAACTGGTGAAAATCTGATACAAATCAGTATTCTAACAACTTGGCACACAAGATGAAACTCTTGTGCCAAGGGCTGAATTTTTGTGCCAAGTTAAAACTGATTATATCAGTTCAGAAATTCCACTGACCGAATGCAGTGTGACACGCAACCTACCAGTCAAGGACTTTCAGATATGAATGAAGATTTCGAGTCAAAAAGATGCTCCACCAAATTGCCCTATTGCAGAAATGAAATGGACTCGAATTGCAGAAATGGGGTCTGATGCGCAAAGAATGGCTGATACAAAGTTCAGAGGCAACAAGCTGCAGTTTGGAGTTGTTCCTTGATGCGAAAAGCAGGTCTACAACTAGTGTGAAGCCAAGAATGTTAAGTAAATGGATGTGAAGCAAGCAAAAGTGCAGGAATTGCAGAAATACAGTTCAGGCTTTCAAGAATTAATTTCTGCAACTCATTGGATGAAAAGTCCAGCAAGCAATTGAAGTCAAAAGCTGTAAAATTCGAATGCGAATTTTCCTGATACAACTTCAGAAGTAAAATATGATGATATGCAGAATTGGATGAACAAATTTTTGGATGCAGAAATTTCCAATGCAGCAGGACTTGATGCAGAATCTGAATGCATAAATTCAGAAACAACCCTAATGCAGTTCCTCACAAGTCAAGCTGTAAAATCATGAACTAATGCTTGGGAAGGTTCAGACACTCTCAAGCTCACTTGATACAAATTTCAGATGACTAATAACTACACTTGCAGAAATAACCCATAATTGCAGGAATAGAGTGATGCGCAGAACAGGGAGCTGAAAATCAGAAATAAAGCTGAATAGGAAACGAACTTAAATCTAATGAATTCACACACTAAATGTGGTCTTCAATGGAAAGGATTAAACTAGACATAACTGAATTCGAATTAGAAATAAATTGAAGAAATTCGAAACTAAACTAGAATCTACAGCAAAAAGCTGATACGCAAGCAACAAGAACTGGCACGCAGGCATTAAACACAGAAATAAACTAAAATTAAACGCAATATATCACTACACAAGTTCCTTAACTAATCAACTTGAAGATTGAAGCTAAATTACAGCTAAACACTTAAGAAAACTAAATCTAAGCAGCTGATACGAACTGCAAAAACAGAAAACAGGACAGAAATCAAATTACAACTATGAAACATTGAAATTAAAGATTTAAACTACTCCTCAACCCTTCTTCAACTCAAAAGCTCCTTGGTCGTCAATCAAGAGTGAGCTTCGGACCCGCAAGCTCAACAAATCAGTGGGAAATGTCTCAGCTACTGAATCTGATCAAATCACTGCCCAAACTGCATTTAGCTTCCGAATTCATCAAACTTGCTGTGGTGGCTTGCGATTTGGATTGGGGAGTGACCGAGACCTTCCAGGGAACCCCTCTGGTCAGCTCGGATGCAATGGAAGTGGAGCACAGCTGAGTTCGCTGAAATCGGATAGAGAACTGCCGAGACCTCGCGCAGCTTCTCTATTGAGCAAAACTTCAATCGGAAATCTCACTGAGACTCTTCATACTGACCTAGCCCTTGCTTTGATGATGGGTTTGAGGGATCGCGCCTCTTGGATGAAGAACTAGCTAAGAACACGGTGAAACTGAAGAAGATCCTACTGTAGCGGCGGAGACGCGACGAAGGTGAGTTGCGCAGGATTTTTGATTAAATAGCTAATAATGGACGGCCCAGATTGATCGGATGAAATCCAACGGTAGATCTTGGTCTGATTTGAGCCAAACTTTTATGATGATGATCTGGGGTCAGGATCTGCCTTGTGGTAGCTCGGATCCTCCAGATGTGCAACGGATGGTCCAGATTAACTCAATCTGTGAATGGACGCTCTAGAGCCCTCCTTGCTTGATCCAACGGTTGATTTAGCTCTGATTGGGATGAAACCTTCAGATCTTGATCATAGAGCTTGATCAACCCTAACCCTAGCTCGGATTGCTTCAGATCGTCCCGGATGGCTTAGATCTAGCCGCTCTTGAATCGGACGGCCCGGATTAATCGTAGGCTTGATAATCGGATCCGGCTCACTTCCGACTCAAGTTTGACCCAATATGCCCTAAGTCCTTGAACCTTTGGTGCCTACAAAAATAGATCCAAAATTTAGTGGCCAATTAATCCAATTTAATGCAATTTTGCAATTAAGTCCAAAATAAAGGTAAGTTCTAAAACCTAGGGCAATTTCACAATTAATCAATAAAAATATGAGTCAAAAATGGATTTTAGCAATTAAAATAATCAATAAAATGATGCTTATCAACTCCCCCACACTTAAGCTTGAGCGTCTCCCGAAACTACTAAATAAGTATCCCTTAGGCTCTCTTAAGCATAATTAGAAGCAAATGAAAAGAAATTACCTAAGGTTGTCAATTCTCATAAATCTAAGCTCTATGGATTAGTATCTTACCCTTAAATCAACAACTTGGCCTTTTCATCTATCATGAGTCATTGAGATGAATTTAAATCACCAGCCTTTCAAGGAAAATTTTGGTGGCTCTCTCCTTAAGTTCTAACTTGATGATGGAAGTGGAGCTCACTCAAACACATATGATTCTTGCACTACCATAAGCTTGCTTATTATCTAATCTCCACCATTAATCATGATTGGAATCAACATCTATAAAAACAAATGAAAACATGAAAAATGGTGAGAGATGGAATAAAAATCAAGGAAATGAAAAAAATTAATTGAGTGGGAGTCTTAGTTGCTCAAAAATGTTTCCAATGCGCTTTGCCCCTCCTTTCAGTCCTCTCGTGGATAACAAAGTGTGGTGAAGTCACATTTAAATAAATTCCTTTGATTTGGATGAAAAACCTTTCTTTGGTTTCAATGTGCCAAGTT
Source organism: Boesenbergia rotunda (assembly GCA_024364735.1). Lineage (NCBI taxonomy): Eukaryota > Viridiplantae > Streptophyta > Magnoliopsida > Zingiberales > Zingiberaceae > Boesenbergia > Boesenbergia rotunda. The sequence continues at coordinate 240,417 of JAGFNQ010003037.1, read as the reverse complement.
TGCCTTTTGCCAAATTCCTTTCTTCATTCTCATTTCTGATTTTTCTCTTCTTCTTTTATCCTTTAGCAAGGTCAGATTTGTAGTGGAGCAAAGCTTTTAATTCGGATCAGAGAAAAACCAATCAGTTGGTTCACTTGCTTCATGGTGCCAAACTTCCAATTTTTGTGCCATCTTGTTTCTCTCTTCTCCCTTTTCAAACTGTTTTTTTTTCTCTGAAGTCTTCAAATGGACAATTGGAGCTTTTCGGTTTTGAATTCACATCCTAGGAACTTGAAACATTATATGACAATTAAGAAGTTAGATGCTCCAAAATTAACCTTCACTAAACATCTCTTACAATTTCCTTTTTGATACACTCCACTTCTCTAGTTGACACACTCATTCACTTTCCTTTTTCTTTTTCTGCTCATATTTCAGATCCACGGCCTCTTCATTGCAAAATCAATAATCTGGTTTCTCAAACAATTAACATTCAATCATAGTGTAGTGGAGAATTTTAATTGTCCACTTGAAAATTCTGATCAGCACATTGAATCTCAGCCACTTCTTCCACTGCTTGCTCAAAAACTGCTGAAATGATTTTTTTTCTTTTTGTTCAGCATTTTGTTCAGCCCCTTTCGAATTCTGAACAGCTCTTCGCAAACCTTTCAGAATCTTGCAGCTTCCTTGATTACTCAGAGCAATTAGCATCAACGGATTCCAGCTCACTCTTCTCTGTTGCATTTCGGATGTTCCTGCTGAAATTCAGATTTTACAGATTTAGCAAGGTTGCAGTCCAAGGCAATTCCGAACAGAACATTTCTCCACAGCCATTTAATTTGCCCAGAATTTTCAGCATTAAGTTGGATTCAACTTCAATCATATCAAGAACTTTGTACCAAAGCTGTTTTCTTCAATTGCTATCAAACTTTGCACTAATTCAGATCTACACAACTGCATTCCAGCTTACTTCCTCAACCTTACTGCATTTCCAGCTTGTATTCTCTGCTTGATTCATTAATGCCATGCTCAACAGCTGCCATTTCAATTCAGTTCAAAATTCCAGCTCAAATCAGTCCACTACACTTCATTCCTAATCTACACAGAATTTCCCTTTTCTTCCTCTGTTTTTGGCACAGATTTGCTGCCATGTTTCAGATTATCCAGCTTGTGTGCAGTCTCTACAAGATATTGCTGATCTTGGCAAAGAACAGCTCTAGCAACTACAAATTCAGCTGCAAATTCAGCTTACTGATTTTTTTCTATATGGCATAACTTTGCTCTTGCTTGTGTGCCATTTTTGCTTTTCATTGAAGATTTCTTCTTCAAAACTGCTTCACTTAATTTGGCACTGCATCACTGATTTTCAACACCCAAAAATTCAGATTTAGATGGATACTAACTGTGTCTATGCCCATTGAAATCAAGTGATACCGAAACAATCTCTTCTTCTTTGAATTCCTTGCTTTTGGATTCAATCTCTTGACCACTTCTTCTCAATTTTTGTCTCAGAATTTTCTTTTGAAATGCATAGATTTTTCCATTGATTGCCACTTGAATCTTCAAAGTGTAGTAAAGAATCTAAATCTCCAATGGCTTCCATCTCTTGCTCTCCAATTGATCTCCAAGGCACCTTTTGGCTTCCACTTGGCAAATTTTTTTTTTTCGAGTTGAAATGCATCCAAAACTTTAGTCACTCCCCCACACTTGAATCTTTGTCCGTCTCGGGCAAAATAGCATTAGAACATATCAAACAACAAGTCCAAAGAAAAGTGGAGGTAAGAGTAAGAAATAAGTAAAGCAAAATGGAATGAACATGATTTTTTTTTTTCTAAAATGGAAATGGAAAGGTAAACAAAGTGATTAGCCTCTATAGATGTGATCCAATCATTGAAATATGATTTTGAAAGAACCTAGGCAAGTTCTAGAGCACAATAACATGTATGTGTCACAAAATAAGGCTAATTTCACTAGGTAAAAATAATCCATCTCAAATCCTCAATCAAGCATCTAAAGCAAAGTAGTACTCAAGCATCCAAGATTTCATCCATGATCTTCAATCCTAAGTTTTAACAACCAAATTTAATTTTTTTTCAAAAGACTCTAAAATGCTATGGAATAACCTAGAGGGATACATTTATTTCTACTCATGTAAGAAAAAATGCTAAAAGAAAAAATATGGTATTTACAATGTCTATTTATTCAATTTACTCTAGAAAACATAAAAGTGAAAAATGCGATAAAAGAAAACACAAGAAAGAATCAAACTCCCCTTTATTCTGGTGGACGGAGTCGATCCAAAAGTAGCCTCCATCTTGGTAGTGGAGGAGTCTGGGTGGCTGGGAGAATTCGGACTCCCCCACACTTGAATTTTGCAAAAACATGCTCCGGTGGCCTAAGGCGGTTCAGGTTCAAGAGCCATTCAAGGGGTGGAGTGCTTTTAATTAAAGTAAGATCATCTCCTCCTTCTTGATGCCCTTTAGAAGTCCTTCCAGGAGGCTGAAGTCTGTTCAGTTGGAGCACCCACTCCTGAAGTCTTCTGGACCCTGCAAAAACATGTAATACCTCTCTCAAGCGTTCAGGGTCAGAAAGAAATGATATAAGTTCAGTCTCTGCATAAAATAAATCCAAATCTGCATCATGTCCAATTAAATCAATTTGTGGTGCCTCAATAAAATTTTCAAAATCATTTTCTACAAAATTTGCATTCAGGAGCTCATCACAAATAAAGAAATCAATTTCTGGCACATCAATAGAAATTTCGCAATTATTTTCCATCCAGGGTGTATCATGCAATGTGTCACAGCCAATCAAATCAATATCAGGTATTTCCAAAAGTTTTTCACATTCATTTTCAGCATAAGACATAACAAGAGATTCATTAAAATAAATAACATCCATTTCAGGCACTTCTAAAAAATTTTCACTAGTCATATCCACAAAAGATGTATCTAAAGATTCATCATAACAAACTACATCAATTATGGGTGCCTCTAAAATTATTTCACTATTCATATTTACAATGGATGTGTCAAGTAATGCATGATGATCAATAAAATCAATGTTTGGTACCTCTATTGGATTTTCACAAACAATCTCTACACAAGGTATATCAATAAATACATCAGAATCAATAAAGTCATCCCTAGGTACCTCACTGCATTTTTCTGAAGAAAGAGGAGAAATACTTACCTGAGCGTGCTGGATAATACCTGGAGGTTCTATAATAGTAGATGTATCTGTAGTCTCCTCCTGGTCATGTTCATGCTCCTCTTCAGCCTCAGGCTCTGGTGGACAATCAACTGGTGATCCTTGGGTGCTTGCTTCCACCATGCAAGTCCCTACACTTTCTGGTTCATTCTCTAAATCTTGTGGTGGTCCCTGGGGCTTAGTGCAATCCCCTACACCTATGGAATCATCTCCTATGCATGCTTCTCCTGTAATATCTGCAACAACAGTGTCAGAAAAATTAGGACCATCAATAATGCTATCATCAGAAAATAAAAGTCTAGAATGGTCCTGTGGAGCTTCAATTTCTTCTTCTGGAGCTGAAAAATTTGGAATTCGATTTTGAATAGGAGTCTCCGGAGGAATGCATGCTCTAGGTGCCCAGACTTTAATGTATTCTTCTTCTTCTTCTTCTAAAATTGCAAGATCCATTAAAGAAAGATTTGTCCCTGCACTAGGGTCACCTTGAACTTGCATTTGATTCATTTGACTAGCAATTTGTCCAACGCCTCTTTCTATGTCTTGAAGCCTTTGCTGCTGTTGATGATATTGTACAACTAGTTGATAAATTTCCTCCATTCTCTGTTGTTGTGCCTCATTCTCATTAAGATTCTCAAAGCCTCCTTGGTTAGCAAAGCTCCATGATTGATTTTGAAAGGATGAAGTAGGGTGAAATGGTTGAGCTTGCTGAGATCCTTGAAACCCCTGACCGTAGGGCTGGAAATTTTGATTCAAGGGCTGTGTTGGCTGAAAACTTTGTTGGTTTTGAGCTGGAAAAACTGGAAATGATTGCAAGCCTTGCTGCCCTTGATTATATTGCTGGAATTGAGCTTCAAATTGCTGAAATGTAGGCTGGAACTCTTGCTGAAAATTTGGTTGATTGGGCTGAAAATTTTGCAATAGTGGCTGCCCATTCTGAAAATGCTGGAAATTTGATAGACTTGGCTGAAAATCCGGCTGAGTTTGTTGGAATTGCGGTTGAAATGGTTGTGGTGGCTGAAATGGTTGACATGGTAGCTGAAATTGCTGAATTTGTTGATCAAAAGGCTGAAATGGTGGCTGCCCATGCTGAAAATTCTGAAAATTTGGTTGACTTGGCTGCTGGAAATTTCGGAGAGGCTGAAATTGTGGCTGAGGTGGCTGAAATTGGTGTTGAGGTTGCTGAAATTTTAGCTGAACAGGCCTTTGGTAAGTAGATGACTGAGCTTTACGTTCTAGTTGGTAGTCCAACCCCTTTAACACAATTTTTAACTCCTCCAATGCCTCTTCTATCTCTTTTGACCCCATTTTGAATTTACAGCCCTGTCACAAAACAAACAAGAAAAATGGCAGCAACCGTATACAAAAGAATAAAGCAAAATAAAACAGAACCCAATGATATGTCTAAAAGTACACAAGCAAAAATCAAACAAATCAATTAGTTGCTTCCCCGGCAACGGCGCCAAAAATTTGACGGGCCCAAATTGTATATTAAATATTGTCACGAAAGTTGGGTCTATCAAATTTAGATGTGAATAAAATGCTGGAAACCCTTTTACAATCAAAAGTATGAAAATGTAATATAGGGGCCACAGGTCGTATTTTTCTCGGGGATTAGTTGTCTAGTTTGATTCCAACTTGCATTTAGGTGTCGTTCGTGAAATTTGGGTTTCAAATAAAGATTTGGGTTTGGGCTCAATTCGAATCGAAATTGCAATGAAAATTAAGAAAACTTACATCAATGAACAAAACAAGGTGATAGCAATTAATAACTCAAGCAAAAGGACCACTTATTCATCCTAAGCACTTAAGCAATTTTTAGAAAGTGAATCTGATCTCAAATTCAGCAACAAATGCTAAGCAATGAAGCAACGAAACAGTGGATACAATTTTCAGAAGCAAGCCAACTTAGATCAAATGCTATCTATGAAAATTCAACAATCAAACTTTGGACAATCACTACACAACTAGCTAAAAAGTCCGGAGGTAAACCAATGCATACAAACTCAAGGATTCTGAAGATGATATCAATAGACTTCAGTAGCTGTCCTACACCAGAAAAACTGGTGAAAATCTGATACAAATCAGTATTCTAACAACTTGGCACACAAGATGAAACTCTTGTGCCAAGGGCTGAATTTTTGTGCCAAGTTAAAACTGATTATATCAGTTCAGAAATTCCACTGACCGAATGCAGTGTGACACGCAACCTACCAGTCAAGGACTTTCAGATATGAATGAAGATTTCGAGTCAAAAAGATGCTCCACCAAATTGCCCTATTGCAGAAATGAAATGGACTCGAATTGCAGAAATGGGGTCTGATGCGCAAAGAATGGCTGATACAAAGTTCAGAGGCAACAAGCTGCAGTTTGGAGTTGTTCCTTGATGCGAAAAGCAGGTCTACAACTAGTGTGAAGCCAAGAATGTTAAGTAAATGGATGTGAAGCAAGCAAAAGTGCAGGAATTGCGGAAATACAGTTCAGGCTTTCAAGAATTAATTTCTGCAACTCATTGGATGAAAAGTCCAGCAAGCAATTGAAGTCAAAAGCTGTAAAATTCGAATGCGAATTTTCCTGATACAACTTCAGAAGTAAAATATGATGATATGCAGAATTGGATGAACAAATTTTTGGATGCAGAAATTTCCAATGCAGCAGGACTTGATGCAGAATCTGAATGCATAAATTCAGAAACAACCCTAATGCAGTTCCTCACAAGTCAAGCTGTAAAATCATGAACTAATGCTTGGGAAGGTTCAGACACTCTCAAGCTCACTTGATACAAATTTCAGATGACTAATAACTACACTTGCAGAAATAACCCATAATTGCAGGAATAGAGTGATGCGCAGAACAGGGAGCTGAAAATCAGAAATAAAGCTGAATAGGAAACGAACTTAAATCTAATGAATTCACACACTAAATGTGGTCTTCAATGGAAAGGATTAAACTAGACATAACTGAATTCGAATTAGAAATAAATTGAAGAAATTCGAAACTAAACTAGAATCTACAGCAAAAAGCTGATACGCAAGCAACAAGAACTGGCACGCAGGCATTAAACACAGAAATAAACTAAAATTAAACGCAATATATCACTACACAAGTTCCTTAACTAATCAACTTGAAGATTGAAGCTAAATTACAGCTAAACACTTAAGAAAACTAAATCTAAGCAGCTGATACGAACTGCAAAAACAGAAAACAGGACAGAAATCAAATTACAACTATGAAACATTGAAATTAAAGATTTAAACTACTCCTCAACCCTTCTTCAACTCAAAAGCTCCTTGGTCGTCAATCAAGAGTGAGCTTCGGACCCGCAAGCTCAACAAATCAGTGGGAAATGTCTCAGCTACTGAATCTGATCAAATCACTGCCCAAACTGCATTTAGCTTCCGAATTCATCAAACTTGCTGTGGTGGCTTGCGATTTGGATTGGGGAGTGACCGAGACCTTCCAGGGAACCCCTCTGGTCAGCTCGGATGCAATGGAAGTGGAGCACAGCTGAGTTCGCTGAAATCGGATAGAGAACTGCCGAGACCTCGCGCAGCTTCTCTATTGAGCAAAACTTCAATCGGAAATCTCACTGAGACTCTTCATACTGACCTAGCCCTTGCTTTGATGATGGGTTTGAGGGATCGCGCCTCTTGGATGAAGAACTAGCTAAGAACACGGTGAAACTGAAGAAGATCCTACTGTAGCGGCGGAGACGCGACGAAGGTGAGCTGCGCAGGATTTTTGATTAAATAGCTAATAATGGACGGCCCAGATTGATCGGATGAAATCCAACGGTAGATCTTGGTCTGATTTGAGCCAAACTTTTATGATGATGATCTGGGGTCAGGATCTGCCTTGTGGTAGCTCGGATCCTCCAGATGTGCAACGGATGGTCCAGATCAACTCAATCTGTGAATGGACGCTCTAGAGCCCTCCTTGCTTGATCCAACGGTTGATTTAGCTCTGATTGGGATGAAACCTTCAGATCTTGATCATAGAGCTTGATCAACCCTAACCCTAGCTCGGATTGCTTCAGATCGTCCCGGATGGCTTAGATCTAGCCGCTCTTGAATCGGACGGCCCGGATTAATCGTAGGCTTGATAATCGGATCCGGCTCACTTCCGACTCAAGTTTGACCCAATATGCCCTAAGTCCTTGAACCTTTGGTGCCTACAAAAATAGATCCAAAATTTAGTGGCCAATTAATCCAATTTAATGCAATTTTGCAATTAAGTCCAAAATAAAGGTAAGTTCTAAAACCTAGGAGAATTTCACAATTAATCAATAAAAATATGAGTCAAAAATGGATTTTAATAATTAAAATAATCAATAAAATGGTGCTTATCAGAGACCCATCCCGATAACCAACGTTCACGTAAATGGCTTTTACATGTTGCAGCTACCTAGTAACTTCTAAATATTATAGCAGTTATCAGTAATTGCTATAATATTGTTGGATAAGAGTTGATTTACATAATTTAAAATGATAATTTTTCAAAAGATCTATCCAATATTTGAGATTGTCCATAAGACGCAACTAATGTTGAGATGACACAAAAAGACACACTTACTTTCCATTTTACCCATTTGAAAAAAATATTTTTTTTCATCTCTTTCTTCTCTCATTTGCATGTAACTCTCCTCTCTTCTCTTTCGTCTTAAATTAATTAAATATTTCTCATTCTTGTGCATGCATGCAACAATCACTATAATGCTGATTTTTAAAAATTAGCATTAGAGTTTAATCACACCAACATTAAAAATAGCACCACGGTGGTGCTATTTTTTAGAAATCAGCACTACGACAGTGTTGGTGTATCAAGTTGTTCCGTTTGTTAACCCACAGGACTTAAAAGAGCTTGGATTTTTGAAATTTTGGAATGAGATAGAAGAAGTAAATGTCTAGAATAAATATATGACCTCCGACCATAATTCTGAAACTCCTATAATAAGCTATGGTCGCATGTCAAGTGGCACGGACCTTAGTGCTGGCCGAAATCAGCACCACATTGGTCATGATCTTCCTAAACCAGCAATAACGTGACCTTGGGTTCGATTAGAAAGCATGCTGCTAGTGTTCGAAGATCAACACCAAATTATTGCTGATACTTTCAGACCAGCAACACTATGTACAAAAATATTTAAATTGTTTGGAGCAATATCAGGAATGTTTGAAAATAGTAAACGATGACACATTTGGACTTTTGTGAGCCATGTGAATCCATAGGACTTAGAGTAAGTCCGATCGAAGTTTTAGATCAATCAATGGGTTTTGACCAAACCACATTGATGGACCTAGGGGATTTGAATTTCTGAAATTTTGACATTGGAGGGAAGAGTAGAGTGTCTCAAATGTATGTGTGTATAACCTCTAACTATGACTCTGAACTCCCACAAGAAGCTATGGTCGCATGCCAAGTGACACGCACCTTGGTACTATACTTCCAAAACCAACATCGTGTTGGTGTTGGTCTTCCTAAATCATCAATAATGTGACCTTTGGTTTTGATTAGAAAGCCTGGTGTTCCGGAAAGAATCGACGTGGACGACCAGTCACCAGAATCCAACTCACGAGGACGATGACGAAAGGAAAGGAGATCCTGCCCTGCGAAATTAACACGAGCGTTAATGGGAACACGCTGGAGATTTTCCAGCGGAGCCCACTCCGACGCTCAAGTCAACCCTTAAGTCGATTGCAGAAAAAGAATTGAGGAGTTCTCAGTTTAGAGAGCGTATCCCCTTTACCTGGGGGTTGGAGTACCTTATATACCTGTAGGCTTGGTCGCACGTATCTCCACGTTCTCCTCCACGTTCCGTGCTTGTCGGTTACCTGATAGCTCTTAAGTAACGGCTCCCGCGATTATTGAGCCTTAATTATCGCATATAAAGGACAATAATTATCCGCCACCTTTCCTGAACAAGAAAGGGTAACGACTATTGGAGTTGGGCTATCGGATCTATCACTTTTTGGGCTCCGCTTTCCCGAGGGGGACTCGGGAGATTTCCTCTCCCGGAAAGGCTTCGGGAGCCTATCTTCCCGGAGAGGTCTCGGGCGTATACCATCCCGAGTTGGTCTCGAGGATTTGCCCTCCCGAGGTGGTCTCGGGAGTCTGTTTTCTTGAGATGGTCTCGGGAGTCTGAGAGAGTCATTCAGACTCGGTGGACCCTGACACATAGCTTCCTCGTTCCACTTGTCAACCCTGGGATGCTCATCCCCATCACAAGTCCCTCCCTTCAAGTCTAATCGATGGAAGTGTGGCTGATTGATTATACTAGTGGTGCAACGAAGAGAAGCTATACCGTGGTGAGTCCATATATCCATTACTACTTCATTAGCGGTTTGTCAGATCCGAGGAATCGAAACATTCGTCCCTTGGTCCGAGGCAATCCCTTTTAATTAGTCTTCCAAAAAGGCTTCTGCGAACTTCGAGGCACAACAATGATAGCTATTTATCATCCATTAAAAGCGCATAGGGTCTCTTAATGGCGACAAAACCCCTTCACAAATGCGCCTTTGCCACGTGCTAAAACTTCTCTGTTCGCGATCTCCTGTTGATATGCACTGCAGGACCATATCAAACGGCAACCTCGAAAGCGGTGATGCCTCGAGATGGATGTTCATCACCGTCCACGTGCCTTGTCCCCATTGTACTCACGAGGGTGACTTCTTCCCTATAAAAAGGGGAGGCGAAAATGTCCGTCCGCCTTTTGACATCGTCAATTAGTAGCGTTTGCAGACATCGTTCTCGTTTTCTGTCTCTAAGGACTCTTTCCTTACACGTAAGTCTTCTTCTTCGTTCTCACCTTCTTCCCTAGGAACCATGGTTAAGGAGAGCAAGAAGGACCAGGGTAGGAAGGGGACCCCGGAAAAGGGATACCAACCGGAATGGTATGAGTCTACGTCTTCCAGAGTTAGGCCGGAAACCCTCCGAGCGGCCTGTGAGGCCTACGACATCTCGGCCGAGATGGAGGTAGAGGTCCCTAGGGTGGATCAATCACCTGTAGAACCTCCCCTAGAATTCTTTACCTTCTTCCTAGGGCAGGTAGAGTTAGGGCTTCGTTTCGCTCTCTCACCTTTCTTCATGGGCATTTCTTCTTACTTTGACATTCCTCTCCATCAAATGACCCCCAACGCCTTCGCTCAGATGGGTGGGGCGTTTATCATCTTCAAGCTCTTTAACATTCCTCTAATCCCCCGTTTCTTCCATTTTTTCTTTATTCCTATTGGCTTGCGAGGGGCCTTTAGTTTTACGGCGCGCCCCAGCCATAGGTTCTTAGGCGGGTTTCCTTCTTTCATAAGTGATGGAAAGAGTGGTTTTTCTTCATTTGACTGCTCCAACGTCCCTTCAGACCTGTTCGCTGGGGGAAGATCTGCCCGCCCTCCGGAGCTAGGGGACTTCCAACATGACCCTGGCTACCAGCGGGCTAGGAGCCTCCTGTCGGGCATGGAGTTTAGTGGCCCTGGTCTGGTGCATAATGATGAACTCATGTATCGAGCGGGGCTCAGTCATAAAGTCACCAGCGTTAACCCCAACCTCGGTAAGTTTATCTTTTTTTTATTAATGTCTGTTAATTTTAACTGATGTTCCATTTCTTATTTATTGCAGAGAACATCATGTTATTGAGGGCGATGAATCGGCTCATCAAGTGGGATGAAGCTAATAAGCAGGTCTTGGCTCCTCCCCCGACCCTTCTCACCGCACCATCTGACTCGGTCGAGGCTTCAGAGGAGGCTACGGAGTCGTCCGACGAGCACGCAACGCTGGAACAAATAGAGGCACCAGCAGTGCTTGAGCCAGCCATCGACCCAGGGGCCCCGGAGCTACCTAACGCCCAAGAGGCCGACCTGCCTCTCGTCATCGTCGAGATGGGAGAAAATAAGGAAAAGTCAACGCCTCCAGCCGACACCCCGCCACCTAGATCTTCAGGGAGGCCAAAGAGGAAACGCCCTGACAAACACTCATCGAAATGGAAAAGGATGCGACGTTTCGACCCCCGCAAGCTCCCCTCCATCCCTGAGGAGGGTATACCAATATCCGATGATGAGGACATCATCCCTCTGTCTCAGCATTTCAAGCTGACGACCACTCCAGAGACAGGAGGTCAGACCATCAACACATCCCTAGCTGACTCCTCCGACATTTCCAAAGGCAAGCGGGTGGTGCTTACCAAACCTCGTATGAAGCTTGATTGCCTACGCAAGAAATTTCAAGCAGCATTGGAGGCAGCTTCGCAATCATTCCCCCTGGTGCAATTCAGGGAAGTCCTTGTCGAGGGATGTTCTTCCGAGAGGACCTCTAGCTCCGACGAGGACGTCTCTGACCCTTCAATTGTACCTCCAGGAGCGCTTACCGTCCAGCTTCTCCCGCAGCCAAGCCGAGGCGACGCCCCGATGAGCCACGGAGTCTTGGGAGGGGATGTTGTGTGCACCTCAGCCGGGCCTCTAACTAACCTCCACGAGTCCCTCATGAAGGTAAGAGCTTCTACTTTCTTAGATTACCCTAATTCATGTTTTCTAACTCCTTTACATTGTGACAGACTGCTCAAGACTGCCTCACTGTTGGCCGCCATTTATATTCCCGGCGGGAGGTTGAGCTCCTGAAACACAAAGCACTTATGGCGGAGAGCGAGACCTATCGTGCCCATCGAGAGGGCTTCCTGCAAGCAGAGGTCAGCAGAGCTCTCCAGGTGAGAGTAGAGCATCAGCTGGACTCTTTGTTGGCCTTAGAGTTAGCCTTGCATGACTCTCGCCATAGGGAGCGCTTGATGTCAGAGAGGGTCATTGCCCTCTCGAACGACTTGCGCACCCTGACCGAAGAGCGGGATCAGCTTCAGGCCAAGGAGAAGAAGCTGTCCGGGGACATCCAACTTCTGGAGTCCTCCACAGCAGCACTGAACGGTCGAATACAGGAGCAAGCCAACCAGCTGGCCCAGAAAGAAAACATGGTGAAGGCTGCGGTTGCTCAAATGACCGATCTTCAGGAGGACATCGCCCGGGCCACTTCCAAGGTCTCGGACATCTCAGAGAGACTCCAAGAAGCCTTGGAAGATAAGGATCGTATGTCCTCGGAGATGTCCCAACAGAAAGCCGCCAAGGAAGAAGACGGGACGGAACTACAAAACCTCAAGGTTGAAGAGGCATCCCGGCCAAGCGAGACCGAGACAGAGTTCAAGGCCAGGTTTCTGGAGTCCAACAAGTTCGGCGATATCCTGTCTGGGCAGGTCATGAAGCGTCTAAAGCAGGGCTTCAACGGTGTCATCACCCAGCTCCAGAAGGCCCAACTCTTGAAGTCGGATGCCGACCTAAGCTTCATGAGCGTAGGACGTGTCTGGAATGAGCTCCCACCCGAAGACAAAGAGTTGTAGGAGCTTTTTCCCAGCATGGGCTATGTATCTCTTGCTTCTTCATTTGTATGCTTTCCTATTTTGAACTCACAATGTACATCTCTATTTGAAATGGAAAGTATTTTGCATAACTTTGTTTCAGCCTTCCTGTGGATACTTTTCTCTGGAATGTTTCTGTCTTCTCACACCTCTCTTTATTCTGTGGCCCCTGGTGTGGGCATACTAATGGTGGAATGACCAGCATCCATATTATGAGTTGGTGTTCTGTCACTCCGAGTGAAGGGCCAATTATGTTGTAGTCACAAGGAGTCAACTTCTACCCCCACGATCATAGGAGAGACGAGACCATAATGGACATCCCGAACAAAGGGGCAGTATCCTTTACTCGGCTTAATGATTGTACCATTTGTGCTAGGGGTTCCTTTGCCTCCACTGTCTGGTAGTAGGGTTTAAACAACTCTTGGTCAGGCATCTGCAACACCACGACCAGACCTACTCACCTCGGGCATCCGCAGCACCACGAGATAGTAGAGTTTAAGCCGCTCTTGTTCGGGCATCCGCAGCACCACGACCAGACTTACTCACCTCGGGCATCCGCAGCACCGCGAGGTAGTAGGGTTTAAGCAGCTCATGGTCGGGTATCCGCAGCACCACGGCCAAGCCTACTCATCTCAGGCATCCGCAGCACCGCGAGACAATAGGGTTTAAGCAGCTCTTGGTCGGGTCCGCAGCACCACGACCAGGCCTACTCACCTAGGGCATCCGCAGCACCGCGAGGTAGTAGAGTTTAAGCAGCTCCTGGTCGGACACCTGTAGCACCACGACCAGGCCTACTCACCTCGGGCATCCGTAGCACCGCCATGCAGTAGGGTTTAAGCAGCTCCTGGTCGGGCATCCGCAACACCATGACCAAGCCTACTCACCTCGGGTATCCGCAGAATCGCGAGGTAGTAGGGTTTTATCAGCTCCTGGTCGATCATTCGCAGCACCACGACCAAGCCTACTCACCTCGGGCATCTGCAGCACCGCGAGACAGTAGGGTTTAAGCAGCTCCTGGTCGGGCATCCGCAGCACCACGATCATGCCTACTCACCTCGGGCATCCGCAACACCGCGAGGTAGTAGGGTTTAGCAACTCTTGGCCGGACATCCGTAGCACCACGACCAAGTCTACTCACCTCGGGCATCCGTTGGACCGCGAGCTAGTAGGGTTTAAGCAGGCAAGTACTCAGAGTTCTTTAAGTAACATCTCATTTGCTTCTCTGTTTACTGAAACTGCAAGGCAGTGCCAACAAGAATACAAGTGCATTTAGACAACTCAAAATCTCACTGAGTACGATAGGGTCGGAGATGATTGGCATGCTATGGTTTCTCCAGCCTCTTGCCTTTGTTATCCTCCAGATAGTAGCTGCGTCTTGTGAGCTTTTTGGTGACGATGTAGGGTCCCCCCACTGCGGCTCCAGCTTCCTGGGATCACCGGCAGGCTTGATCCTTTTCTAGACTTTGTCTCCGACTTGAAAGCTACGGGTAATCACGCGACAGTTGTATGTATGCTTGTTGCATACGCTGTCTGTATGCTAGCAACCGAGCGGCTGCTTTGTCTCGCACCTCTGCCACCAGGTCCAGGTTGATCAACCGCTCTTGATCATTGCCCTCTTTATTATAGTGTTGTCGCCGGACGGACTCCTCGCCTACTTCCACCGCGATCACGACCTCAGCTCCATATACCAGCTGAAAAGGACTCTAACCTGTTCATTCTCGTGGAGTGGTACGGTAGGACCACAAAATACTGGGGAGCTCTTCGACCCAGCTATTTCCGACGTGCTCTAGCTTTATCTTGAGTCCTTTGAGGATTTCCCGATTAACGACCTCGGCTTGGCCATTGCCCTGAGGGTATGCGACTGACGTGAAAGCTTAGTGAATACCTAGCCCCTCGCACCATTCTTTAAACTTGTGCTCTGCAAACTACCTTCTATTATCCGACACCAGCTTGTGAGGGATGCCGTATCTGCAGACAATATCCTTCCATAAGATCTTCATCACCGTGGCCTCCGTGATGTGTGCCAGAGGCTCAACTTCCACCCATTTGGAAAAATAGTCCACTAGAACTAGCAAGAACTTCTTTTATTGGGGTCCAATTGGAAATGGACCCACAATGTCCATTCCCCACTGATCGAATGGGCAGGACACTATGGAGACTCGCATCGGCTTGGTCGGTCGATGAGTCACATGTTGATGTCTCTAGCAGGCCTCACATCCGGCCATGAACTTGAGGGTGTCAGCCTGCAGGGTGGGCCAAAAGTACCCTGCCAGGATAATCTTCCTAGACAGAGACCTTCCCCCAATGTAGCTTCCGCATATGCCTTCATGCACTTCTCGCATCACATAATCGACTTCTTTTTGGCCCGACACATTTGAGAAGTGGCCGGCAAAGGCTCTCTTGTATAGTTGATCTCCGACTAATGTGAATCTGGAAGCCCGACGGCGAAATAATCGGATTCCCTGATCCTTGGTCGGCGTATTCCCACTACGTAGGAACTCCACATATGGATCTCTCCAATCAGCTACGGTATTGCCTTCAGCATCCTCCTCAATCTGAGCTACCGTCTGTTCGGTGGTACTAGACTCGTCCAGTTGCCAGGCCAAGATGGAGCTAGCCAACTTGGTTAGTTCATTCGCCTTGACATTGTCTGTCCGGAAAATCTTCTGCAGAGTAACCTTTGTGAAAGAGGATTTCAGCTGTTCATAAAGGGCTACATACCTCTGTAAGCGCTAGCACTTTATTTCGAAGTCGCCCTTTATTTGTTGTGGCACAAGCTGAGAGTCCGAATGTACAACGACCCGAGCAGCTCCCACATGCTTGGCTGCTTGCAGCCCTGCTATGATCGTCTCGTATTCATCTTCATTGTTGGTGGCTCTGAAGTGGATTCGAATAGATAAATGCAACGTATCCCTCGGGAGGAAACCATTAACACTTCGACTCCACTCAGCTATGTCGTGCATTTGATTAGCCGACCCGAGGCTTCCGGGTTGGTGATAATTGTCCCAGCGGGCTGTTGGTGAGAACCACAATTGGGTGTGCTAAGAAATATGGCTTGAGCCTCCGGGCCATTAAGACCAGAGCGTAGACCAACTTCTCTATAATGGTGTAGCGTGTCTCTGCATTCGTCAAGAGGTGTCCGAAGAAGTAGATCGGGTACTGCACAGTGCCTTCTTCTCAGATAAGTGCAGAGCCCACCGCCTGCTCAGCCGCGGACAGGTAGACGAACAATGCCTCCTCTTCCACTGGCTTGTAAAGGACGGGGAGCTCGGCCAGGTAAGCTTTCAAATCTGCAAACGCCTTCTCACACTGGTCGTCCCAGTCAAACTTTATTGCCTTTCTCAGAATCTTAAAGAAGGGCAGGGTCCTGTCGGCAGACTTGGAGATGAACCTGGATAAAGCTGTAATCCTGCCGTTGAGCCTCTGTACCTCCTTGAAGTTGCGAGGAGAGGGCATATCAAGGATGACCTTCACCTTATCTGAATTGGCCTCGATCCCCCTCTCTGTCACCATGTAGCCTAGGAACCGGCCACTCTTTGTTGGTGCAGAAAACACCCGAGTCGAACCTAAGTTTTGATAATGGCAACATGGCTCAAAAGTTAAGTCTTACTTGTTATCTAACATGTTACTCTAGTGTGCAGGGTGAAAAGTCCTAGCGAAGGACTGCTAGGCACTGGCGAAGGAATGCCAGGGTAAAAAGTCCTAGCGAAGGACTGCTAGGCACTGGCGAAGGAATGTCAGGGTACTGAAGCCCTAGCGAAGGACTGCTAGGAGCCAGGTGAAGGGCAGCTTGGGACTGAAGACCTAGCGAAGGACAGCTAGGCACCGGGCGAAGGACAGCGGTATCCAAGACCTGGCGAAGGACTGCTAGGCAAAAGTCCAACCGGAGGAGCCGGTTGACATCAGGTACATTCTCCGGAGAGGAGTAGGTGAGGACGCGTTCCCCGTTGAGGGAACAGTAGGCGTCGGTTCGACCTAGGGTTCCATTTTGGAAACCCAAAGTCAAAACCAAGACAGCTAAGGCTGTATAAAACTAACAACTTACTGCTTTATGTTGTTTTCGGACTAACCCTGGATGCAGGACCAAAGGAACGAGTGTCTGCAGCTCAGAGAGCCTCAAAGGAGTGAGGCAGCAGCTGAGTAGGGTGCCCTGAGTGTCCCAGGCGCCCCCAAGGTGAACATAAAACAAATGAAGCAAAAGGAGCTTCGGCTGAATACTGGCCGGGGCGCCCCCAGCACCCAGGGCGCCCCCAGCCACCAGGGCGCCCCGCGCCTGAAGTTAGCGATGAGGATAAGCCTTATCCAGCCGATACTCCCGCTGAAAAGGTCAGCCAGGGCGCCCTCAGCTTCCCGGGCGCCCCCGTCAAGGACTTATCCCGATTTTGAAGGGATAACTCGCTGACCGCGAAGTGGGCGGATCACAGGCCACGTGGAGGGCGCCCCCGTGCTCTAAGGCGCCCTCAGAACCCTATAAAAGGCCCTCGACCCCTCAAGCCTGAAGACAACTACTTTCAACGCTGTTACGTTCTTCTACTCCTACGCTTCGCTCCAGAAACTTTCCAACTCGACACGAAAGCGCCGACGACGTCCCTCTGCTCCGAGAAACATCCGATATCGGACGTCGGTAACGAAGAACTGATTTTTCATTTCTGTTATACTATTATTGTACTACAATTGTAAACTTTTGTAAGAATCTTTGCGCGATTATAGAATTGCCCTCAGTAAACAGTCAACGACCGTGGGCCTTGGAGTAGGAGTCGACCCAGACTCCGAACCAAGTAAAAATCCCTGTGTTTGCAATTGTTCTTATTCCGCTGCGTACTTACTCTAATTCACTTCCGAAATTTTTTACTCCGAACAGACATTTGGCCGAGTTTAATTTTAGCCTGTTAGCCCTCAGGGTGGTGAATGTCTCCTCTAAGTCGGTTATCATATCCTTCCCCTTGTCTATCTTGACCAGGATGTCATCCACATAGATTTCAATATTCCTTCTGATCTGATGTCTGAAGATTTGTCCATCATACGCTGATTAGACCTGCCCACGGGCCGGGTCCAGCCCGGGTCAACGGGTCGGGTGACCCATTGACCCAGTTCGCCAGGCTGAACCGGAACCGGCTCGGCAGGATGCCGGGCCGGTTCGAGGGGGAGGAAAATCGCCGGTGAACCGGCGGTTCGAACCGTCGGTTCTAACGACTCCGAACCGCCGCCGTTAGAGGTATATTTTTTTTTGATTTTTTTTCAACGGTTAACATCATTTGATCATTTTTTGATTAATGGCTATGATTTAGTGACCGTTATGATCCAAACTCTATAAATAGGGAGTTCATTTCATTATTTTCACACACATCTTCTCTTCTCTCAATTTCTTATTCTCAAGTCTCAATTTCATATTCTCTACGCGTTCTTCATCTTTCGACGATAATGGAGGTGGTCACGGAGCTTCATCATCTCGATCTCGGAGGGGAAAAGAAAAAGCGTACGAGGATCCCAACATTCAAATTCAATCCACTGATGATGAGACTGAGGCTCAACCCTAACACCTTCCGATGCCTGAAACGCAAGGAAGTACCGATGCAATTACTTCTAAGGTTCGGGAAAATCCTTCTTTAATATCTTCTATTTTCACTAAACATTTTGAGAAGGTCACACTTTCGTCGGGAGAATTGCGTGCAAAATGTAAGCATTGCAATGCTTCTTACAAATTCCAAACTGGCGGCGGCTATGGGCCGTTAAAATGACATGTAGAAATGAAGCACCTGACGGAATATGGATTTGACCGCTCTCAAACACAATTATCAAGATTTTCTAGTGGTAGTAGTTGTTGATGCAGTCTGGCCCGGTTGTTGTTTTGGTGTTTGACAATGATTTAAGTTTGGTTGAGCGAATTTGGGTTAAAGTCCTGGTCGGGGACTGAGCATGAAACTCTGGTGAGTGAAGTCAGGTCCTAACTTGTGAAGCTAGGTTGAAATCCCGGTGAGTGAAGTCGGGTCCTGGTGAGTGAAGCCGGGTCCTGGTGAGTGAAGCCGGTCCTGGTGATGAAGCCAGGTGATGGAAATCCCGGTGAGTAAAGCCGGGTCCTGGTGAGTGAAGCCAGGTGTTGGAAATCCCGGTGAGTGAAGCCGGGTCCTGGTGAGTGAAGCCAGGTGTTGAAAAGTCCTAATTCGGAAGAGGTGGGTGAAAAGTCCTAGCTTGGAGGGCTAGGTGAAAAGTCCTAGCTTGGAGAGCTAGGTGAAAAGTCCTAACTTGGAGGGTTAGGTGAAAAGTCCCATCTTGGAGAGTTAGGTGAAAAAGTCCTGGCTTGGAGGGTCAGGTGCCTAGCTTGGAGGGCTAGGTTGGATGAAGGTCTAACTCGGAGGGGTTGGGTGAAAAGTCATAGCTTGGAGGGCTAGGTGAAAAGTCCTAACTTGGAGGGTCAGGTGCAAATTCCCAACTTGGAGAGTTAGATTGAAAAATCCTTAGCTTGGAGGGCTAAGGTGAATGAAATCCTAGCTTGGAAGGCTAGGTCTGCGTCCCTGGATCGGTCTGGTGACCGATCAGGGAGTTGGCGCGCTGCTCCTTCGTGGATCGGTCTGGTGACCGATCCAGCGATGTCTGATCGGTCTGGTGACCGATCAGGGAGTGTGTGTTTCACTCACTGCACAGCTCCTGATCGGTCTGGTGACCGATCAGGGAGCGAACAGTGAGTTGAGTTCCCCTGCTGATCTGCTCCTGATCGGTCTGGTGACCGATCAGGGATACTGCTCAGATCGGTCTAGTGAACGATCATTTGTCGCAAGGTTCTCACTATCACCGATCAGGATGACTCCTGATCGGTCTGGAAGCAGCCTGATTGGTCTGGTGACCGATCAGGCAGGAGCCTGATTGGTCTGGGGACCAATCAGGAGGGTGCAGAAGACTTCTGGATCGGTCTGGTGACCGATCAGGGTACTTCCTGATCGGTCTGGTGACCGATCAGGCGCAGAACTTTAATTCAAATACGCTGTCAGAAGCTCTGATTACGTCTGTTATCACTGCCGATTCTCTGATACATTGCCGATTCTTGTTGATATGCATTGCTAAGCCTCTGTTGGAGTGTGCAGGTGATAGCAGGTGATTCAAACACTCAAGGAGGGTCAATGGGTGGCTTTCCTTGGAGCAGGTTTGTTTGTTTCTCCTTCTCAGGTTTCAACGGCAACTGGAGCAGCTGGCGACTGACGGAGACTCGGCTGGAGAGGAGGTCTTCAGTGGACTGAGTGCTCAGGAAGGTCAGTGGGTTCAGGCTGGCTCAGTGGATGCTGATGAATCTTGCGATGGTGAGAGGGAGCTTAAGTGACGAAGCTGGAAGCAGAGGAGCGAGGCGAACAAGACAGAAACTTGGGAAGTTTGGCTGGGCTGTGTTCATGCTCTTTGTTGCTTTGTGCTTGAGCGATCTTGTTACATCTGTGTGAGCTTGTCTTCTCGAGTGTCTCTGTGCTTAACTTGTATCTTCTTGAGATCACTTGTGAAGAGGTTTCTCCACCGAGAAGGAGATCTTGTTACATCTGTGTGAGCTTGTCTTCTCGAGTGTCTCTGTGCTTAACTTGTATCTTCTTGAGATCACTTGTGAAGAGGTTTCTCCACCGAGAAGGAGGCTGCTACTATCCGGAGTTCACCAGGACTTGATCTGCCGACGATCAAGGGATCGCCTACCTCACGGGCACGCCAAGGAGTAGGGGCAAGTTATCCCCGAACGTTGTACATCTTTGTCTTAGCGTTTGTTTGGTTTGCGTTTCCTTCTCTGCTTTGTTCTTTGTTCTGCATTTGCTTCCGCTGCTAATCTGATCACGCAGAAAATATCAAAGAGCAACTTGTGGGTGTCTGGCTATATTCACCCCCCTCTCTAGCCATCCGTTTCCAACAGTAGTACTGATTCTGATTTATTTTTACATTCAGATAATAAATTAAGAGAATCATTAGTTAAATTTGTTTTCGTAGAACATCTTTCTTTTAATTTTGGATCTAAATGCACATTTAAAGATTTTTGTAAAAAATCTCTTAATCTAGCTGCTAAACGTGTTCCTAGGACTACACTTACTCATACAATTAAAAGATTAGTAAAATAAGAAAAAAAGAATTTAATTGATGAATTTAGTAATTAAATAATAAAATTTCTTTATGTTCCGATATTTGGAGTTATCATTGGCAAACTCATTCTTATATGAGTGTGACGTGTCATTGGATTGATAACTCTTGGATCCTCCAAAAAAAGATTGTTAGCTTATAGAGTTTTTGATAAATCACATACTGGCCATAACATTGCACAATTATTATGTTTAATTTTAGAAGAATATGGATTGACTCATAAAATATTTTCAATATCATTAGATAATGTTAGTTCTAATACCACTTCTATAGATGAACTAAAATTTGTTTGTCAACCTGTTATTTGTGGTTTATTTTTTCATATTCGTTGTGTATGCCATGTTTTAAATTTATGTGTTCAAGATAGATTAAAACTTTTAGAAAATTATATTCAACCAATTAGAATTGCAATTTCATATTTATGGTCGCATCCATCTATGATGAAACAATGGGGTAGATTTTGTAAAGCTAATAGAATGAGACCTAAAAAATTTTTACGCGATGTTCCAACACGTTGAAATTCAACATATCAATTATTACAAGATTCATTTCAATATAAAGATTTATTATGTTTATTTTTTGCACAAAATAGTAATACTAATATTAGATGTTCAACTATGTCTCCCGACTCATTGGAAGCTTAAACATTACTAGACGATTAGACCAGAGCCGAGAAAAGAATCCAAGGAATGCAACTTTCAGAAGACGAAGCCGAAGAATTTGATACCGAAGGAACGAATACAACGGGAACGGGAGGAAATGGAATTGAGTGATAAAAATTATAAAAGGGTAAAAATGTAAAAGAACTACGTGGACTTTGATTCCCCTACATCTTAAGGGGATACGTAGACAACTTATATAAGTGCAAGCTTTTTTTAAATAAATTTTATATTTTAAATTTAATTTTTAAAGTTTAATTTTTTTAATATAATAATCTCGAACCGTGGCGAACCATGAACCGAACCGTGAACCGGCAGTTCCGAACCGTGAACCGTAATCGGCTTGGGTGGTTAAGGTTAAAGGTCGACCTGCCACGATCCGTCGAACCGGCGGTTCCGAACCATCGAACCATCGGTTCCGAACTGTGGTCGGGTTTAACGCTGATAAGTTGCCCCAGCGTTGCGCAACCCGAAAGGCATGATGTTATAGCAATATGTGTCATCTGCCGTCACAAAGCTGACCTTTTCTTGATCTTCAGGCGCGAGAGGAACCTGGTGATACCCCTGATAGGCGTTCAACATGAAAATGAATTCACAACCAGAGGTGAAATCTACTAGTCTATCTATATGAGGCAGAGGGTAGCAGCCCTTAGGGCAGACTTTATTTAAATCTCGAAAGTCAATACGCACCCGCCATTTAGCCCCGGGCTTAGGACAAGTACTACATTAGCCAACCAAGTTGGGAATTGAACTTCTCTTATGTGACCAACCTTTAACAACTTGACGACCTCCTCTCTGATAGCCTTGTCCTGCTCGGGCGCAAAATGCCTTCGTCTCTACTTTACCAGCCGAGCCCCGGGGTCACATGAAAATGATGCATGGCCAAGGCGGGGGGACTCCTTGGATCTCCTCTGTAGCCCATGCGAACATGTCTCGATGGCCCTGCAAGCTGTCGATCAGTCGACTTCTCAGCTCCGGTGGGAGGTCAGCAGCAATCTTTGTAAGTCCCCCTGGCTGTTGAGAGTGCATCTGAACTTCTTCGCTCTCGACTTCCCTCTGTTCTTCTCTGGGCCCTTCCTCCTCTCGAGGGTTGGCGAGGTCAATTTGCAGAGCTTCATCAACCTTCAGGTTCTTGCGGGCTTTAGACCTGACCTCTCCGCTATAACATCGCCGGGAAGCTAGTTGATCCTCCTTGACTTCAGCCACCTGCTCGCCCACCGGGAACTTGATTTTTTGGTGGTAGATCGAGCCCACCACCTGGAACACGCTGAGGGTTGGGCGTCTGAGGACGACGTTGTAGGATGAGGGCGCATCCACGACCAAGAAAGGAGTCCTCCTCGTCCTCTTCAGCGTGTCATCTCCCAATAACAGGGATAGGGAGATCTGCCCTATTGGCTGCACTCGGTATTCAGTGAAGTCGAAGAGTGGAGTAGAGACTGGTTGCAACTCGTCCTCGTTGATCTGCATCTGGTTCAGGGCCGCCTTATACAGGATGTTTACAACACTACCTATATCTACAAAGACACACTTAACTTCATAGTTAGCTATGTGTTCGAGAATTACCAAGGCGTTTTCATGAGGCGTCTCTGTTGGTGCAGAAAGCACCCAAGTCGAACCTGAGTTTTGATAATGACAACATGACTCAAAAGTTAAGTCTTACTTGTTATCTAATATGTTACTCTAGTGTGCAGGGTAAAAAGCCCTAGCGAAGGACTGTTAGGCACTGGTGAAGGAATGCCAGGGTAAAAAGTCCTAGCGAAGGACTGTTAGGCACTGGCGAAGGAATGCCAGGGTAAAAAGCCCTAGCGAAGGACTGCTAGGCACTGGCGAAGGAATGCCAGGCTACTGAAGCCTTAGCGAAGGACTGCTAGGCGCCAGGCGAAGGACAGCTTGAGACTGAAGCCCTAGCGAAGGAATGCTAGGCACCGGGCGAAGGACAGCTCGGTATCCAAGACCTGGCGAAGGACCGCTAGGCAAAAGTCCAACCAGAGGAGCGGTTGGCATCAGGTACATTCTCCCGAGAGGAGTAGGTGAGGACGCGTTCCCCGTCGAGGGAACAGTAGGCGTCGGTTCGACCTAGGGCTCCATTTTGGAGGCCCAAAGTCAGAACCAAGACAGCTAAGGTTGTACAAAAATTAATATGTTACTGCTTTTTGGACTAACCCTGGATGCAGGACCGAAGGACTGAGTGTCTGTAGCTCAGAGAGCCTCAAAGGAGTGAGGCAGAAGCTGAGCAGGGCGCCCCGGATGTTCCGGGCGCCCCCAAGGTGAAGACCAACCAGCAGGAGCAAAATCCACTTCGACAGTTGACTGTCGGGGCGCCCCGGATGCTCCGGGCGCCCCCATCGCGCGGGCGCCCCGCATGCTGCGGGCGCCCCCAGCGCCAACTACCGAAGCAGCTCCCCTCGAAGCCAACAGATGAGAGCTTGACCCGGTCAATATGGGCGCCTCGGTCAAAGCTGATCCCGAATTTGAAGAGATCAGAAGCTGACCGAGCAAATGTCGGATCGACCGACACGTGGGGGGGGGCGCCCCCGACGATCCGGGCGCCCCCAGGGCTATATAAAGGGCCCTCGACCCCAAGGCTCAATACAACACTTCATTCAACGCTTCTACGCTCTTCTGCTCCCGCGCTCTGCTCCGGAAACCTCCCAACTCGAGCCGACGACGTCCCTCCGCTCCGAAAAGTCAATCTACATCGGACGTCGGTAACAAAGAGCAATTTCCTTTTTGTGTTTACGATACTGCAATTGTAATATTGATTTGTAAACCGTTTTGCGAAAATATAGAATTGCCCGCAGTAAACGGTCAACGACCGTGGGCCTTGGAGTAGGAGTCGACCTAGGCTCCGAACCAAGTAAAAATATCTGTGTTCGCGTGTGTTTGTTTTTAATCTTCCGCTGTGCAATTTCTCTATCTCAAATCCGAACGCTTTCCGATATTCACCCCCCCTCTATCAACTCTCTCGATCCAACAGTCTCCACGTCCTCTGGACCGAACGAGATGACAGGGCCTGCACTGGCTATTGCTCATCCCGATGGAGTAATTCTCCAGCCGCCGAGTATGAGCCTTCCTTGCCCGGTTCGAGTCTCCTCTAGTAGGACCTCCGAAGATCACCCCTATGTGGCTTGAAGGAGGGCCTCGCACAGGAGTCTTGCCCTTCATGGGGTCTCGCTTAGGGGAGAGAGATCGGCGAGGCGCCACCTCCCAACTTCTCCCCCGGACCGTGACCGAGATGGCCGCCGGGCTCCTTCCTCCCCTGAGGACAACTTGCAGGGAGAAAGACTCTTTCGCAGGGACCTCCGGCGATACCCAGTTTTCTTCCATCGCTTCCGGGGCTTGTTATCTGTTTCCTCCGCCATCCTTTTCTTCAAGGTGTGACACTCTTCAAGGTGTTATCTGCTTCCTCCGTCGTGGAAATCGCAGTACTTCTTCAGGGGCTCTGGTTCTCGGGTATCCATTGTTTTTACGAGCCTCTTCTTACTAGCCCAGTGATCCTTTCCAACCTAGAGTCTTTCGCCCGGACTGGTGCTGGTGGTTCCTTTCTCTCCGACCGGATCATGGTCGGTGCAGGAGCTCCGGCTGGTTCTTTACGGCGGGCATGCTGCACTTCCTCGATGTTGACGTGTTTGACGGAGCGCCCTAGCAAGTCGTCGAAGCTAGTTGGTGGCTTCTTCACCAATGACCGAAAGAAGTCCCCTTTGGAGAGGCCCTGTGTGAAGCCGCTGACGAGGATCTCCGACGTAGCGGTTGCTACATCTTGCGCCACTCGATTGAACCTCTGTATATAATCCTTCAGAGGTTCTTTCGCCTTCTGCTTGAGGGCGAATAGATTCAACGTCGTCTTTTGATATCGACGACTGCTTGCAAAGTGATGCAAGAACGCGGTTCTAAATTCCAGAAAATAATTTATAGAATCCTACGGGAGTCGCTGGAACCATCTCTGAGCGGCTCCCGACAAAGTGTTCAAGAACACTCGACACTTAACACCGTCTGTATACTGGTGCAAAAAGGTCGCGTTCTTGAATTTGCAAACGTGATCCTTAGGATTTGTCTTCTTATTGTAGTTGGCAATTATGGGCCCGCGGAACTGCTTCGGCATGGGATATTCTACAATCTCCAGTGAGAAGGGTGGAGGGTGCCTTCTGGAAGGCCTTGGGTCTCTCTCGCTTCCCCGGTTCTTCTTCCTGCCTTAGGACGCTTGAGGCAACAGAGTTCACCTTCTCCAAGTCTCCCAAGGAATGTAGCCGGTGTGCATGAATTGCCCCGGCATGTCCGATCGGTGGTGAGACAATCTCCGATGTTGGGGATGCGAGGTGGAGATCTTGTGGATCTCCCCTGCCCCGAAGCCACTTGCCATGAGACGACTTGCTCGATTTAGTGATGCTTGAGCGCTCCTTTGACAGTGTTGGCCATAAGGCGATCCAATTCTTCTTTTGTTAGAATGATAGGTGTTGATGCAGTTTGACCTGATTATTGTTTTGATGTTGACACCGATTTAAGTTTAGGTGAGTGAGTAAATTCGGCTTGAGTCCTGGTCGGGGACTGGGCACGAATCCCGGTGAGTGAAGTCGGGTGATGGAAATCCCGGTGAGTGAAGTCGGGTCCTGGTGACTGAAGCCAGTGACGGAAATCCCGGTGAGTGAAGTCGGGTCCTGGTGAGTGAAGCCAGATGACGGAAACCCCGGTGAGTGAATCCGGGTCATGGTGAGTGAAGCCAGGTGACGGAAACTCCGGTGAGTGAAACCAGGTCCTGGTGAGTGAAGCCGGGTGACTGAAATCCCGGTGGGTGAAGCCGGGTCCTAGCGAGTGAAGCTAGGTAGAAGAAATCCCGGTGAGTGAAGCCGGGTCCTAGTGAGTAAAGCTAGGTGGAAGAAATCCCAGTGAGTAAAGCCGAGTCCTAGCAAGTGAAGCTAGGAGACTGAGTATGAGTTGACTGGATCGGTCTGGAGTCCGATCAGGAGTTGACACTAGCTCCTGGTTGTGGATCGGTTTGGTGACCGATCCAGGGCGTCTGATCGTTCTGGTGAACGATCAGAGAGAGATCAGAATGGTTCTGTTTGACCTCTGATCGTTCTGGTGAACGATCAGAGAGAGATCAGAATACACTCTGTAAGAAACCTGATCGGTCTGTCTGACCAATCAGGGATCGGTCTGTTGAGATCCTGACCGATCAGGATGGCTCCTGATCGGTCAGGGAGTGACCTGATCGGTCACAAGACCGATCAGGGCACAACCTGATCGGTCAGGTGACCGATCAGGTGCTTCTGGTTGGTGGGAGCTGGAGGAAACTCCAGCAAGCTAGTGGATCGGTCTGGTGATCGATCCTCGATCCTTGATCGGTCAGTGTGACCGATCGCAGGTTCAGATCCTCGATCTGATCGGTCAGTGTGACCGATCACAGCTTCACTGGACCGATCAGGCAGGAGCCTGATCGATCAGGGTCTTCACTGATCGGTCTGGTGACCGATCAGTGTCTGATAACTTTAATTTGAATCGTTGTCAGACGCTTTGAATCGCTTTTGATTTCTTTGTTACACTGCTGATTTGTATTTGATTTGCTGTGCTAAGCTTCTGTTGAGTGTGCAAACGTTGCAGGGACGATACAAACCAAGGAGAAGAGTCAATGACGACTTTCACCATGGCAGGTTTGTCTGTTTTCTGTTTCCAGGTTTCAACGGCTTCTGGCGCGGCTGGCGACTGACCGGAGGCTCAGCTGAAGAGGTCTTCAGTGGATTGATCGCTCAATGGAGGTCAGTGGGTCAGCTGTGGTTCAGTGGGTGCTGATGGAGCCTGGCGATGGTGAGCAGAAGCTTAAGAAGAAGCTGGGAAGCAGAGGAGCAGAAGGAGAACAGACAGGGAAACAAGCAAAGGGTTATGCTGTGGTTTTCGCTGGGTTGTTGTGCTCTCTGTAGTGTTTTTGCTTGAGCGTTTTCTGCTACATCTATTGTGTGAGGTTTCTTCTCGTGATCTCCTGTACTCAAGCTCATTCATCTGTGAGATCTGTGGAGAGTGTTGATGCAGTCTGACTCTGATTGTTGTTTTGGTGTTGACACCGATTTAAGTTTGATTCAAGTTTGGTTGAATTTGGATTAAGTCCAGGTGGATCGGAAGATCGCACGTTGGTATGTGAAAAGTCCTAACTTGGAGGGTTAGGTGTGAAAAAGTCCTAGCTTGGAGGGCTAGGTGTGAAAAGTCCTAGCTTGGAGGGCTAGGTGCGAAAAGTCCTAACCTGGAGGGTTAGGTGAGAAAAAGTCTTAGCTTGGAGGGCTAGGTGATGGAAATCCTAGTGAGTGAAGCTAGGTTGAAATCCCGGTGAGTGAAGCCAGGTGATGGAGATCCCGGTGAGTGAAGCCGGGTCCCGGTGAGTGAAGCCAGGTGATGGAAATCCCGATGAGTGAAATCGGGTCCTGGTGAGTGAAGTCAAGTGATGGAAATCCTAATGAGTGAAGCTAGGTTGAAATCCCGATGAGTGAAGCCGGGTCCTGGTGAGTGAATCCAGGTGATTGAAATCCTAGTGAGTGAAGCTAGGTTGAAATCCCGGTGAGTGAAGCCGGGTCCCGGTGAGTGAAGCTGGGTGACCGAAACCCTGGTGAGTGAAGCCAGGTCCTTGCTTGGAGGGCTAGGTTGAAGTCCCAGTGAGTGAAGCTGGGCATGGAGTTTTGGTCCAAGGGATCAAGCACGAGTCGGAGATGGGCCGGAGGCTGGTTCTCTCGACTAAGAGTGGGTTTGGCCTTGCCCGGATCGGTCTGGTGACCGATCAGGGAAGTTGGCACGAAGTTCCCTCTTGGATCGATCTGGTGACCGATCCAGCGATGTCTGATCGGTCTGGTGACCGATCAGGGAGCTTCCAGTAACTTTGGCAAACCTACTGATCGGGTCCTGATCGGTCTGGTGACCGATCAGGGAGAAACTGTGATCGATCAGACTGAACGATCAACTGTCGCGAGGTTTCTCACCCTGACCGATCAGGCTGGAGCCTGATCGGTCAGGAAGCAGCCTGATCGGTCACCAGACCGATCAGGGAACTGCTGGATCGGTCTGGGGACCGATCAGGGGTGTGTAACAGATTGTTGGATAGGTCTGGGGACCAATCAGGAGTGTACAGAAGACTGCTGGATTGGTCTGGTGACCGATCAGGGTCCTTCCTGATCGGTCTGGGGACCGATCAGGAGCAGAACTTTAATTCAAATACGCCTTCAGAAGTTTCTGATCGCGTCTGTTTTCTCTGCCGATTCTCTGATACATTGCCAATATTATTTGATATGTGTTGCTAAGCTTCTATTGGAGTGTGCAGGCTTTACAGGGATGATTCAAACATTGGAGAAGAGTCAATGAGAGGCTTTCCTTGGAGTAGGTTTGGCTGTTCCCTTGTTTCAGGTCTCAACGACGTCTGGAGAGCAACTGGCAACTGACGGAGGCTCAGCTGGAGAGGGTCTTTAGTGGACTGAGTGCTCAGGGAGTCAGGGGGTCAGGCTGTGGCTTCAGTAGATGCTGATGGAGAGCCTGGTGATGGGAGCAGAGGCTTAAGACGAGGCTGGAAGCAGAGGAGCGACAACAAGGAAGACAAAAAAACGAGTGAAGTTTTTGCTGTGGGGTTGTGCTCTCTGTTGCTTTGTGCTTGAGCGATCTTGGTGCATTCCTGTGAGATCTTTGTCAGTGTTCCTTCTTGTGTGATCTCTTGTACTCAAGTTCAATCATCCGTAAGATCTGTGGAGAGGTTTCTCCACCGAGAAGGAGGCTCTATCTTATCCGGTGTTCACTGGGGCTTGATCTGCCGACGATCAAGGGATCACCCACCTTAAGGGTACGCCAAGGAGTAGGGGCAAGTTATTCCCGAACCTTATAAACGATCCTTGTTAGCGTTTTGGTTTGTCTTTAGTTTCTGCACTTTGTTTCTGCTGTTATACTGTGTATTTCTTCCGCTGCGACTAATCTTCAAGTGCAGAAGTTTAAAAGTGCAAGAATTAGTGTCTGGCTATATTCACCCCTCTATCTAGCCATCCAAGTTTCAACAGAGAGGTTACTCTACCGAGAAGAAGACTTTTATATCCGGAGTTCCGGGGCTTGATCTGCCGACGATCAAGGGATCGCCCACCTCACGGGCACGCTAAAGAGTAGGGGCAAGTTATCCCCGAACCTTGTAAACCCTTCTTGTTAGCGTCTGGTTTGTGTGTTCTTCATTTTTGCATTTCTGTTCGGTTTTGTTTCTGTATTTCTTCCGTTGCTACCCTAAGTGTAGAAAAGTTCAAAGAGCCAAAACTTTGAGTGTCTGGCTATTCACACCCCCTCTCTAGCCATCCAAGGTCCAACAATGGGTTGTCCCTCTGGCTTTGAGTGTCTGATACTTCGATTTATGATTCCCACATACGACGCCAAACTTGTTCCGGAAAGAATCAATGCAAACAGCCAATCACCAGAATCCAACCCACGAGGACGATGACGAAAGGAAAGGAGATCCTGCCCTGCGAAATTAACACGAGCGTTAATGGGAACACACCGGAGATTTTCCGGCGGAGCCCACTCCGACGCTCAAGTCAGCCCTCAAGTCGATTGCAGAAAAAGAATTAAGGAGGAGTTCTCAGTTTAGAAAGCGAAACCCCTTTACCTGGGAGGTTGGAGTACCTTATATACTTGTAGGCTTGGTCGCACGTATCTCTACGTTCTCCTCCACGTTCCGTGCTTGTTGGTTACCTGATAGCTCTTAGGTAACGGCTCCCGCGATTATTGAGCCTTAATTGTCGCATATAAAGGGCAATAATTATCCGTCACATTTCCTGAACAAGAAAGGGTAACAACTATTAGAGTCGGGCTATCAGATCTATCACTTTTTGGGCTCCGCTTTCCCGAGGGGGTCTCGGGAGATTTCCTCTCCCGGAAGGGCTTCGGGAGCTTATCTTCCCGGGGATGTCTCGGGCGTATACCATCTCGAGTTGGTCTCGGGGATCTGCTCTCTCGAGGTGGTCTCGGGAGTCTATCTTCCAGAGGTGGTCTCGGGAGTCCGAAAGAGTCGTTCAAACTCGGTGGACCCTGACACATAGCTTCCTCGTTCCACTTGTCAACCCTGGGATCCTCATCCCCATCACCTAGTGTTAGTTTCCGATGAGCACCATATTGTTGTTGATCTTCTTAAACAAGCACCATATTGGTGGTCGTGTCCCTAAACCAGTAACAACATGACTTTGGGTTTTGATCAGAATGCATGGTGTTGGTTTTCGAAGATCAACACCATGTTGTTGTTGATCTTCTCAGACTAACACCACTATGTATAAAAATATGCAAATGTTTGGAGCAATGCTGGGAAGGTCTAAAAATAGTAATTAAAAGCACATTTGGACTCCCGTGAGCTATTTGAACTCACAAGACTTGAATAAGTTTGATTGAAGTCTTCTATGTCCATCAATGAGTTTTAACCGAAATCCATGGATTGACCAATGGGGCCTGAATTTATGAAATTTTGGTATGAGATGGAAGGGGTGAGTATCTAGAATGTATATTGGCCTCCAATAATGTTTCTGAGACTCGCACAAGAGAGGAGTCCTCTGTCCCCCAAAACCTCTCGGTCTTGTGTTCCACAATCGCCGGCAATGGTCGCCGATCCGTCCGAAAGCCAATCGGACACCACCGGCGACCTCCGGTCGCTATCCCAAACCAAACTATTCCCTGGGGGTACGGTGAACCCGTTGGGGATCGTCGCAATTGCGATCTTGTCGAATTCACCGTCGAATTCGGCGAGATCGCAATTGCGGCGATCCCGACCGATTCACCGTTCCCCAGGGTATCCGGGGCGACGATTGGAGGCCGTCGGTAGTGTTTGATTAGCGATCGGACGAATCATTGACCATCGCCTGTGATTGTGGGACACGAGGACAGAGGGAGTTCGAAATAGAAGATCCAAACTACCCACAAGAAGCTATGACCACTTGCCAAGTGGCATGAACCTTAGTGCTGATCTTTCAAAACTAACGACAATGTGATATTAGGTTCTGATCAAAAAGTTTGGTGTTGGTTTTCGAAAATTAGTACTATGTTGTTGTTGATCTTCTCATACCAACACCACAAATTACAATGTTGAAAAGGTCTAAAGATAGGATTAAGTTGGTGTTGATTTTGGTGCTAATTTATAAAAAATAGTACTATGATTGTGCTTTTTTTTTTTGGGTTGATTGGCTTTTTTTTTTTTGGGGTTGATGTGATTAATTGTGACGTTGATTTTTAAAAATTAATATCATATTAGTAAATTAATTGAAAGAAAAGGAAGGAGTGTTGTATAAAAATGAGAAAGACAAGATATGAAAAAAATAATTTTATCGTAGGGATAAAATAAGAAAGACATTCGTTTTTTTTTTTTTTTGATAATCTCAACATTAGATACACCTTTTCCACCATCTCAAATGATAGATTATAGATACGTCTTTTAAGAAATTCATCCTTTGATTTTTACCCTATAAAATTTATGATATTCTTTGTCAAGGAAATATACATTAATTTGTTTGAATGCTAGATTGCTTGTAGCTCAGAATTTAACCAAAAAAATGTTTAGCGAAATGAATCTTTAAATTCTTAGTACTCAATTTATAAACTTATACAACATGGTCCTTTGTATTTTTTAAAATCTAATTATGTATTTTTTAAATCTAATTATTTGATTAATTCAAAAATTAATCGATTTTGTTTTATAAACAAAATAAATCCAAAAATATAAATAACATGTAATTAAATAATCCAACCACCTAGATTTTTCATTTCATCACAATAATAAAATGTCTTATCATTAATAATCATGAAAATAATTTTGGATATCAAATTTAGTTTGTTTTTGACAATTTAAATATCAAATTTAGAAGTAATTTTTTTAGTCTTAGATTTACTTTTTCAATTGGTTTATAGTATTTTAGTTAAAAATAATTTAAAATAGAAATTTTTTAGGGTTCACCTTCCCAATTGATTATAGTGTTTAAGTTAAAAAATAGTAAAAATTAAAAAATCTCTAGTTTACCTTTCTAATTAGATTATAATATTTAATTATAATTTTTTTAAAAAAAAGAGACTTGAGACACCTCTTATTATATGATTTTAAAATTATTATTTTTAAAATTTGAGACTAATAAAAATAAATACCCACTATCATATTTTTTTTAAAAAAAATTTAATATCAAAATTATTAATTTAATATCAAATTTGGAATCGAAGGAGGAGTACATGCCCTGAAGAGTACGTTCCCTAATTCATAATACATCGTAATAAAAAACAAATCTGTCACTATAATGTTTAACACCCTGTTTGGAAAGGAAGAAATTGGAATTCCTTTGAAAATTAGAATTTAATTCTATTGTTTGGTAGCAATTTTCAAGAAGGAATTGTTAAGGAATTGAATTCCAATTCCTTTCAAACCCCTCAAAACAAATCACACCTAAACACATGTGATTTATGAAAAGAATTCACTTAAACAAATTAAATTACCAAATCACCCCCTCACAAAACAAATTAAAGTTGCTCCGGCTCCATCCTCGCAGGATAAAATCGTAAAAGTATAACAATTCAATTCAATTCTGTTTTTACAATTCATTCCAAACATGAGAATTGGAATTCAATTCCGATCGAAATTGAATTCCGACCGGAATTGAATTCTAATTTCTTACTTAACATGTTTCCAAACAGGGTGTTCATGTCTAGCGTGGTTATAGTTTGGTCGTTAACTTTTATACTTAATATATAAACTAATTTAGTTTATAGAAAAACTCTCATATAAGTTTTAATTAAAATTATTAAAAGATAGATTTAACATATAAATCAAATATAAAATTTTTTATTAAAAAACTTTAAATAGTTTATTTTTTTTCTAAAAATTTGTTTGTTTCGAAAAAATCTATTTTTTTAAATTCATTTTTTCCGCTGGAATAAAATCTAGGACATAGCTCTCTGCGGCCTAAACTATAGCGTACGGATCACAACCGTCGCCCTAACCTGTCTCTAAACCCCACAAGGCCACAAGCTCTCCGGCAGCCACCGTCCTCCTCTGCTCCCCTCCGCTGCCTCCCGAGCTCCGCCGTTCCATCTTCCCCCCTAGTCGAGGAGAGAGAGACTACGCTTTTCTCCGCCAGTTATGGCCTCCGATTCCGCTGCCGATGCCTCTGAAGTCGAGAGGCTCTACGAGTTCGGGGAGCGTCTCAACGAGGCCAAAGACAAAACTCTGGTGCCTCGCTTTTACTGCTTCCTTCCTCTCTTCGCTAGGGTTTGCTTTCTTATATTAATACCCGTTTGCTGTACGTTTTCGCAGCATGAGGATGACTATCAAGGTATCATAGCGGCGGTGAAGGGGCAGAGCGTGAAGGCGAAACAGCTGGCCGCGCAGCTCATCCCTCGGTTTTTTAAGTTCTTCCCCAGCCTCGCTGCCGAGGCCATGACTGCGCAGTTTGATTTGCTCGAGGAGGATGAATTCGGGGTTAGCTTCATTCTTTTCTTTAGCTTTATTTTTTCTTGTTGGCAGTTAGAATGTTTTTCGTTTCAATTGTAGAGGTAGTTGCTTGTGTGGTTGCTTTTGTACTTTTGTGCTTCATTATTGTCTGAAAAATACACCGAGATCTCGTTTGTGGTTTATTCTGTGATTTGCCCTTTGTGCATGCGCCTAATCTCCACTTTCACGCACTGAAAAGAAAGCGGAGATAAATGTCCATTTGTTCGTAAAATATATATATATTTCCCTTTGGGGTTCTCCGTGTATGACTCATGCTTCTTTGTATACGATCGATTATCAAACAATACACAAATGAAGTTTGTCTCTAATGTGATAATCCACGATAGACCTATATTTTTCCATACTACGTATTTAAGAGAAACTAGTTATGTATTTAGATATCAATTTTGTTCATATTTGGTGTTATCATGGATGGCCACACACGAAGTTCTTTGCAGATATTTTTGCATTATTTGATTTTCATGTCGAGGATTTTGAAAATCATTTGAGTATTTTGCATCTCATTGTAATATGTTAAACCATTATCCCCTTACAACTTACAAAAAAGAAAAACAATAAATAAGTGAAAATCTAAGTTCATGAAATTTTCTTTGTATGATACAATGACACAGATACATTGTCTTATACAATTCTCATGTTTGCAATATAGAAATGTGAAACTAATTTTTATCAACTCTTATCGTTAACGGTTAATTGCAAAGCTTTCTGTCTGTGTGTACTTGTGTATAATGACATCTTAAGTATCTTCTTTTCATATGCTTTCTACTGTGTATATGCTAGCAGATTAGAATACAAGCTATTCGAGGTCTTCCTCTCCTGTGCAAGGATACCCCTGAACATGTACCTAAAATTGTTGATGTTCTTGGACAACTCTTAATATACGGTACATATTAGTATTTGAGCACCGATTTGTGGTATTCAATGCTTAATATTATGTCTTTTCCATTAATGTTTTTCACTTTATTACTTAAGAGGAAAATGTAGAGCGTGATGCGGTGCAAAAAGCCCTGATGACCCTTCTGAGGCAGGATGTAAAAGGTAAAGCTAAAATGCTCAAAATTCTATGACTTATACAAATAATAATGAATGCATGAATTGTACATTTGTCATGCTAGTTTGTTTAAGAAGGTAATTGATTACCAAGTGTTAAAATAATTTCCTAGAATGTGCTGATTTTCTTACTACATTTTTTTTAAACCATGCAACTGTAGATTGGTGATGAAAAGAAATAGAGGAGCTTGAGATTAAAGAAATGCACTCGAATTGAATAAATAAGTTGTTTTTAGTTTTTGATCTTAGTAGAAATAATGAAACACTCAGTACTCTTTTAATTCTTTTATGAAATTGACTGGCTTTTAAATATCTATTACATATCAATACAATATTCACCAAATTTTCCCAATCTACTACTAAAACCTCTTAATTCCCAAATCAATCATCAATTAAATCTTCAAACAAACAATATTAATTCATCCCCTAGACAATCATCCAACCTTTCAAATGAATCATCATTTAACCAAAGATAAGATTATACATTTGATCAGATATTGATTTGTCTATGTGACTGATGCCCTTTGATCAACAGATTAATGCTTGATTGACTAGTATTTTCTATATTCCTCTGTAGTAGATTGGGCATGAATAAGTATGACAGACATTGACAAAAGGCATCCTAAAATTCTTGTAATCATTTTGCCTTGACTCATTGTCCCAATTCAAGATCTTTTGGGATTTTTTTTTTCTGGAGAAGTATTCATGGAAAGATGCTCCTAGGATTAATTATGCTGGGTTTCCAACGAATGTCATTATGTAACTACAAGGTTACAAGATTCCAAGTTTTCAAGTATTTTATCATATTAACTTATAATTCTTTTGCAAAGGCAAGTAGTCATTATCTTATACGTGCACTATATGAACCAAAGAAACATGCAAATTAACATCACAACAATATGATATACAAAGACTTTCCCAAATTTCAGAGATCCGTGCCGTGAACTAGGACTGAACAATATAGAGTATAAATTTAAATGTCAACCAATA
The DNA here is from genome assembly GCA_024364735.1 of Boesenbergia rotunda. Taxonomy (NCBI): domain Eukaryota; kingdom Viridiplantae; phylum Streptophyta; class Magnoliopsida; order Zingiberales; family Zingiberaceae; genus Boesenbergia; species Boesenbergia rotunda. The sequence continues at coordinate 204,569 of JAGFNQ010003037.1, read as the reverse complement.
CTCCAAACACAGCAAAAATAAATCATGTTTCCCAACTGTATATAAGATTGTACACTGTCAATATCTAAGTCTTTAAGTTAAGCAGAATTACATTAAATGAGAGCCTTATGATCTTTCTCTACCCCTCCCACATTCAACTATGATGGATTTAACTTGTCTAATCATAGAATCTATTAACTCCTTAAAATGGTCATACCTTTCAACTTATTTATCTGAAAATTTTCAGTCAATTTGAGCTACACTAGTTGCACCTATGTTATACGCGTTTTTATCTTTTTTAACAACTTCATATATACCATCTTAGCATTTCAAGACTTCATACACAAGAAAGCTTCAAAAATGAGTTGTTCAGACCTTTTGTTTCCATTTCCTCCATAAACATGTAGTTGTATTTTGTATTACTGGACTTTCAGCTGTAAAATCAGCCCTTGGATGGTATTGCATGGCTATTTTTATGACACTTTACTGAGTATCCACTTTTTTCTCTCATATGGATTTGTTAAGAGCTTTTCGAGAAGGAAATTATTCAGCTTTGGTCCATCAAAATTTTTAATTATCCGATTGATGTTTCTGGTTTTTCAGCTTCTTTAACAGCTTTGTTTAAGCATATTGAGCAAGGAGCAGAGAATATTCGTGAGAAGGTTATTTGTTTTCTTAAGGACAAGGTAAGTAAACTTGAATTCATCTTTGTAACTTGCTGTAAATGTATGTTCTTTTCTTAATTGACGAGGTGCATCCTCAGGTGTTTCCTCTCAAAGCTGAACTATTAAGGTCACAAGCGGAAATGGAAAGATATGTTACTGATTTGGTTAAAAAGGTAAATCTCCAGTCCTTTTTGTGGGTTTTCGCTGTGTTTTTAGATCTTAGTTAGCAAATTTGCCATGATATGATTTTCTTATCTGTTTTCCAGAGCTTACAAGATGTAACTGGTGCTGAATTTAAGTTATTCATGGATTTTCTGAGGAGTTTTAGCATTTTTGGTGATGGCGTGCCTCCAGAAAATATGCAAGAACTGATTGAGATTATTGAAGGACAGGCTGACCTAGATGCTCAATTCAATGTAAGTAGTAGGCATCAAATGTGAAAGTAACTTATACATGATAATAATTGAAACAATTGTATATCATATAATGTCAAATAAGCTCATTTTCTTTTCATTATGAAATTGTAGAAGTTAAATTCTTTTTTTTTCCTAATGGAAAGATATGTGCAGTAACAAGTTTTTTTTTCCCATTTCATGTGGTAGTATGCAGTATATTGTTTTATTAATCTTTGTTTCTCTTATGATGTATGCATGCAAATCAACATTGGTATATAGATCAATGCATTTTACTTTATGTCTTATTTTGTTTCTTGTTCTATATGCACTTTTATTGTATGAATTTCCCTTCATTTCTTCTTCTATGATACATGTCCTGCGACTATGTATATGACAGTTCCTTGGCATAATTTTGAAGGCCAAGTAGAGGATTGAAGATATGGACTAACTCTTCATTTGATCCTTAAACATTTTTTCTAATAGTTTCACTTAGTATTGGATATGGAAAAGTGCCACCATTGTGTTTATTCATATTCTCTTTTAAGGAGTTGTGGTGGAGGTGGGCAAGAACTCAGACCATTTTAACCCTAATTTTGATTTTTTTTTTCATGGGGCTAGGTTTTCTACTTAGAAGATTCCACTTTCAAGTTTTGATATTAAAGAAAATCAGAAAACCCTTCATGATCTGAGTTTTGTTCAAAGAACAGTTATGAAGATATTCAACTCCTTTGCTATATCACAAAACTATGGTAACATTTTAAAGAGCAAAACAATACAATCTAGTTTGAGTTAACCTACTAGTTTTTACTCAATAGGACCTGGATTTGTCTTAAAGGTCATTTACCTTTAAAATTATGCATACAAATATGGAAAAGCTTAAAAAATAGTGGGAATACAATTCAACTTTGACTCCGACCTAAGAAAATCTGAAGATAAAAAACAATCTAACTCAACTGTCTCCCATTGTCTCCCATTCTGATTTTATCTTTTCCCTAAAATTTTACACAAGGATGAAATGAAAGAATGGTTCAGAACAAAAATATGAAATGGGTAGAGCTCTATGTATATAGATTTAAAAAGACTCTTTAAGGTAGGTACAAACTAAAGACGGAAAAGTTGATGGATCAACATTGGTCCGATACTCCATCTACATCTTTGAGCATGACCTCCTAAGCATTTACTTGATAATTCTAAACTCTATAGCGTAGCTGGAGATGTCACAATCTCCTAGATGAGACTAGTAACACATTAGCTTTTCTATCCCCAAATTTTTTAAGTTCAAGTATAGTAGCTCATTCATTTAAGCTTATAAAAACTCTTCCATTATTCCACGATTCATAATATGAAACTAAATTAGCATCACAATCTCAGCCATTTAAGACTTAACATCCTTGTCAAGATTCAAAGTTCAACAGTAAACTGTGATTGTCACGCTTCCAGAGGCCCATGCTTGTTCGAAAATCGGACAACATCTCCCCTGTACGGTGGACAAGTTGGGACATTTATACATAACTCTCCACAAAAATATAGCTCAGCCTCACACGGCTGACATCACAATAATAGAGTAAATTCACAACCACGCAGTTAATATCTTTAAGAAAAATAAAAGTAGTAGAGAGTCCATAACCAGAATAAAACTCCAATGTAAATCCAAAAATAAACATACCAGTCCAGTAACATATAAACATAAATCTACTAAGACAATACTGGAATAATAAAATAAATACTAGTCTAGGAAATAAATGTGGATCTCACGAACTGTAAAAATAAAGTAACTGCGAAAAATAAACTAAACCCTGAGACAACTCCAAAACAACTCGACACCGTGGAATTGACAATTGGATCCTCTCATGGCTCCAGGTAATGCATCTATCTGCTACCTGAAACAAAAATAGATGGTGGGGGTGGTGAGTCCGGGTAGACTCTGCAGGTATATGAGTAGATAAATGCATGACATAAACAAAAGGTATAACAAGCAAATGAAATAACAGTGTACAGTCTCTAGGAAATAGAATAATAACTAGGCATGTATGAAATAGAGTGATAACAAAATACCAAAACGTATATGCATGTCAACCAAATGTTGTAATCATAGCTCATATAAGTGCAACAAACACAAGAAAGTGCAAAATGCAATAAATGCATATGATGCAATGACATGTGTCACCCTTGACGCCAGTCAAGCCGCTATCACATCACATCTGTCTGGTCGAGTGGGTAGGGCTGTGACAATTGTACGCACTTCAACGAATACCACTAATATATGTGGTTGAGTGGACAGGATGTTGGGGAGCCAATTACTCCAAAAATCCCAGGAAAAAGGGGGAGCCACCAATAGCTCTGATATCCCTCAGAAACAACGGTGAGGCTGTCAACTGCTTGCCTACACCTCCAACATCCACTATCAATGAGTGGTTGAGTGTGACATAACAGATCAGTTGCTTGCACTCTAGCAACTACCACGATGAGTAGTTAAGTGGGCAAAACAACTAAATGATCGACGACGACTTAACCATATGGAAACCAATACTCGTCAGCATGCAACTGTGCAGATATGGTGCATAATACTAAATGCACAATGAACCAAGCAACAACGATGCAACGATACAACCAATAAGTACTAAAAATCACCAAACATGCAACTAAACTATTAGGTAGGGTATCTCTAATGCCAACCAACCCTAGTTGTGTTTAATGATCATTTTTAAGTACTCGCGTACAAGCGGTACTTTACACAATAGAAAATCAACGATGAGACTGTACAGACATAAAACATGATTAACTTGAAGATCAAGCAAGGAAGGTATCAACGGACGATATAAAAAACAACAAAGGACAAGGTCAAACAGTCCTTCTTAGACATAAACAGTCATGCATTTAAGATAAATAATCTACAAAATACAAAAGGAGAAGTACCTGCCTTTTATGTATAATGTATCAGATAGAACCCCCCGTCTAGTTAATCCGTGTCCAATTAGGGTCCTATAATAAGATTAGAGTTAAGCTATTTATATAATTAAATAAATTAACCAAATACAATACTAAACATGATTAGGATACATCCTAGTTACAACATATATTTAAATAAATCCCCAAATAACATAGCACACGATCCCATGCTTCAAGCTCAACTAAAACCCGAATATAAACCTCTCCAAATTAAATCAGATAACAACCATATCACAAACTCCAAGCCCCACACTACAACTAAATCCCATCAGAACAGGGTATTCCCACCAGAAACAGAACTCTAGAATTAAAATACTAAATACCAATTTGATCCTTCACACTTAAAGCACAATTCCCACATCCTGAACCCACGCGAAAACCCAACTCACAAGAACCCTAAACACCACACCTGGCAACACGGAAGCAAAAACCAAAATAACTCAGAACAACAACATATTCTACTAAACAAATCATTCCCAAATCAAATCACTACAAATTCATAGATCAACTCCAAGTAACCCAATAAACTTCACAGAACCGCCTCCACAACACAGCAACATTAAACTCAAGAATCAACTGCATAGTATCATGGAAATCCACAGGAAACCCTCCAAGACCGAGCATCAAAACCAGAGATCCATTTTGTGATCCAAGAACCAACCAATTAAAAGCCCCAAACAAATCAAATCTCATTTCAAAATGCAGTAATTAACCCTTCTGATCAACCTAACCCAACCATTCATTCAAATGAATGCTAAAGAAATTCTCCTTACCTAAGGAAGATGGTTGACGGTGGATCACAGCGATCGGCGGAGAAGACTGAAGAGAAAAACCCACGATGAGGGGTTGTGCTTGGCGTCGGTCGACTCGAGGGAAGGGAGTCGCGATTAGGGTTGGGAGAGGGAGATCGCTGGCGTCTTCTTCTCGTGCGAGGAAGAGAGGGAAGAAGAAGAAGAAGAAGAAGACGAGGAAGGAGAAAAAAAAGAGAGGTTGCGGCGTCGGGCTTAGGTCATGCGCGAAGGGGGAGAAGAAGAGAAACGGTGAGATGAGAGGATTTATTTGAGGAAAAGTAAGTTTTTTTTAATAAATTTGGCCTTCTTTCAGAAACGCCCTCCAAACTTTCAGTATTTATCAGTAATCCTCCCCAGTTTGTGGTATGTGAGGTGTTCAATGCTGGCTACTCCATCACAAAACCAGCACTTTCCAAATACTGCATCGCAATTTACCATGTGGGAATCAGCTAGGGTGCAACAGGAAAGCCTATCTATTTCTTCACTCCTGAAATTAGGTTCAGATAGCAACACATTCGGTTTGCCCTATAACAATCCACTACTCTATTATTAGTTACTCTACTTGTTTGACTTCTTGATTGATTATTGGGCAATTTACCAAAAGACACCCCTTGATTTCTTTGATTTATTGAAATACACCCCTATTTTTTTTCTCTAAAATACTTCCCTTCTTTTTTCTTTCTTCCTTTCTTTCCCATTATACTCTACATCTCAGAAACCCTCCAATTGAGCAATCACATATTGAGATTGAAATCACTCTGTGACAACATTTTCACTTGATGTCTTTTGTAACGATTCATTTTTACCTGAAATATGCATTTTAGTGCACTCTAATAGTGCTTAGACAAAACACTTTGCCCAAAAAAGTTGATTTCATAATCAACTTCCTTGGGGCACTGGGAAAATTTTCATAAAATGGACAACATGAAATCAACTATGACTATTTGAGATCTTATTTGTGAGTTCATTTCCACCTAACAAATACATTTTGAGGATTCTTGCATCGTAATGGTGCCTAAACAACTCACTTTGGTCTAAACAAGCTGATTTTTGAATCAACTTGCTTGGGGTAAAATGGTCAACAGGCTGTATTTAAAATCAATTTTTGACAGAATTTTCACTTTAAATCTTATGTGCAAGTTGAGTATTCTGGGGATACTCGCATCCTAATGATGCCTAGATAATCCACTTTTGTCCAAACAGTCTGATGTTAGAGTGAAAATTGTAATGGAAGTGTATAATGAGAAAAACAAGACAGGCGTGCATTTCGGCAAAAAATGGAAATATGGGGTGTTTTGGTAAATCTGGAAAAACAAAGTGCATGCTTTGGAAAATTCCCTTGATATTTTTGCTTCGTATGTGTATAAAGGTTGCTGCACCATATCCTTGTGATATTGTAGTAATATTATTGTGGATACATATGCCACCATTCAAGGCTCCAACCTAATCGAAGCTTAATGCTTCACTAATGGGCACGTTAGGATCAATTCCTCATAGGCAGCTGCTTTGTCTCATTATCAGATGTCTGGCTTCCAGATAAATTACTTCTGAGGAGTTTGCATTAACCAATGCTGCATCCTAAGACACCATTCTCATTTCATCCTTGTGATCTTTAAGCTGATCTGTTTGCATTGCCAACTGACTCAAACACTGTCGGAAAACAGCAAAGTTGGATATCATGTTGTTTGACATAGGCTTCTATGAGATACCCAGATATATTGGCACTAGATAATTTGATATTTGTTTTGTGCAGTTGTGCTTCTGAACATAAGTCCCTTGTACAAGTTCCTTCTATGATTTTCATCCACAAAGAGTAGCTTCTTATGGGTTACTATTTTCCACCATACAGTAACATATCATTCAGAATATATTGCATGGATGGGTTAAAAGATATGATAGCCATTTTTTTCTTTTCAATTTACGAAGTTATGATTTTTCGAGCATGTCAAAAAGAACATTGGATTATTCTTCTGTCCTTGTTTTCTTCATAGAATTATAATTACTTCTCATAATTACTTAATTTCACTTTCTGAGCCAACAGTATGGTTTACCCAGAAAATTAGTTAAGAAATCTTACTGGAATCTCTGTTGCTTCAGGTTGAAGACATTGATCATATTGATAGATTGATTTCCTGCATGTGTATGGCTCTTCCCCTTTTTGTGGTAAGTTACAAAATTGCGGACAAGCTTATGACAATTGATGACGAAGTGTTCCATTGACGGCTTCTATTGTATCAGAGAGGTGCCTCAAGCAGCAAGTTCTTCAACTATGTCAACAAACACATATTACCTGTATTCGATAAGGTAACTTTGTATGCCTGTGTTGATTTTAATTTCCTGTTCCTTTACAGGCTTCTTAAGGTTAATGTGTTCCATACCTCACCTTTTTAACCCAACTTATTCATAAAATGTTCACCAAGGATGCTGTATCATTATCTTAATCCAAACTGTCTTGGATGTTTTTGTCTAATCATATTATTGCAATTTGTTTGGTAGCATATTTCTTTGTGCCTGTTTTAGATGACTTCGCATTGGCCCTTTTGAAACAAAATGGTGTAGGTGCTTTATGATATGTTTGGTTGATAGAAACTGCTGCAGTTTTTTTTTAATATATATATTTTTTCTATTTGTTTTTGATTCTATATGCATTTTTTTTTAATCTTTTGGACTAACTATGTATGTATATTGCCCTATGTGAATGTCCCTGTTGTAACTGTTTCTATGGTTCCAAGTATAGTGAAAATTTGCTACATCCTTGCATTGACCTCTAGTATTATAATATTCATCATCTGTAGAATGTTGTGTTCTGTGTCTGAGAGTATGCTGATCTAATCTTCTCAGCTTCCTGAAGAGAGGAAATTAGATTTGCTCAAGAATCTTGCTGGAACTTCACCTTATGCAAGTGCACAGGATTCACGTCAACTTCTTCCATCCATTGTAACCCTATTGAAGGTATTATGTCTTGCACCATCAATTCCTTAAAAGCATATAGCACTGTATTCGTTTCTCCCAGCATGCAGTCTTGACTAGAACATTTTACATCTATGCTGTTTTGTCAGTAGAGTGATATGGTATTTATGCATTCTTGGACTCCCTTTCTTTGTTCCTTGTTTTCTCAAAGATATATTTGCTATGTTTCTCCGAAGTAATATCTTTGTGTATTTTATCTGGATATTTTTGTTTGACTTTGTTGTTGATCTGCTACTAGTTTGTTTTCTTTCCCATTTACCTAGAAAATTCATTTTATGGGTATTTTGATATTGATTGCACTCTCTTTTTTTTTTGTGCAGAAGTACATGCCTCTAAGAAAGACTGAAGAGCCGAAATATAATTATCTTGAGTGTTTATTATATTCATTTCACCATTTATCACATAAGGTTATCAACTAGATTTTTGTTTCAGTTTACCTTTATCCTTTGCGTCAAACATATTTTTGTGGTGTCTGATACATGGTTATGCAGACCCCAAACTCTACCAACAGCCTTTGTGGGTACAAGATTGTTACTGGTCAGCCTTCAGACAGGCTTGGAGAGGATTTCTCAGAGAACTACAGAGATTTCACTGAGAGGTGAGACAATCTTCTCCTTTCTATTCCCCTTCAAAAGAAATTTTCAAAACTAGACTAGACATCAAACTGGTAACACTGCTAATTTGAATGTTCAATTGGTTGAATCAGTTGACCTGGAAAATAATGTAATACGTGAGTTATACTTTTACCAGTATATAATTTTTTTTATATAAATTTAGTAAAGCATATTAATGCTTACCATATATGTTTTCAAAATATACAAAAATATAAAATATACTACACAATTTACTACGAAACTCTCAGATTTTAATATTCAAGCCAACTGCCTATTTGGACAGTCAATTATGTATACGGTTGGCATGAGGACTCAATACTACGACTAACCACATCAGTGGATGCAAACTCAAGCACTACACCAGCAAGTTCTTTGCTTCTACTTTTGATTTAAAATTATATTTAAAGTGTCAATCGATCACTTATCCAAAAGCTTGAGGTGCTAGGAGAGAAAGCAATCTATATATTTATATCCTTGATACTCCATAAGCGGGCAAGTATGCTTGACCATCATCATTGTCATCATGGATTTTATCCCAATATTCAGTTGGACGGAAGGCTATATCAGAATCAATATCCTATCACCTCCGATTCTAAAATAACAGCCAAATGTCACTGTTCCTCTCAAACTGAAACATTGCATGTTGTCAATCAATTATCAGATTTTCAGATGCCCCTGTTATTTATTCTGTAATCTTGTTAAAGCATGTAGATCATCCATACGGCAGAAGAGTTTTTTTTTATTTGGTGACAGTAATTCATTTTTTGTTTTTATGTTTTTGGCATTGCCATTGTAGAGTTCTATTAATCCTGTGAAAACACAGACCTCACTTGCGAATTCAAGTTTCTTATGATGTCTGATCATCCACGATCAGTGTTTGATGCACACTAAAATTACTTTGGACACCTTTCAGTTTAAGGGCAGTTAAAAGGAGATTGTTTCCTCATCTCCTACTTGATTCACATCCAATTCTTTCCTTGTTCGCCAAGATTCCTTCCCAATTCACCATGTTACTATCCCATCTCAATATCTGCCAAATATTTCATTCCCCTTTGTTTTCTTCCGTTATTGTTGTGTTGCCACCCCAAATAAAATATGGGTATTTTTGTAACATTGTTTAATAATGACGAATTGTTCATGTCAAATAATTTAACATAAACAAAGTCTGGTTTTACAGGTTCCTTGTTTTTTGCTCAGTTTTTTTTTTGAGTTTTCTTAATTTCTGTTTCTATGATCAAATTGGACTGATTGGCCTTGGTATTCTGTACTCTAGTTGAGGCGACCAGTCCCTTGATCAATTACAAAAAACATGTTTTCATGAAGAGAGCATTCACCAATTGGATGGATAAACATAGCATATCTGTAGTTTCTTATTTTATGTTGCTAGTTTACAATGTGGCCTCTCTTGCGTTCACAAACCACCACCTGTTTGAGCATTCTATGGTTGGCGAGCATGCATTTGAGGAGAGTTATTTTCTTATTTTTAACGCATTTCGAATATTTCAGAACTCCAAAAATATAAGAGCAGAGTTTTTCTATTATGGTCTCCTTTGAACATAAACTTCACCATACTGACTGAATGGTGTGGTTGGTCACATGATGGAATTACCTTGGAATAAAATATATATGTTTAGGTAATGTTCAACTTAACATTATTTTTCATTGAGGGCATACTGGTAATTTTCTCTTCTCCAAACAATTAATACAAGCTAGATTTATAAAACTCACCTCCTTGGTGGGTTTTTATAATTCCATGTTCTGTAGGAAAATGAGCAAATGGCGACTAAATGGCAATCCTCCATTGACGGATTCCGAGCATAGTGAACTAGTACTGCATATCAAATATTTTACGTCGAAGCTTATCTGCTGATTCACAATGCTCCTTGCAATATTGAACTTTGACAATCATTTTTGTGACGTGAATTGATTGTCTCTAAGCTTGGGTTGCTACTTTTAGGTTTTGTATTTGACATCTTACTGGCAATCTTCATGAAGCAGATTAAAATCCACAGAAGAATTTGTGAAGAATTCTATGAAGAAATTAAACCAAGCAATGAACAATCACGATAAAGCAATGTCTTCAGCAAAGACACAAGAAGCAAAGGCGAAGATAGTGAGTTTTTCCTCATTATTGCTACCTTAAGAATAATTTCTCAGCGAGACTTAGGTTCACCTGAATTCACACTATACTGTGCAGACAAATGAGCAGCAACAGACTACATCTGCATTACGCATCTGCAACAATATACTGGCAATGACCCAGGTCTGTGTAAGGAGGTTCATCATAATAAGGAGGTTATCAAATTAATCTAAACTTTGTTCTATTTCTTTATTTCAGCCATTACATGCAAAAGCACCTTCATTTATTGGAGACGAAAAAATCAACTTATCGTGGAAGAAACCAGTAAAACAATCGTCAGCTTCAACAGCAGCTGGGTGTGTAAAAAAGCATTTCAACTTTAACCTTCACAGTGTTACTGTTTTCTTCTTCTTCCCTTCCTTTTCTAAAAACTATATTCGATACTTGATGCTCAGGGGTAAGAGAAACATGTCTTCAATCAATGGGTCAAGTGCAAGCACCGGAACCAACAAAAAGGCACGAGGTGGAGGAATTGCACAGAACCAGCTCGTTGACAGAGCATTACAAGGTTTATCACAGGGAGGTGGTAGGAGAAATGGAAGATCAGGAAGAAGTTGGGGAGGGCGAGGAGGAAGAGCAAGGGGTTATCGCTAAGTTATGTTGGAAAACCAATCAGTAGGATAGCTCCAGATGAAAGTGAACTTGTCATGCTTTTTTCTCAAGCTTCAGGCCAGGCAAAAACATAGACGTTTGTTCTGCTGTTTGTATGGTTGTAGCAGGAGACAGCACACTTATGACTCGACATGTAGAAACACAAAGAACGTGTTGTAACATTTATTGATTCATCGTAGCTCCTTTTGTAGCGATTTGAAAAAAAAAATAAAAAATCTACTGTCATCTCTAGTGCTTTTCGATTCCCTTATGACTGTATATCAACCATCTTTTGCTTTGAAATTGTTGTAATTGGTCAAGCCCAAGTTTTGTTTGAATGCCATTTTCCCCCTCAGTTTTGTCATTGCCAAGCCAGCAAACTGCTGATGCTCAAACATTCTTAAAGGTACCATTTCATTTACATTAATATATTACTTTTTGTTAAAATAGAGTAATCTAATAATTGTCACATGATACTCTATTTTATTAACAGAGAGATAGTCACCTTGATGAAATGCGTGGGTCATATAACAAAGTTCATACTTGCCCCGTGAACAGTCTAAAGGCTGAAAATGGTCTCACTTCTGAATCATATTACTTAATTGACAATCCTTCTTTTAATCAAAGTAATGGATAAGGAATGATGATGATTAATTATGACTTCAAAGTTACACGATAAAGATGTTTAATGTTTCCATGGGATGGATTGATGATTAATACGTAGATGTTATCATCAAAAGATCTGGAGGTCAAATCCTGGCAAAGTCAATATGCCTATCCTCCCCATGCGCTAGCCAAGCATCCGGATTAGTAGCCCTCATGATTTATATCCTTCGTGTTGACTTGGAACGGATTGATGAGGATATTAAAAACGAGCGAATTGTCTTTTTTGCCATCACGGTAAAGATGTTTAATGATTTCCGATGAAGTTAAAAAATAATACGTCCTCATACTGTGGTCTATATGATTTTCTAATTTATATATGACTGTGAGGTAAACTGTATAGAACGTTCCGGATCAACGTAAAAGATAAAGATATTTAATACATAAACAAATGTACTCTTTATCATATATTCATTAATTTCAAATGGACGCCTCCGGATTGGTGGTGATGGTAAGAGATAGGGTATTTATCAAGTAGTCATGGTTTAATTGTTATATAGGGCAAATGTAGGACAAATGAATTATTGGGTCGTCTTGGATTGACTTGGTGGATTCCAAAAAAAAAAAAAAAAATCCAAATGGACAAGTGTGATGCTCTAATATATAAACATAAATCACAGTTCCTTTTAACACTAATTTTCCCCTTTTTGTAGATGAAACTACTTTGCAAAGCATCCTTTAGTCTACCACTTGTGCTTGAGTGGGCGATGGATTTTATTTTATTTTATTTTTTGAATTACTAAAGGTATCAATTCGAATAGATTGGATCGATTTGGATGGGGTCGAAACAAAATATTGTAAAAATTTCAATTTCAATCTGAATATGAACTTAAGTTGAAAATTTTAAATTCGAATCCGGATAACTCGACCAACCTGAATAGCCCATCCGATCTGAAAAATATTTTTTTTATTATTTTTAAAATATTTCTTTATTTTTATCTTAATATTTCATTATACTAAAACATCTTAATTTTCAAAATAAAATTTAATTTAATCCAGAAACAACCTCTAAACTCTAAATTCAAGTTAACCCGAATCAACTCGAACCCAATCCGAAAATAAACCAATTCAAAATCCTTAAACTTGAAGGCAACCCAAATTCGAAAACTTGAAGGCAACCCAAATTGACATGTCAAATCTATTTTTGACACCCATATCTCTTATGTTTTATGTATGAAAATATGACATTGATGTCATATTACATGAAAATTAATTTTTGATGTGTAGATACCATATAAACCAATGCTAGGGATGCATTGTAGTTTGGTATGGGCAGATACATTAAGAGGAAGCCAAAACTAGGACTTTAGGTCAAGGTTCTATTGAACTATTTAGATAGTTTTGGATTTTGTATTAATCTTGGAATTTGAGATATATACATTTTTAAATATATTTTTTCCAAGTAGACACGGGTACCACAAACCTCTCTACAAAATTTGAAAATTTTTGGAGACTTGTGAAATTTCTAGTGTATTTTTGAAATTGAGTCAGAAATATAGAAATGGACTGATATTAGGGTATCAGTCGACTGGTGCAGAAGACAGTCGACTGATAATTCTGTGAGTTGGGTTTTAGACTAGGTCAGTCGACTGGTAACTGTCTCAGTCGACTGATACAGGTTGAAACTGTTTTCAGCTAAGTCGAAATGTGTCCTAATGATATTAAACTTGTGTATAATCTTATGGGGGTTAATACACAATGTTTGTGGTCTTTTAAGGTTAAAGAATCCAATAATTGGGGAGATTGTTGGAGTTCTTTTTAATGTGTGGCAAAGGGGAGAAGTGTTGGGTTTAAGTGGGAAACCAACACACTTTTGCAAGAAATCCAAGCTCAAGGGGGAGCTTTGGTAAAGAGGGAGCATTTGTTGGCAAATGGGGAGAAGTACCTTTGCAAGTAAAACCTATTCAAGGGGGAATTTAGGTAGAAGGGGGAGCTTAGGTAAAGGGCGAATATTTGTTGGCAAAGGGGGAGAAGTACCTTTGCAAGGAAAACCTATTCAAGGGGGAGTTTAGGTAAAGGGGGAGCTTAAGGTTAGGTTCTATGATAATATGCTTTGTTGTTGTTTTTCTGACTTAAACTGGTTGCCAAACATCCAAAAGGGGGAGATTGTTGGAGTAATCTAGGTACCTTGGGTTTTGATGTTTGGGCAAAAGTTTAAGTTAGGATTATTGTTGTATTTAATATGCATTTTGAGTATGCAGGATATAGGTACATCAAAGGAGAAAAGTCCAAGTGGCATCTTGGCAATGGAAGACTCGACAACAAGGACCGAAGCCGGAAGACCCAACAACAAGGACCGAGGCCGAAGGAAGCTCCAAAAGGCAAGACATGAAGGATGAAGAGGCATCCGAGGGACGTAAGGCTGATGGAGGAGGCTAGAAGGTTAGGTCTATGTTGGTAGGGCGAGGACGAGTGCTGAGTGACTATACTCGGGGTTGAAACCCTAGATTTTGGATTTGGGCAGTCGACTGCTGCATGTAGCAGTTGATTGGCGTTAGGCACAGAAAGATCGATCGACTGATCTTCTGTGCAGTCGACTGGTGTCAGCTGGAATTCGAACGTTGGATTGTAACGTTTGAATCTGAGTGGACCAGTCGACTGGTGCTAACACCAGTCGAATAGTAACGATAGGAACAGTGCCGAGCTCTATTTAAGAGATTTCGGTTTGGCTGGGCAAAGGTGTTGGACCTTGGATGGCTAGAGGGGGGGGGAGTGAATAGCCAGACACAGAACTTTTGGCTTCTTTGAACTTTTCTTGTTTCTGCGATTAGGGTTAGCAGCGGAAAACAGAAACAGAAACAGAAACAAGAACACAAACAGAAAATAGAAATAGACAGAAAAACAAAACACAAACCAAGGACGCTAACTCAAAGGGTTTACAAGGTTCGGGGATAACTTGCCCCTACTCCTTGGCGTGCCCGTAAGGTGGGTGATCCCTAGATCGTCGACAAATCAAGCCCCGAAACTCCGGATAGAATAAAGCCTCCTTCTCGATGGAGAAACCTCTCCACAACCGTCTAAGTAGAATAATAGTTAAGTGCACGAGACAACAAGAAGGAACGCTCACAAGGATGTAATAGAAGCACTCAAGCAAGAAGATATAGAGAGCTCAAAACAACCCAGAAACATCTCTCGTTTTCTGTCTGTTCTACTTCGCTCCTCTGCTTCCCAGCTTCTTCTTAAGCTTCTGCTCATCGTCGCTAGACTCCATCAGCACCCACTGAACCATAGCCTGACCCACTGACCTCCACTGAGCGCTTAGTCCACTGAAGACCTCTTCAGCTGAGCCTCCGGTCAGTCGCCAGCCGCGCCAGAAACCGTTGAGACTTGTAAACAGAAAACAAACAAACCTGCCACGGTGAAAGTCGCCATTGACTCTTCTCCATGGTTTGTATAGTCCCTGCAACGTCTGCACACTCAATAGAAGCTTTGCACAACAAATCAAAAGAAATCAGCAGAGTAACAGAAGAGATCAGAGTGATTTAGAGCGATCTGACAACATTTTCAAATTAAAGTCATACACTGATCGGTCACCCTGACCGATCAGTGAAGGTCGCCTGATCGATCCAGTGGCTCTGTGATCGGTCACACTGACCGATCAGGGATCGTGGATCGGTCACTGTGACCGATCCTCAGCATGCTGGAGTTTCCTCCAGTTCCTTCAAGCCTAAAGCACCTGATCGATCACCTGACCGATCAGGGTGTGCCCTGATCAGTCACAGTGACCGATCAAGCCACCTCTGGACCGATCAGGACCCATCCTGATCGGTCCAAGAGGCCCTTGATCGGTCACATTGACTGATCAAGGCTTTCTCCAAAAGGCTACTGACCTCTCTCTCTGATCGATCACCAGAATGATCATAAACCACACAGAAACATTCTGCTCTCTCTCTGATCGTTCGCCAGAACGATCAGACACCCTGGATCAGTCACCAGACCGATCCACAACCAGGAGTTAGTGCAAACTCCCTGATCGGTCTCCAGACCGATCCAGTTCCGACCAATTCAACCCTAAGTCCAGAGAACAAGCTCCCTAGCCTTCTCTGACTCATTCTGGTCCCGGAGAAAGAACTCACGTGCCCTATCCGACCAGTACACTCAATGCTCAGTCCCCCGGACCAAGACTTCGTGCCCAGCTTCACTCACTAGGACTTTGTTCAACCTAGCTTCACTCACTAGGACCTGGCTTCACTCACCAAGGTTTCCTTCACCTAACTTTACTCGCTAGGACCCGACTTCTCACACCGGGATTTCAGTCACCTAGCTTCACTCGCTAAGACTCGGCTTCACTCACCGGGGTTTTCGTCACTTAGCTTCACTCACTAGGACCCGACTTCACTCACCGGGGTTTCCGTCACCTGGCATCACTCACCAGGACCCGACTTCACTCACCGGGGTATCTGTCACCTGGCTACACTCACCAGGACTCGGCTTCACTCACCGGGGTTTCCATCACCTGGCTTCACTCACCAGGACCCGGCTTCGCTCACTGGGATTTCCATCACCTTGCTTCACTCACCAGGACCCGGCTTCGCTCACCGGGATTTCTGTCACCCGGCTTCACCACCGGGATTTCATGCCCAGTCCCTGACCAGGACTTAAGCCGAATTTACACACTCACCTAAACTTAAATCGGTGTTAATACCAAAACAACAATCAGGTCAGACTACATCAACAATTTTTCCCTTTTTATTGTTTGACAACCCGATTCTAAGTTTAGGTATTAGCAACCAATAGAAGTCAAATTTCCATTATCGCAAGGGGATCAAAGTCCTCCCCCTACAATAATTAAATTTGTAACAAACCCAATAAAACCTAAACTTAATCAACCATTCTCTCCCCCTTTGTCAAACACCGAAAAGGGTATGGTTATTGAGTTTCAACATAACTCCCCCTTAAACGAGGGTCTCTCTCCAAACCCAAAATAATCGAAGGTAAGTGTTGAATTGCATATGAAGGCATATACCATAAATGTATCATGACAACAATATATATGCTTCATATGACAATGATTAATGCACCTGCATCAGACACATAATTCTGATTGGTCTCCTTGACCGATCAGATTCATTGATGATTGATACAAAAAGAATTTCTGATTTATCTGTGGACGATCAGTTGTCAGAATTTTTTTTGAAATTTTGATACATTTTAGATCAGACTGCATTAACAATTTATATGAAACTCATTCCACAACAGGGGTGTAGACTCCATTAACACTTGATATTTCAGAAAAATTTCTGTAAATCAAGAGTCCTTGAAAATTCCTAAACAGATTTGTATCCACTTAGTATCAGGTTTATAGCAAAACCAATGGATGATGAAGTATCAGGGTACCCGGATAATGAGTCTGATCGGTCACCGTGACCGATCAGAAATCTGGATCCCTGATCGGTTTGCTTGACCGATCAGGTTAAATACAGAGAGTTTTTCTGAGAAGGAGGTGATTCCTGATCGGTATTAGATTTCAGATGAGATCAAACTTTAGATCAGGGAGAGTTTCTGAAATGTTCCAGAAACTCTCGTGTCAAATACCCCTTTCAAACTCTAAACCAATCAGATTTGGATTCCCTTAACCAACATATATTTTTGTGTCCTTACAGATTTCAAAAATCTTGATACAATAAGATCTATCTTCTTTGATCCTAGAGGAGTTCATTTAATTGAATTTCATCCCTCACTAAGAGTCAAGAATCCTTATGGATTTAATAATATTTCAAAACAGATTTGTATCAGCATGTTTCAAGTGTGTTCGAAATATATCTCAAGACTATAATCCCCAAATTTGTCTATCAGGTTTGTATCAATGTATGATCAATATGTTCTAATTTTGATCAGTTTGTATTAGGTTTGTCCCAAGTATGATCAGTATGTTCTAATTTTGATCAGTTTTCCAATTTTGATCAGTTTGTATCAGATTTTTTTTTTACATTGCTCACAAATACAAATGAAAACAAACTTCCAAAAAAAAAATCATGTATCCACATTGTGTAGGGAATTCAAGTTTTCCATTGATTTAAATGTAATCACCTAAATTTAAGAGAAAAAAAACTTTCCCATGAGTAGTACATAGTCATCCATTAAGTGAAGGAACTGGTATCATAAGAATAACATCCCAACTAGGAATGACTATGTGATTGGAGCACCAATTATCAACAACCCATGTTGATAGATGCTCCCCCTTAATCAATGCTATACAATTCCAAATATGGATGTTCTGGGAACCCAAATTTTGGGACCTAAAGCATCTACAATGAATGATTTTGGCACCCATTCCTTCGTCATTTTCATTCTAACTTTTTGACCCCTAGAATCGTTTGGTGATCTAATATGGGTTCTTGACAACAATGAAACAAAGGTTGGTTCTTTAAGTCGGTAACTTATACATGCCTTGTTATAAACCGCTTTGTGAGAATTAATGATCATGTCTAAAGTTTTAGAGCTAGTTGAAAACATCTCAAGAATATTCTTGAGTTTTTCAACTTCACTCCTCAAGGTCTTGTTTTCATCCTCAAGAGACTCACTATGCAAATCATTAATTACCTCATCCTTAGAGGTTTTCAATTTTTCTACTTCCAATTTTAATGATTTTACTTTGACCTTAGATTTCTTAAGCATGTTTGTCAAGCAATCTATTGTTCTATAGTATTTATCTAATTCGGGAGAAATTACCTCTTCATCATCCGAAGATGATGAAGCCGCGGTTGAGGAGCCACTTGATTCGTTATCACTCCTTTCTTTATTTGAATTCTCTATTGCCATGACGGCCATGTGACAGCCGCTCTCCTCCTTTTCCTTCTTCTTCTTCTCCATCTTCTTCTTCCTTCTGTCACTTGCCACAAAAGCCACACCGTTCTCCTTTGGGCTTTGGTTAGCGATATCATGTAGTTCTATTTCACAAAATAAATCTTCTAATTTAACAATTGAAAGATCCTTGGAAACCTTGTAAGCATCCACCATGGATGACCACAAGACATTCCTAGGGATGGATTCGAGGACATACCTTACAAGGTCACGATTCTCGACTTTATCATTGATGGAATGTAACTCATTGAGAATCTCCTTGAATCTACCATGAAGCATACTTACCGTTTCATTTTCTTGCATTGTCAAGTTCTGGAGTTGGCTGAGAAGCAAATCATTCTTGGCTGTTGGAGTATCTCGAGTTCCTTCATGAAGCTCAATGAGCTTGTTCCAGAGGTCCTTGGCAGTGGTGAAGGGGCCAACTTTGATCAGCTGCTCCTTAGTCATCCCACACAGTAGGGTGACCGCAGCCTTTGCATCAGCTTCCCCCTTCCGGATTTGTTCTGCCGACCACCTTGAGAACTCTAGCTCTTTTCCCTCAGCATCTTTTGGAGGGGAGAAACTCTCCTTGACAAAGAACCACATGTTGATGTTGGTCTTCAAGTAATACTCCATCCTTGATCTCCAATATTGGAAGTCGGCTCCGTCGAAGAATGGAGGTCGGTTGGTGCTGAAACCTTCCCTCATCGCCATTCTTGTAAGCTCTCGGGTGTTAGTCCGTTTGAAAGAGCCTCAGGCTTTGATACCACTTGTTGGACCTTGGATGGCTAGAGATGGGGAGGGGAGTGAATAGCCAGACACAGAACTTTTGGCTACTTTGAACTTTTCTTGTTTCTACGATTAGGGTTAGCAACGGAAAATAGAAACAGAAACAAGAACACAAACAGAAAACAAAAATAGACAAAAAAACAAAACACAAACCAAAGACGCTAACTCAAAGGGTTTACAAGGTTTGGGGATTACTTGCCCCTACTCCTTGGCGTGCCCGTAAGGTGGGCGATCCCTTGATCGTCGGCAGATCAAGCCCCGGAACTCCGGATAGAATAAAGCCTCCTTTTCGATGGAGAAACCTCTCCACAACTGTCTCAGTAGGATAATAGTTAAGTGCACGAGACAACAAGAAGGAACGCTCACAATGATGTAACAGAAGCACTCAAGCAAGAAGATACAGAGAGCTCAAAACAACCCAGCAAAATTTCTCTCATTTTTTGTCTGTTCTACTTCGCTCCTCTGCTTCCCAGCTTCTTCTTAAGCTTCTGCTCACCGTCGCCAGACTCCATCAGCACCCACTGAACCACATCCTGACCCACTGACCTCCACTAAGCGCTCAGTCCACTGAAGACCTCTTCAGCTGAGCCTCCGGTCAGTCGCCAGCCGCACAAAAAGCCGTTGAGACATAGAAACAGAAAACAGAAAACAGAAAAACCTGCCACGGTGAAAATCGCCATTGACTCTTCTCCTTGGTTTGTATCATCCCTGCAACGTCTGCACACTCAACAGAAGCTTAGCATAGCAAATCAAAAAAATCAACAGAGTAACAGAAGAGATCAGAGTGAATCAGAGCAATCTGACAACGTTTTCAAATTAAAGTCAGACACTGATCGGTCACCCTGACCGATCAGTGAAGGTCTTGATCGATCAGACTCCTGCCTGATCGATCCAGTGGCTCTGTGATCGGTCACAGTGACCGATCAGGGATCGTGGATCGATCACTGTGACCGATCCTCAGCTTGATGGAGTTTCCTCCAGTTCAGTCCAGCCCAAAGCACCTAGTCGATCACCTGACCGATCAGGGTGTCAGGTCAGGGTGTGGCCTAATCGGTCACAGTGACCGATCATGTTGGGATCGGATGGCTAGAGAGGGGGGGTGAATATAGCCAACCACTTGCAACTTGAATACTTATAGCGATTTCTACAACTTAAATATCAGTAGCACAGCGGAAAGAGTAGAGAACAGATTATGCAGAAAACGTAACGGAAGCAAAACACACACAACTAGCAAGATCGCTAACAAGGAGGGTTTACAAGGTTCGGGGATAACTTGCCCCTACTCCTTGGCGTGCCGTTAAGGTGGGCGATCCCTTGATCGTCGGCAGATCAAGCCCCAGTTATCACCGGATAAATCAGCAACCTCCTTCTCGGTGGAGAAACCTCTCCACAGTGTGTTTCAAACAAGGATATAGTTTAAGCATAAAGAAACAACAAGAAGGATCTTACTCAAACACTTAGCAAGGACAAAAACACAGCAAGCTTCCGTGAGCTCCACCCAGTGGCGATCTTACGCAAGAACCCTTCTCCGTGTCTTCCCACTGTCGGACTCCAAGCCTCTTGTTTTCTCCTTCAAGCGCTCAAGTAAACGATGGTTGCTTCTCAATTGCTTGCTCAAAAGTGATGAAGATCGCAAGAACACAGCAAGCAAGTTGTGGATAACTCAAGGCACGACAAGAACAATAGTTCGCAAGACTTGCTTCAACGAAGCCATCCACCGCCCTTTTTGATTCTTCACATAGCACCAGGTGACAACATCTCTGTAGCTCCCAGCTACTCATCTGCCAACGCCAGCCTCTACTGAGCTATCTCTGGACTCACTGAGCTCCCCTCAGTCAAGCTCCAGTCTGCAGCTCACCGTTGCAACCTGAGATGGGAAAATGGACAAACCTGCTCCAAGGAAAGCCTCCATTGACCTCTCCTTAAGTGTTTGAATCCTTCCCTGTCACCTGTAGCTTGATCAAAGTATTAGAACAACAAATCAACCAGCATATCAAATATCAGAGGAAAGTGGCAGCAAATCGGTTGTGTTCAGACGCGATCAGAGCGTCTGACAATGTAATTTGAATTAAAGTGATCGGTCACCGGACCGATCAGGCTAGGTCCAGACCGATCAGGATCCGTCCTGATCGGTCCCCAACGCTCAATCAGAAATCGCGATTCCTTTGTGACTTCTCCTGATCGATCACCGGACCGATCCCAGGTTGTGGATCGATCACCTGAACGATCCACCCCTTTCTTGGGCGATTTCTGAGCTTCGCAGTCCAGACCTCCTGATCGGTCATCAGACTGATCAGGCAGCCTCCTGATCGGTCACCAGACCGATCAGATCATGACCAGACCGATCAGGCTAGAGCCTGATCGATCATAGTGAGGAACCTGCGACGTTGAATCGTTCACAAAAACGATCTGCACAGTGATCCTGATCGATCAGCAGACCGATCAGGAGCAATTCAGTGAGGGAACTCAACCTCACTGCTCGCTCCCTGATCGGTCACCAGACCGATCAGGAGCCAGTCAGTGGGTGAAACGCATACTCCCTGATCGGTCACCAGATCGATCAGGAGCAATACAGTAGGTTCCCAACCTCACTGTGTGCTCCCTGATCGGTCACCCGACCGATCAGTCATCGCTGGATCGGTCACCAGACCGATCCACGAAGGAGTAGCGTGCCAGAATCCCTGATCGATCACCAGACCGATCCAGGGACTCAAACTCAGCCCTCCAAGCTAAGTTACCATTCACCTTAGCCGTCCAAGCTAAGGATTTTCCATCTAACTCTCCAAATTGGGAATTTGCACCTAACCTTCCAAGTTAGGACTTTTCACCTAGCCCTCCAAGCTAGGACTTTTCACCTAGCCCTCCAAGCTAGGACTTTTCACCCAACCCTTCCGAGTTAGAACTTCATCCAACCTAGCCCTCCAAGCTAGGCACCTGACCCTCCAAGCCAGGACTTTTTCACCTAATTCTCCAGGATGGGAATTTGCACCTAACCCTCCAAGTTAGGACTTTTCACCTAGCCCTCCAAGCTAGGACTTTTCACCCAACCCTTCCGAATTAGGACTTTTCCAACACCTAGCCCTCCAAGCTAGGATTTCTCACACCTAACCCTCCAGGTTAGGATTTTTCCAACACCTAGCCCTCCAGGCTAGAATCCTCCATATCATGCCTAATCCTCGATCAGGACTTAATCATAATCATCATCATCATCAACCTAAACTAAAATCGTTGTCAACACCAAAACAACAATCAGGGCCAGACTGCATCAACAATCTCCCCCTTTTTGTTGTTTGACAACCCGATTTTAAGTTTAGGATTCTCAATCAATTTTTCAAATTTAGAATCATAGGGGAATCCAGATCCTCCCCCTACAACATGATCATTCTAAACTTAACCAATTCACACTCTCCCCCTTTGTCGAACACCGAAAAGGGGCAAGAGGGACTGTTAAGATTAAAACAAACTCCCCCTCAACCCTAGAGGTATCCCAAATCGACAAAGATGTGATAGTTTGTGGAATAATCATACGACCTCATGTGAAAAAGATATAGCAAGACATACCAATCACATGCATCATATGAGTATGAAGTATAAACTCACAAAGCATGCCGTAATATCCATAAATATCAAGTAGACATGGCATTGTAAGCATGAACATGACAATAGATCAAAGATGCAGATCATAGTCATATAAACAACATGGCATCAATAATAAACAAACTAAGATCAGATAAGCATGTGAAGCAAAGTCAGACAAGTCAAAGCATAAGACATCCAGACAAGTAGCAAAATACATGTGACATAAGGTCACAACAATCAAGTCACAGAGCATACAACCCAGAAGTATCACAGTCAAATACACAAATCATGATAAGACAACAGACATCCAAGCTCAAGTGTCAGTGGGGGGGGGGGTCGTCATCGCGCATGAGGTCATCCATCGTGGCATCAGTCGATCCCGGTGCAGCGCTGCCCGAAGGAGGATCCCCTGGAAATGTATGGCGGCGCCACTCTTCGTACCACGTCTTCTGTAATGCCTGGACCCCAAAAACAGTAGACTCTACGCCGGTCAATCGGCGATCGAATGCCCTGAACTCCGAGCGGATCTCCTCTCGATGAAGCTCTCGTAAATGAAGATCCTGTTGGATGGTCCACTCGAGCTCTGAAATCTGCCAGCGCAAATCTGGCTCGGGCTCATCGTAGTAATCGTCATCGTAGTAATCTGGCTCGGGCTCATGGGGAGCAGCATCGGGTGGCGCCTGGAAGTGTGGTGCTCCGCCAGGTAACTCACCGAGACCTCGCCCATCCTTCCACACCAACACCCCATCTCGCTCACGAATGATCATACCAGACTTCGCAAAAGCTCGCCGACCCAACCGACAATCTTGCTTAACCATGGGCATGGTCCTGCCTTTGGTGACATCAACACCAATTGACATAAGCCAATCAGTGATGATGTGACCAAACGGCATATAAACCGTGCGACGACTCGGCTCACGGTAGGATAGGATAGACTGGAAGATGCTCTCCATAATATCGAAGTCCATCCGGCAATGCATGCCGTAGAGCATAAGGCAATGGTAGGGTCGGATCTCGGCCAATGGTTTTGAAGTGATTGGTAAGATGCAATTTGTGATTATCTTGAAAAGAACATAGTCAGATGGAGCAAGGCGGAGAGCTGCAAAGGTAGGAAAAACTGGACCCAACTCATCAAGCCCGGCAGGGCGAGGATGACCGAAGAAGTGCTGATAGATAGAGTCAGGGGTAACATCTGCGAATGGTGCTAACAGAGGATCAGGGAGCTCTGGATAAATCAAATAGAGGTTAGGTGATCGTCGACCACCCAAGTACTCAGCTAGAATCTCATATGAAAAATCGAGGTTCATCTTCCCGACACGAGTAGTGAACTCGAATCCTCCTTGAGGACCTTGTTGGAGGTTGTTGTAGAATTCAGAGACGAGGTCGTAGTTTATGGTCCATTCCAAGGATAGAAGAAAACCCAGATTGTAGTAAGTGACAATCTCCATGACCGAGGGACAGAACTCAGTCAGGAAGGGAACATCAATGGATCTGCAGGGTAATAGTTTGAAGGTCCTTGCTTGAAAAGCCTGTTCACAGGCCGCATTGGGAAACCGGGAGCTAGTAGAAGGCTGTGGCCTTCTGGAAGGTGCAGACGACGAGGGAGTTTTTCCCCTTGAACTACCCTCCGCTACCTCCTTTCCCTTAGCAGATTTTCTAAAGAGTTGAATGGATCATGATATAAAATTTAATGCATTTGGTAAGATTGATCATACAATTAGGGTGAATCACGACAAAGCAAGAATTGATCATTTATAGGATGAGACCCAATCAAAGATAGATAGATTCGATCAAGATCAAACGTAGGATAGTGAAGAGATGAAAAATTGATCATTTAGTTGGAATGGAAGTCCATGGCAACAACAAGTAAGTCACGACACAATAGCAAGAATAAGAACAAAACTTGGTTAGCTTCACAAACATATATTCCAAGAGCTGTTGTGAAAAGAAAACTGAAATCAAAGCTTACTTAGGCGCCATTGAAGTTTGTTTGAAGGGATTGCAAGACTGAGAAAGAACTTGCGGTGGAGAAGGAGACTTCGAGCACACAAGAACTTGCAGTTAGGAGAAGACGCCCGTAGAAGCCTTCGCAAGAGCTCGCACGCGCGTGAAGAAGGGAGATGCAAGAACTCTCTCGCTCGCACAAGGTTGCGCAGAAGAGGGTGTTTCGGCGCTAGGGTTTGGAAAAACGAGGTTTTGGAGAGAGTTAATCGGTTGGTGGATCGGTCCACCAACCAGAATTTAATGCGTTTGAACGGATCACCGTTCGATCTGGTCGCGTCCAGACCGATCAGACTACATCCTGATCGGACTGGCATGGGCCTAATCGGTCGGATGACCGATCAGACGCGCTCCTGATCGGTCGGGTGACCGATCAGGATACGATCAGTAGGGTCCGGAGAGAAACCTCTGAGCTCCCTGATCGGTCTGTGGACCGATCCCCACAGGGTGCCAGATCGGTCCGGAGACCGATCCAGGCTGGCTCAGAATCCTTGGTCAAAAAGTTCGGAGAGTCACCGCTGACTCTCTGATCGGTCTGTGGACCGATCACCACAGAAGGGGGTCAGATCGGTCTAGGGACCGGTCAGCCCTATGCCTGATCGGTCCGGTGACCGATCAGGGTTCCTGATATGAACTGAAATGTTCAGTTTCAGAACTTCTGAATTTTTCAAACGATATTTGATGGACTTTGTCGAACTTGGACATGATCCCATGACTAGAATTGATCCCTGAACAAAAATCAAAAGACCTTATAGGTTCAACAATCACTTTGACCCATACAAATGGAGTCAAACTCAATCAACAATCAATCAAGCAAATTCGACCAAGTTTTGATTCCAAATTCAAGTTTCCAATCAAGTTGCCTTGATTGGAATGTCCAAGTATGATCATGGAGCCATATACACATATGTTATGCAATGGTTTTCCCCATACTTGGTCACCACCGTGATTATTATCTCGTCAACTTAATTTCTCAAGTGATGCAATGACATTTTGAGAAATTGAGTTGAACCTAACATCTCACCCCATATCTAGCAAACAAAAGCGTTTTGTTAAACCTTATAGTTTGTGTGAGATGTTCCCAATGTGACTCAATTGTTCCCAACAATTTGAAATAATCATGGAGAGTTTGAGTGCAAATAGAAAGACTATGAAGTGCGACACATTCCCAATTCCCGTCTTAGAAAGCTAAATTCATTTTCGGGAAGTGGTTTAGTGAAAATGTCAGCTAGGTTTGACTTTGACTCTATATGTGAGAGTATGATGTTCCCGCTAGCTACATGATCCCTAATGAAGTGGTGTCTTACTTCAATATGTTTTATCCTAGAATGATGGATTGGATTCTTGGTTAAGTTGATTGTGCTAATGTTATCACATAACACTTGCACACCCTTGTAACTCAAACCATAGTCCTCTAGGGTGTGAATCATCCACAACAATTGCGATATACTCTCTCCCATGGCGATATATTCTGCCTCGGTAGTGGAAAGAGCAACACAATGTTGCTTCCGACTCGACCAACTTACTAAGGACGACCCTAAGAATTGGCAGCCCCCACTAGTGCTTTTCCGGTCCAACTTACATCTAGCGTAGTCGGAATCCGTATAGCCCATCAAATCAAAAGATTCGGTACGGGGATACCAAAGACCTACACCAATTGTGCCCTTGAGATAACTCAAAATTCGCTTAACAGCAATTAGGTGAGATTCCTTGGCACAGACTTGATACCTCGCGCACATACCTACAGCAAATAGTATATCTGGTCGACTAGCTATGAGGTATAGCAAACTGCCTATCATGCTTCGATATTGAGTTAAATCAACAGGTTTACCACTCTCATCATTGTCTAATCTTGTGTTTGTAGCCATGGGAGTGGTTACCTCTTTCGAATCACTCATATTGAATTTTCAAAGCATTTCATGTGTATACTTTGATTGGTGCACATGGATACCATCGCGAGTTTGCTTGATTTCAAGTCCAAGGAAGAAAGTCAACTCTCCCACTAGACTCATTTCAAACTCACTCTCCATGTGTCCAATGAACTCATTTAAATAACCCTTATTGTTTGAGCCACAAATTATGTCATCGACATATACTTGGGCTACAAATATATTCTTACCATCTCGTCGTAGAAACAGTGTAGGATCTATTTGACCTCTAACGAAGCCATTTTCAATCAAGAATGTCGACAACCGCTCATACTAAGCCCGGGGTGCTTGTTTAAGGCCATAAAGTGCCTTTTTGAGCTTGAACACGTGGTTTGGATATTCGGTACTCTCAAACCCCGGAGGTTGTTCGACATAGACCTCTTCCTAATCAAACATTT
>JAGFNQ010003037.1:100730-175999 GCA_024364735.1 Boesenbergia rotunda | reverse complement strand
GAACTCCGAGCGGATCTCCTCTCGATGAAGCTCTCGTAAATGAAGATCCTGTTGGATGTCCACTCGAGCTCTGAAATCTGCCAGCGCAAATCTGGCTCGGGCTCATCGTAGTAATCGTCATCGTAGTAATCTGGCTCGGGCTCATGGGGAGCAGCATCGGGTGGCGCCTGGAAGTGTGGTGCTCCGCCAGGTAACTCACCGAGACCTCGCCCATCCTTCCACACCAACACCCCATCTCGCTCACGAATGATCATACCAGACTTCGCAAAAGCTCGCCGACCCAACCGACAATCTTGCTTAACCATGGGCATGGTCCTGCCTTTGGTGACATCAACACCAATTGACATAAGCCAATCAGTGATGATGTGACCAAACGGCATATAAACCGTGCGACGACTCGGCTCACGGTAGGATAGGATAGACTGGAAGATGCTCTCCATAATATCGAAGTCCATCCGGCAATGCATGCCGTAGAGCATAAGGCAATGGTAGGGTCGGATCTCGGCCAATGGTTTTGAAGTGATTGGTAAGATGCAATTTGTGATTATCTTGAAAAGAACATAGTCAGATGGAGCAAGGCGGAGAGCTGCAAAGGTAGGAAAAACTGGACCCAACTCATCAAGCCCGGCAGGGCGAGGATGACCGAAGAAGTGCTGATAGATAGAGTCAGGGGTAACATCTGCGAATGGTGCTAACAGAGGATCAGGGAGCTCTGGATAAATCAAATAGAGGTTAGGTGATCGTCGACCACCCAAGTACTCAGCTAGAATCTCATATGAAAAATCGAGGTTCATCTTCCCGACACGAGTAGTGAACTCGAATCCTCCTTGAGGACCTTGTTGGAGGTTGTTGTAGAATTCAGAGACGAGGTCGTAGTTTATGGTCCATTCCAAGGATAGAAGAAAACCCAGATTGTAGTAAGTGACAATCTCCATGACCGAGGGACAGAACTCAGTCAGGAAGGGAACATCAATGGATCTGCAGGGTAATAGTTTGAAGGTCCTTGCTTGAAAAGCCTGTTCACAGGCCGCATTGGGAAACCGGGAGCTAGTAGAAGGCTGTGGCCTTCTGGAAGGTGCAGACGACGAGGGAGTTTTTCCCCTTGAACTACCCTCCGCTACCTCCTTTCCCTTAGCAGATTTTCTAAAGAGTTGAATGGATCATGATATAAAATTTAATGCATTTGGTAAGATTGATCATACAATTAGGGTGAATCACGACAAAGCAAGAATTGATCATTTATAGGATGAGACCCAATCAAAAGATAGATAGATTCGATCAAGATCAAACGTAGGATAGTGAAGAGATGAAAAATTGATCATTTAGTTGGAATGGAAGTCCATGGCAACAACAAGTAAGTCACGACACAATAGCAAGAATAAGAACAAAACTTGGTTAGCTTCACAAACATATATTCCAAGAGCTGTTGTGAAAAGAAAACTGAAATCAAAGCTTACTTAGGCGCCATTGAAGTTTGTTTGAAGGGATTGCAAGACTGAGAAAGAACTTGCGGTGGAGAAGGAGACTTCGAGCACACAAGAACTTGCAGTTAGGAGAAGACGCCCGTAGAAGCCTTCGCAAGAGCTCGCACGCGCGTGAAGAAGGGAGATGCAAGAACTCTCTCGCTCGCACAAGGTTGCGCAGAAGAGGGTGTTTCGGCGCTAGGGTTTGGAAAAACGAGGTTTTGGAGAGAGTTAATCGGTTGGTGGATCGGTCCACCAACCAGAATTTAATGCGTTTGAACGGATCACCGTTCGATCTGGTCGCGTCCAGACCGATCAGACTACATCCTGATCGGACTGGCATGGGCCTAATCGGTCGGATGACCGATCAGACGCGCTCCTGATCGGTCGGGTGACCGATCAGGATACGATCAGTAGGGTCCGGAGAGAAACCTCTGAGCTCCCTGATCGGTCTGTGGACCGATCCAGGCTGGCTCAGAATCCTTGGTCAAAAAGTTCGGAGAGTCACCGCTGACTCTCTGATCGGTCTGTGGACCGATCACCACAGAAGGGGGTCAGATCGGTCTAGGGACCGGTCAGCCCTATGCCTGATCGGTCCGGTGACCGATCAGGGTTCCTGATACGAACTGAAATGTTCAGTTTCAGAACTTCTGAATTTTTCAAACGATATTTGATGGACTTTGTCGAACTTGGACATGATCCCATGACTAGAATTGATCCCTGAACAAAAATCAAAAGACCTTATAGGTTCAACAATCACTTTGACCCATACAAATGGAGTCAAACTCAATCAACAATCAATCAAGCAAATTCGACCAAGTTTTGATTCCAAATTCAAGTTTCCAATCAAGTTGCCTTGATTGGAATGTCCAAGTATGATCATGGAGCCATATACACATATGTTATGCAATGGTTTTCCCCATACTTGGTCACCACCGTGATTATTATCTCGTCAACTTAATTTCTCAAGTGATGCAATGACATTTTGAGAAATTGAGTTGAACCTAACATCTCACCCCATATCTAGCAAACAAAAGCGTTTTGTTAAACCTTATAGTTTGTGTGAGATGTTCCCAATGTGACTCAATTGTTCCCAACAATTTGAAATAATCATGGAGAGTTTGAGTGCAAATAGAAAGACTATGAAGTGCGACACATTCCCAATTCCCGTCTTAGAAAGCTAAATTCATTTTCGGGAAGTGGTTTAGTGAAAATGTCAGCTAGGTTTGACTTTGACTCTATATGTGAGAGTATGATGTTCCCGCTAGCTACATGATCCCTAATGAAGTGGTGTCTTACTTCAATATGTTTTATCCTAGAATGATGGATTGGATTCTTGGTTAAGTTGATTGTGCTAATGTTATCACATAACACTTGCACACCCTTGTAACTCAAACCATAGTCCTCTAGGGTGTGAATCATCCACAACAATTGCGATATACTCTCTCCCATGGCGATATATTCTGCCTCGGTAGTGGAAAGAGCAACACAATGTTGCTTCCGACTCGACCAACTTACTAAGGACGACCCTAAGAATTGGCAGCCCCCACTAGTGCTTTTCCGGTCCAACTTACATCTAGCGTAGTCGGAATCCGTATAGCCCATCAAATCAAAAGATTCGGTACGGGGATACCAAAGACCTACACCAATTGTGCCCTTGAGATAACTCAAAATTCGCTTAACAGCAATTAGGTGAGATTCCTTGGCACAGACTTGATACCTCGCGCACATACCTACAGCAAATAGTATATCTGGTCGACTAGCTATGAGGTATAGCAAACTGCCTATCATGCTTCGATATTGAGTTAAATCAACAGGTTTACCACTCTCATCATTGTCTAATCTTGTGTTTGTAGCCATGGGAGTGGTTACCTCTTTCGAATCACTCATATTGAATTTTCAAAGCATTTCATGTGTATACTTTGATTGGTGCACATGGATACCATCGCGAGTTTGCTTGATTTCAAGTCCAAGGAAGAAAGTCAACTCTCCCACTAGACTCATTTCAAACTCACTCTCCATGTGTCCAATGAACTCATTTAAATAACCCTTATTGTTTGAGCCACAAATTATGTCATCGACATATACTTGGGCTACAAATATATTCTTACCATCTCGTCGTAGAAACAGTGTAGGATCTATTTGACCTCTAACGAAGCCATTTTCAATCAAGAATGTCGACAACCGCTCATACTAAGCCCGGGGTGCTTGTTTAAGGCCATAAAGTGCCTTTTTGAGCTTGAACACGTGGTTTGGATATTCGGTACTCTCAAACCCCGGAGGTTGTTCGACATAGACCTCTTCCCTAATCAAACCATTTAGGAAGGCCGATTTGACGTCCATTTGAAATAATTTGAAGCCACGATGTGCTGCAAATGCAAGCATCAATCGGATGGACTCTAAACGTGCCACGGGAGCATAAGTCTCATCATAATCAAGGCCTTCAACTTGACTGTAGCCTTTGGCTACCAAGCGTGCCTTGTTTCTAATGATTTCTCCCTTGTGGTTCAATTTGTTCTTGAAGACCCATTTGGTTCCAATAATGGTGGTCTTCTTAGGTCTAGGGACTAAGTCCCAAACTTGACTCCTTTCAAATTGACCTAGTTCATCTTGCATCGCGATAATCCAATCGGGATCATTTAATGCTTCATCAATTTTTCTAGGTTCAATTTCGGAAATTAGAGCAACTTCATTAGCCTTATTCCGGAAGAATGATCTAGTCCTAACCCCTTGATGGATGTCTCCAACAATTTGTTCTTGGGGATGACTAGAGGCTAGTTTAGTTTGCCTTGGTGTTGGTGGTGCTTCTTGAATGGGTTCACTAGACACAGGTTCAGTCTCAGGATCCGACTGATCAATGAGTTGTCTAGGCTCACCGTCATCCGACTCATCACCATCAACAACACTTGGAATTTCATTCAAACTAAGTCTCCTTAGTTCGAGTTGAACTCCTTCTGTATTTTCTGATTGGTCAATTGACTTCGGAATTTCTTCAAAAACCACATCAGAAGACTCTTCAACTAATCTAGTTTTCTTGTTGTAGACTCGGTAGGCTTTACTAACGAGGGAGTACCCGACTAGTATCCCTTCATCAGCCTTTGCCGTGAACTTTCCAAGGTGATCCTTGGTGTTCAGGATGAACACCTTACAACCAAACACCCTAAGATGTTTAACCGTAGGTGGTTTTCCAAACCAAAGTTCATGGGGAGTCTTTCCTAAAAATCTATGAATCAGGACTCTGTTTTGCACATAGCACGCTGTATTTACAGCTTCGGCCCATAAGTAACTCGGGAGTGAGTACTCATTGAGCATGCTTCGTGCAGCCTCTTGAAGTACACGATTCTTCCTCTCTACAACACCATTTTGTTGTGGTGTTCTAGGAGTAGAGAACTCATGTCTATAACCCTTATCTTGGCAAAATTCTAAAAACCTTTGATTTTGAAATTCACCTCCATGATCACTTCTAATTGTCTTAATTGTTAATGATTTCTCATTTTCAACTCTTCTACAAAAAGAAATGAAAATATCTAAGGTTTGGTCCTTATATTTCAAAAAGTAGGTCCATGTGTATCTAGTGAAATCATCAATGATAACAAAGCAATATCTACTTCCATTCAATGATATAATAGTACTACAATCAAATAGATCTATGTGAAGTAAATCTAATGCATTGGAAGTACTTACAGTGCTTTTACCTTTATGTGCAGATTTTGTTTGCTTACCCATTTGACACGCATCACATAATTTGTCTTTTCCATACTTGATGCTCGGTAAGCCTCGAACTAGTCCCTTGGTGGCCAACTTCCGGATGTTCTTACATGCGCTAACCTCCGGTGCCAAAGGGTGGACTCTTCTTCTTTTGACATGAGACACTTAGCAAAAGCATTAGTAGCACTTTTAAGTGAAACTTGATAAATATTGTCTACTCTTGCTCCTACTAGTACCGTGTCCAAGGTGTCATTTTGTCTAACTAGACATTGACTTGGTTGGAAGTCAATTGTGTAACCCGTGTCACACAATTGACTGACACTTAGGAGATTAAACTTCATCCCCTTGACTAGATGGACATTTGAGATTCTAAGACATTCGGATATTTGAATGTCTCCTATTCCTATGACCTTAAGACTACCATTGTTACCAAATGATACATTACCTCTACTTTTCTTGTGAAGTGTGGTAAACAATGATCTATCCCCGGTCATGTGTTTGGAACATCCACTATCAACGAACCAAGTTGATAGATGCTCCCCCTTAATCATAACCTACACAATTCGAAAAATAGAAGTTTTAGGTACCCAAACCTTGGGACCTAACGTGTCAACTAAACATGACTTAGGCACCCATGCCTTGACAACTTTCTTTTGAGTCTTGGGTGTCCTAGATTGTCTCATGTCAGTCCTAGACATGAGAGATACAAATGAGGGTTCCTTAGGGCGGTAACCAATACCGGCCCTATTGTAAACCGCTCTTTGGACATTTAGGATCATATCTAGGGTCTTAGAGCTATTTGAGAATTTCCTAAGAATATTCTTGAGCTTCTCAACTTCACTCTTTAATGATTGGTTTTCCTCTACTAACACGTTATCATGCAAATCACTGATTTCCTCAACCTTAGAGGATTTCAAATCTACGATCTCATGTTTCAAAGATTTAATTTCATCTTCTAGTAATTCAACATGCAAGTCATCAATGTTATCATCCCTAGAAGCTTTCAATTGAGCAATTTCTAATTACAATGTTTTAACCTTACTTTTGGATTTCTTAAGCATACTAGTTAAACATGCAATTGCTCTATAGCATTTTTCAAGCTCGGGAGAAGTTACCTCTTCATCATCCGAAGATGATGAAGCTGTGTTTGCGGAGCTCGAAGATTCATCACTGCTCTCCTCTCCAAGAGCCATGAGTGCCACTTGCCTTGTGCTCTTCACCTCCTTTTCATCATCGGATGAGCTAGAAGATGACTCATTGACAGACCCAAACTATGTGTCACGAATGTGGGCCTCAAATTTAGAATTTATAAATGAAAGCTGGAAACCCTTTTACAATCAAAAATATGGAAATGTAATATAGGGGCCACAGGTCGTATTTTTCTCGGGGATAGTTGTCTAGTTTGATTCAAACTTGTGTTTATGTATCGTTTTTATTTTGGGTTTCGAAATAAGTGATTGGGATTGGAATACAATCAAAATTGAAATTGCAATGGAGAAGTAAGAATCTTAAGCTAATGAACTAAGCACGAAGTTGGCACTAAAGGGAAATCTCAACTAATGGAAACCTAATGAAGCACTCACCAATTTTTTTTCTTTTTAAAACTGATTTCTGATTTCAAACACTAAATGGAATGCTAAACAAGGAAGTAAAACAGTGATGAAGTTTTCGGAATTAATCAAGCTTACACAAATCAATGCACAAGAGACTTAGCAATCACGCAAGCAACAACTTCACTTAGCTAAAGTGTTGTTGGAAGCCAATCGCTACTACCCAAATTCAGATATTAGTAAGCGCAAGCTTATTGAATTCAAACACAATCACATGTCACAAAATCAAACCAAATCCTAATGCAATTGGTTCCACTTCACTTGGCACGCAAGAGCTAACTCTTTGTGCCAAAACTAACAACAATTCAAGGAATTAATATCTTTTCGACTAAGACTTCTAAATTAATGGATTCAATTGAGAAAAGGGGCTATGAGGGAAGAACTAAGCACGTCTAAAGAAAGAAACTTGAAAACCGAAAACATCAATTAAAGAAAACCAAAGGCTGAAATTTTCAGATTTGAAAGATTAACTACTCATCTAGTTTTCGCAATAGAGTAAAGGCTAAACTAACTAGTGCAAAACGAAGTTAAGCAACTAATCTATGTACCAGGTAACTTAGCTAGCAATTCCTGAAGAAAAACTAGTGAAAAGAGGATGAAATTTCTGCTACACCCCAAGCAACTTGGCACGCAGCTGATTCACTTGGCACGCAGCAAATTAAACTAAAATAGACTGAAATTTGATCTAGTTAATCACTAAACAAGTTCATATATGACTCTACTTGCGGAATTAGAGCTAAACTACAGCTAAGAACTTGAAAAATCGTAAATTACAGTAACTATAGCTAAAATTCAGACAACACAGTGCAGAAATCAAAATTTACAGCTAAACTGAAATTAAACTAAGAAATTCTACTCCTCGATTCCTTCCAGAGCTCAGATACTCTTTGGTTGTCAAGCAAAGGAGAGCCTCGGACCCGCAAGCTCAGCAAATCATGGGGAAAAACTCATCAGCGATTGAATACAGCTCAAACTGCCCATTTCTGAAATTTCCATGCGATTTCTTCATTGCAGCTGTGTCTGCGTGCGTGGGTGGATGGATGACGATCCAAGCTACTCAGGGAACCCCTCTGGATAGCTTAGATGGAAGGTGGTAGAGCACAGCCGATCCGAAGAGTGTTAAATGGACAAAGCTGTAGAAACCTCTCACAACTCTGTTCTTGGGCAGATTTGATCCGGAAACAAGACCGATTGCCTCCCCAATGATCTAGCACGAGTTCTGCAAGAAGATCGAGTGGTCGCGCCAACGGATTGAAGAAAACTCAAAGCAAAATGAAGAACTCGACGAAGAAGGTGACTGCGGCGAAGAATTCTGAAGATGCGACAAGGGAAGCTGCGGGCAATTTTCTGATTAAATACTTATCATTGGACGGTTCAGATTAATTTGAGAAATCCAACGGCTGATCTTGCTCTGATTTGAGACAAACTTTTATGATGATGATCTGGGGTCAGGATCTGCCTTGTGGTAGCTCGGATCCTCCAGATATGCAACGGATGGTCCAGATCAACTCTATCTGTGATTGGACGCTCTAGAGCCCTCCAAGCTTGATCCAACGGTTGATTGAGCTCTGATTGTGATGAAACCTTCAGATCTTGATCAGGGTGCTTGATCAACCGTAGCCCTAGCTCGGATGGCTTCAGATCATCCCGGATGGCTCAGATCTAGCCGCTTTTGAATCGAACGACCCAGATTTAATCGTAATCTTGATAATCTGATCCGGGTCACTTCCGACTCGAGTTCGACCCAATATGCCCTAGATCCTTGAACCTTGATGCTACAAAAATAGATCAAAAATTTAGTAGCCAAAATAATCCAATTTAATGCAAATTTACAATTTAGTCCAAAATAAGAGTAAGTTCTAAAATCTAGGGCAATTTCACAATTAAGCAATAAAAATATAGGTCAAACATGGATTTTAGCAGCTCAAATAATCAATAATATAGTATTTATCAACTCCCCCACACTTGAGCTTGAGCGTCTCGCGAAAACAGTAAATATGTATCCCCTAGATTTACTTAAGCATAATTAGAAACAAATGAAAAGAAATTACCTAAGGTTGTCAATTCTCATAAATCTAAGCTCTATGGATTACTATCTCGTCCTTAAATCAACAACTTAGCCTTTTCATCCATCATGAGTCATTGAGATGAATCTAAATCACTAGCCTTTCAAGGAAAATATTGGTGGCTCTCTCCTTAGATTCTAAGTTGATGATGGAAGTGGAGCTCACTCAAACACACATGCTTCTTGTACTACCATAGGCTTGCTTATTATCTACTCTCCACCATTAATCATAAATAGGATCAATATCTATAAAAACAAGTGTAAACATGGAAAATGATAAGAAATGGAATAAAAGCAAGGAAAATGGAAAAATTGATAAAGTGGAAGACTTGAGTGCTTGGGGATATTTTTGATGCTCTTTGCTCTCCATGTAGTCCTCTAATGATCTCAAAAGTGTTGTGAAGTCAAACTTGAGTAATTGCCTTTGATTTGGATGAAAAACCCTATTAATCTCAATGATTTCCTTGTGCCAAGGTTCCATTTTTCGTGCCAACCTTGATTTCTTTCCTCTTCTCTTTTCTGATTTTTGTTTCTTTTCTTTCTCCTTCTCCAGTGAAATCAGAATGATGGTGGAACAATTCTTCAATTTGGATGAGAAAAACTTCACTTGATTCAATGGTGCCGAAACTTCCTTGTATCAACTTGTTTCTTTTCTTTTCTCTTTTTTTTTTCAGGCTGCTCTCAAGTCTTCTAATGGAGCATATCACATCTTGTAAAACTCTAATTCATTCCTATCAGTTGGCATTCAATACTTGCAGCTGAGAAGTCCAGTTATCACATTCGAAACTTCCTGATCAGCAGATTGGATTCCCTCTTTGCCTAAACTGCATTTTCTTTTTCCATTTTGCTCCAAAGAAATTTTTCCTGCAGCTATATTTTCCTTAGATTCGATCAGCAGTGAGTGTGCTTAACAATTTCAGATACATTTTCATGCTTGATAACTTGATTCATAGCTTTTGAAACCTAGATTCATCTTCAAGTTGATACACTGCACTGCCTTTATCCTTAACTGATTTCATCAGTAGCTCCAATTCTGTTTCTAGTAAATTGAGTCCAATCCAAAAACCATTCGGCAGATTCTATCTATATCAGCGCTGCCTTACTAAATTCCGTCCGAATTCAGTTTTCATTTGATATCAATATGTACCACAACTCAGCCACAGCCCTAGTTGGTCCCAAGTTGATACAAGCTTGTGCAAAAATTTCAGAATTCAGATATGTTGTGCCAGCAGTCTTGTACTCTCTTTTTTTTAGAATTCTGATCAAATATCAGCTTCAACTCAACCCCTTCCGTGAGCAACAATTTCTGAATTTACAGCCAAGAGAACTTCCATTCAGCTTCAAATTGAAACAATTTCTGCACAAACTATTTTGGCACTCTATATGTTTTTTATTTCTTCATTTCGCATTTCAATTCTCAATTCTTTCCCATACATGTTCCCCTACACTTCTTCGACAGATTTCAGCAGTCTTGCAACTCACTTTCATTCAATTTGTTTCATTCATCCACTCCAAGTCACTGTCGGCAGATTTAAATTTTTCCTTCAAACTTGTTTTGATAGCTTGCAATTTTCAATTTGTTTCAGCTCTTAAATTCTGTACAACTGCAGTTCATCCTGATTTGTATTGGCACAGCTCTTAAATTTGCTGCATTTAAATAGAACCTCTGCCCGCAGCAGCTTTCCTCGCTGTTTTGCTCAGAATTCCCTGCTTCTCAGCTTAATTTCAGAATTAACAGCTTCCTTGCATTTTTCAGCTGCACCAAATTCAAGTCTTGCTTCAATTCAGAATTTTCTTCATAAGTGCTCCATTTGATTTCGGCTCTGCCTCATCACTTTTCTATTCTTTTCACAGAATTTCTTTCATTGCTTCAGATTTCCCCGCTCCAATCCAGAATTTAGTTTATCATTCCATTCAAACTGTCTTCAGCTTGTTTTCAGTTCTCATTCTTTATCTTTCAGCCTTCAATTCCTGATAATTTCCACTTGGTTTTGCTTTTAACCCTTGCCCATTCTGATCTGAAAACTCCTAGCAGTGGAGATACTCTGCAATAGAATTTTTGCAGCCTTGAAAAATCCGAATCCATTTCAAGTTGGTACAAAAGTTGCTTGGCACATATTTTTGTTTAGCTTCAGGTTTTTCCTCAGCTTGTTTTCCTTTTCTGCTCTCAGATTCCAGCTCAATTCAGACTTCCAACGACAGATTTCTGCAAATTCAGATTTTTCAGCTTCTTTTTCACTTTCTCAGCCCTTGCCGTGCTCCAAGAACAGACTCCAGCATAGATTTTTCTTGTATTATTCAGTATCTCCCAGCTGCAGATCTTCTTTTCTGCCCATAGTTGCATTTTCGGATTGTTTCTGCTGAAATTCAAATTGTTTTCAGATGGTACAGCTTCAGCACTCGGCAGCTCAGATTCAGCATTGCCATAATTTCAGCTCAGCAAAACTTGTTACTGATCTACAAGTTCCTTGCATCCAGATTTTCTCACAGCTTCAAACATGAGTTTTTCAGCCTTCAATTCAGATTGTTTTTAACTTGTTTTTAGCTGCAGTTCAGACCATTCCCAGCTGCAATTCAGACCATTCCAGACCAGGACATGCTTCACTTTGAATTTCCTTTTCACTTTGGTGTAGAATCTTCATTCTTCTTGAAATGGCACAGATTTTTTCTTTCATTTGGCACAGTTTGTCTTCATTTAGTGCCAACTTCCTCCTAATTCAGATTTTTGGTTCATCTTTTCTTTTCTTTGCTTGCCATTTAAGTCTTCAAAATATGATAAGGAAACTAAATTTCCAATTGCTTCCATCTCTCTAGCTCATTCTTGGTACCAAATCACTCAAAATGTGATTGATTCCATCCTTCCATTGCAAAAAATTTTTCGAAATGAAATTGCTTCCAAATCACTAATCACTCCCCCACACTTAAAACTTTGTCCGTCTCGGGCAAAGTAACATCAAGAAAACATCCCAAGCAAAC
Organism: Boesenbergia rotunda; assembly: GCA_024364735.1. Lineage (NCBI taxonomy): Eukaryota > Viridiplantae > Streptophyta > Magnoliopsida > Zingiberales > Zingiberaceae > Boesenbergia > Boesenbergia rotunda. The sequence continues at coordinate 164,177 of JAGFNQ010003037.1, read as the reverse complement.
AAATCCATAGAAAAATTGGGGTTAAGATTAGGAACAAGGAAAGACAATTCAAAAAAAATATGTATCAAGTATGATCATGGAAAAATGGAAACAATAGGATTAGTCTTCATAAATGTGATCCAATCAACGAAATATGGTTTTAAAAGAACCTAAGCAAGTTCTAGAGTTCAATAACATGTGTGTCACAAATAAGGCTAATCTCACTAGGTAAAAATAATCCATCTCAAATCCTCAATTAAGAGTCTAAAGCCAAAATCGTACTCAAGCATCCAAGATTTCATCCATGAACTCAAATCCTAAGTTTTGACAACCAAATTTAATTTATTTTCAAAAGACTCTAACATGACATGAAGAAAATCTAAAGGGATACATTTATTCCTAATCATAGAAGAAAAAGTGCTAAAACACAAGACATGGTATTTACAATGCCTTTTATTCATGTTACTCTACTCACTTATTTATTAACAAGAACTCATTTTAAGAGTGAAAACATGCAATAAAGGAAAAGGTAACAAAGATCAAACTCCCTTTTACTTCTGGCGGTCGGAGTCTGTCAAGAAAAAGCCTCCACCGTGGTAGTGGAGGAGTCAGGGTGTGCGAAAGAGCTTCTTCCATTTGTTCCACTTCACTGTGCATCGCTCCCCCACACTTGGATTTAACTGCAACCTGTTCAGGTGGACGAAGATTATTTAAATACAAGACCCATGTAAGAGGTAGAGTGTTTTGAATTAAAGTAAAATCTACTCCCTCTTTATTCTTTTTGGGACACATTTCAGGAGGTTTGAGTCTGTTCAGATAAAGCTCCCACTCCAGAAGTCTCCTGGACCCTGCAAAACAATGTACTACCCCTTTAGAGCGTGCAGGGTACAAAGGAAATAAAATAATATCAGTTTTTGCATACAATTTATCCAAAAATGAATCACATCCAATAAAATCAAGTTTAGGCATCTCAAAGAATTTTTTACAATGAATATCTACCCAAAATGCATCAAGACACTTATCATAATCAATGAAATCTATTTTGGATGTTCCAATGAAATTTTCCCAATTATTTCCCACACATGACAAATCAAGAAATGTATCACAGCCTAGAAAATCAACTTTTGGTACCTCTTTTGATGTTTCCAAAAAAATAAAAGAAATACTTACCTGATCGCGCTGAAAAATACCTGGAGGTTCCACAATGATAGATGTGTCCATAGCTCCCTCCTGGTCAAGTATAGAGTCCGTATTAGGTTCAAGTTCTAATAGGCGCTCAACTGGTATAAGTGATCCTTGGGGCTCTGTGCAATCCCCTACACTTTGAATCTCAACAGAAATAGGTGATCCTTGGGGCTCTGTGCAATCCCCTACACCTAGAATAATCTCTCCAGCTGTAAATGTGTCTGAAATGTCTTCTGAAAAATCCTCAGTCTCAGCAGTAAGTATTTTCTCAGCCTCCTCTGAATCTATAACTCCTCCAGCAAAATCCTCTAGAAATCCCTCAGCCTCTAACTCTGTCTGCTCCAGCTTCTCAATAATATCCATGCTCCTGATGGAGTGATCCTCTCTCGGATGCTTCATAGCATCGAAAAGGCTAAACTGAATAACCGTATCTCCAATCTCCATGGAAAGTGTACCGGCATATACATCAATCTTTGTTCTGGCCGTCTTCAGAAACGGTCTTCCTAAAATCAGTGGAGAACGGTGTGCCAAGTAATCTCCCTCCATATCCAAAATATAGAAATCAGCAGGAAATATCAGCTCTTTTACCTTCACCAAAACATCTTCAATCATACCTACTGGGCGTGTCTGGCTCCTGTCTGCTAGCTGTATCACCACGCTAGTGGGCTGTAAAGGTCCTATGCCGAGCATCTGAAAGACTGACCTGGGCATCACATTTATGGAAGCTCCTAAATCAAGCATAGCATCGTGAAATATGGTGCTCCCAATCTCACAAGACACAGTAAACATCCCAGGGTCTTCACATTTCTGAGGTAGGGCATGGATGAGTGAACAAACATTTTTCCCAATGCTGACCAATTCATTTTCCTTAAGCTTCCTTTTGTTAACACAAAGATCCTTCAAAAACTTAGCATACTTTGGAATTCTTTTGATCATGGTCAACAAAGGTATATTGATCTCCACTTTGCTGAAAAGCTCCACTAGTTCATTAAATTCCTTAGCCTTCTCCTTCTCCCCTTGTCTTTTGGTTGGAGTTCTCCCCTGTGGAAAAGGCAAAGGAACCCTAAAATCATCAACTTTGGCCGGAAGTGGAGAGGCTGAATTCTGCTGTGCTGTCCCCTGCGTAGTGGCTGCTGTCCCTTGCGTCTCGGCACTGTTTTCTTCTCCGTTTGCTACCAAATTTGGAGGGTTGCTTGAGGAAGGGGTTGGGAACGGGCTAGGGGTGGAATCAACTGAATTTGAAGTCGTTTCATGCATGTTCTGAGCTGGAATCGCAGTTGCTGTCCGGTTTTCTGAAAAATCTGCTCTTGGACACTTTGGAGATGAAGTGACCTTCCCACTCCTCAAATATATAGCACTCACATTTCCTTTAGGATTAGGAACAGTTTGGGAAGGGAGTTGACTTGATCCTTGAGCTTGGTTTTGATTAATCCCACTCGCCAATTGCCCCATTTGTCTCTCAATGTTGTGATTGTGTTGTTGTTGTTGTTGTTGCCAAGCTTGTTGTTGTTGTTGCCAAGCTTGTTGTTGCTGTTGCGTTTGTACAACTTGTTGTATTTGTTGTTGACAAGCTTGTTGTTGCTGCATCATCTGTTGAAACATATCCTCAACCCTCTGTTGGGGCTGATTTCCTCCACTTGAGCTTCCATAGCCTCCTTGGTTAGAAAAACTCCTTGATTGACCTTGAAAACATGGCTGTTGGGGCTGTTGATAGGGCTGATGCAAGGGCTGATTTGCTTGGAAATTGTGCTGGGAATTGTAGCCTTGAAAGTTTTGATTTTGAAATGGAAAATTAGGTGGCGAGGGCTGAAAATTTTGACTTTGAAACCCTTGGTTGTAGGGCTGAAAATTCTGAATTGTGGGCTGTGATGGCTGAAAATTTGATTGGTTTTGAGCTGGAAAAACTGGAAATGCTTGAAAGCCTTGCTGCCCTTGATAGGGTTGTTGGAATTGAGGATCAAATGCTTGGAATTGTTGCTGAAAATGTTGAGAATTAGGCTGAAACGGGGGCTGAAAACTTGGATTTGATGGCTGAAATTGTTGCTGATCGATCTGAGTTTGCTGTGACTGCTGGAGGTTTGATTGAGGCTGCTGTGAGGACTGATTTTGAGGCTCTTGTTGGCAGCAAGCATTCCCATACCTCAAGTTAGGATGATTCCTCCAACCGGGGTTATAGGTAGAGGAATATGGATTGTTTCTTGATGGAAATTGTCCTCTCCCTAATGCAGCTACTGTCTCGTCCTGTTAGAGATTGGGGCATGAGTCTGAAGTGTGCTCTAGACTAGAGCAAATGCCACACACACTTATCATTTGACTAGAGGGTGGAGGTACTGAAGGAGTTGACCCTTGATTTGCATTGCTAACCTTCAACTCCTTAATAAGTGATGTGATCTCTGCAAATCTCTTGTCATAATGATCAATAGGCACTAACTGAACTTCTCCCACTCCTCTGGTGGTCAAGGCTCTGCCTCCAAATTGTTGGGAATTCTCAGCCATATTAGAAATTAACTCCCTAGCTTGCATTGGTGACTTGTTCACTAGGGCCCCTCCAGCTGCAGCATCTATCAGGACTCTATCCATCTGCAGCAGTCCCTCATAAAAATATTGAATCAATAATTGCTCACTGATTTGATGCTGGGGGCAACTTGAACACAACTTGTTAAATCTTTCCCAATAATCATACAGTGTCTCACCAACCACTTGCTGAATCCCACAGATACTTTTTCTGATTATAGCTGTGCGGGACGCTAGGAAATACTTCTCCAAAAATGCCTTCTTCATGGCGATCCAACTAGACACATGTCCTGTAGGCAGATAATAGAACCAGTCTTTGGCTGCTCCTGTCAATGTGAAGGGGAAAGCTCTCAGCTTGATGTCTTCTTCAGAAATGCCCTGAGGCTTCATAGTAGAGCACACCACATGAAATTCGTGCAAGTGTCTGTTTGGATCCTCCCCAGATAAACCCTGAAATTTTGGCAACAAATTAATAAGCCCAGATCTTAACTCGAAACTTTCCCCCAGCTCTGGATAAGCTATGCTGGAGTACTGAAATGCAGCGTCAGGTGCTGCAAGCTCCTTCATGGTTCTCTGGTGGTCTGCCATGTCAATGCCTGAGTGAGTGCTGATAATCTGGCTCCTCCTGACTCTGAAAGTCTTCTCAATCTCAGGATTGAAATCTTCTAATTCAGCACCTAAAGACCTGGTCATAAAAACAAAACAAATCGCAGTAAAAGTAGATAAAAAGATAAATCAAATAAAATCAAATCCAAGGATATGACAATAAGCACAAAAGTAAGTCAAGAATGATATGAAATAAGTGCACAAGCAAAAATCAAACAAGTCAACTAACAGTTCCCCGGCAACGGCGCCAAAAATTTGACAGACCCAAACTATGTGTCACGAATGTGGGCCTCAAATTTAGAATTTATAAATGAAAGCTGGAAACCCTTTTACAATCAAAAATATGGAAATGTAATATAGGGGCCACAGGTCGTATTTTTCTCGGGGATAGTTGTCTAGTTTGATTCAAACTTGTGTTTATGTATCGTTTTTGTTTTGGGTTTCGAAATAAGTGATTGGTATTGGAAAATAATCAAAATTGAAATTGCAATGGAGAAGTAAGAATCTTAAGCTAATGAACTAAGCACGAAGTTGGCACTAAAGGGAAATCTCAACTAATGGAAACCTAATGAAGCACTCACCAATTTTTTTTCTTTTTAAAACTGATTTCTGATTTCAAACACTAAATGGAATGCTAAACAAGGAAGTAAAACAGTGATGAAGTTTTCGGAATTAATCAAGCTTACACAAATCAATGCACAAGAGACTTAGCAATCACGCAAGCAACAACTTCACTTAGCTAAAGTGTTGTTGGAAGCCAATCGCTACTACCCAAATTCAGATATTAGTAAGCGCAAGCTTATTGAATTCAAACACAATCACATGTCACAAAATCAAACCAAATCCTAATGCAATTGGTTCCACTTCACTTGGCACGCAAGAGCTAACTCTTTGTGCCAAAACTAACAACAATTCAAGGAATTAATATCTTTTCGACTAAGACTTCTAAATTAATGGATTCAATTGAGAAAAGGGGCTATGAGGGAAGAACTAAGCACGTCTAAAGAAAGAAACTTGAAAACCGAAAACATCAATTAAAGAAAACCAAAGGCTGAAATTTTCAGATTTGAAAGATTAACTACTCATCTAGTTTTTGCAATAGAGTAAAGGCTAAACTAACTAGTGCAAAACGAAGTTAAGCAACTAATCTATGTACCAGGTAACTTAGCTAGCAATTCCTGAACAAAAACTAGTGAAAAGAGGATGAAATTTCTGCTACACCCCAAGCAACTTGGCACGCAGCTGATTCACTTGGCACGCAGCAAATTAAACTAAAATAGACTGAAATTTGATCTAGTTAATCACTAAACAAGTTCATATATGACTCTACTTGCGGAATTAGAGCTAAACTACAGCTAAGAACTTGAAAAATCGTAAATTACAGTAACTACAGCTAAAATTCAGACAACACAGTGCAGAAATCAAAATTTACAGCTAAACTGAAATTAAACTAAGAAATTCTACTCCTCGATTCCTTCCAGAGCTCAGATACTCTTTGGTTGTCAAGCAAAGGAGAGCCTCGGACCCGCAAGCTCAGCAAATCATGGGGAAAAACTCATCAGCGATTGAATACAGCTCAAACTGCCCATTTCTGAAATTTCCATGCGATTTCTTCATTGCAGCTGTGTCTGCGTGCGTGGGTGGATGGATGACGATCCAAGCTACTCAGGGAACCCCTCTGGATAGCTTAGATGGAAGGTGGTAGAGCACAGCCGATCCGAAGAGTGTTAAATGGACAAAGCTGTAGAAACCTCTCACAACTCTGTTCTTGGGCAGATTTGATCCGGAAACAAGACCGATTGCCTCCCCAATGATCTAGCACATGAGTTCTGCAAGAAGATCGAGTGGTCGCGCCAACGGATTGAAGAAAACTCAAAGCAAAATGAAGAACTCGACGAAGAAGGTGACTGCGGCGAAGAATTCTGAAGACGCGACAAGGGAAGCTGCGGGCAATTTTCTGATTAAATACTTATCATTGGACGGTTCAGATTAATTTGAGAAATCCAACGGCTGATCTTGCTCTGATTTGAGACAAACTTTTATGATGATGATCTGGGGTCAGGATCTGCCTTGTGGTAGCTCGGATCCTCCAGATATGCAACGGATGGTCCAGATCAACTCTATCTGTGATTGGACGCTCTAGAGCCCTCCAAGCTTGATCCAACGGTTGATTGAGCTCTGATTGTGATGAAACCTTCAGATCTTGATCAGGGTGCTTGATCAACCGTAGCCCTAGCTCGGATGGCTTCAGATCATCCCGGATGGCTCAGATCTAGCCGCTTTTGAATCGAACGACCCAGATTTAATCGTAATCTTGATAATCTGATCCGGGTCACTTCCGACTCGAGTTCGACCCAATATGCCCTAGATCCTTGAACCTTGATGCCTACAAAAATAGATCAAAAATTTAGTAGCCAAAATAATCCAATTTAATGCAAATTTACAATTTAGTCCAAAATAAGAGTAAGTTCTAAAACCTAGGGCAATTTCACAATTAAGCAATAAAAATATAGGTCAAACATGGATTTTAGCAGCTCAAATAATCAATAATATAGTATTTATCACTCATCCCAAGAGGCCTTCAAAGCTTTCTTCTTCTTCTTAGATCTCTCTTCTTTTCTTTTGGATTTCTCCTCCTTCTTCTTAAGCTTCGGACATTCATTCTTAAAATGCCCTTTCCTACCACATTCAAAACAAGATGCATTATTCTTGTCAAGTTTGAATTCACTAGTGTTACCTCTACTTTTGAAACGTCGGTCTCTTCGCATCATCCTCCTCACAAAGTTGGCCATTTCGGATGAGGAGGAGCGCTGCCATCTTCCTCGGAATTGGATTCGGATTCGGAAGAAGATGAAGATGATGAGACCTCCTTCTCCTTCTTCTTCTCCTTCTTCTTCTTAGTGGCTCGGTCCCCTGCAACTAAGGCAATCCCCTTCTCCTTGGGGCCTTTGTTAGCCATCTCATGCAATTCCATCTCACAAAATAAATCATCTAATTTCACAATAGATAAATCCTTGGATACTTTGTAGGCATCCACCATAGATGACCACAAAGCATTCCTTGGAAATGCTTTCAAAACATACCTCACAAGGTCGCGGTTCTCGACCTTTTCATCAATTGAATGAAGCCCATTGAGGACTTCCTTGAAACGACTATGAATCTCACTTACCGACTCATTCTCCTTCATGGAGAGATTTTGGAGTTGATTGAGGAACAAGTCCCTCTTTGCAATCCTCAAGTCTCGGGTGCCTTCATGGAGCTCAATGAGTTTGTTCCACAAGTCCTTTGCACTTGTGAAAGGACCAACTTTGATGAGTTGATCTTTGTTCATGCCACATTGTAGAGTGACAACCGCCTTCGCGTCAGCTTCACTCTTTCTTGTTTGTTCGGCAGTCCACCGTGAAGACTCGAGTTCTTTGCCTTCGTCATCCTTAGGAGGAATGAATCCCTCCTACACTGCGAACCAAGTGTGGATATCCATCTTCAAGTAGTATTCCATCTTTGATCTCCAATACTGGAAGTCGGAGCCATCAAAGAATGGAGGTCGGGTGGTGGAGAAACCTTCTCTCAAAGCCATCTTTTTGATAACTCTTGGATGTTAAGCCGTAAACAGAGCCCCAAGCTCTGATACCACTTGTTGTGATCGGATGGCTAGAGAGGGGGGGTGAATATTGTAGGATCGATGCACGTGAGAGGGGGGGTGAATCACGTGACTTTTAAATTTAAATCAGAGTGCTTTAAAAAGCGTGCACAGCGGAAACGAAAGAAACGAAAAACGAACACACTAACACAAATGAGTTTTACTTCGTTCGGAGCCTTCGTCGACTCCTACTCGAAGGCCCAGGTCCCTCGGACCTTTCCGTTGGGCAATCCACTAATACTCTCTACCGGTAAACACCGATAGAGTAGGCGAGTACAAAGGAATTGAAAATGTGACAACCCCACACTTTCAAGTAATTAAGTGCAATAAAGTATTAAAAGAAATTCTTCTTTTTACCGACGTCCGGAGTAGGTCAACTCTTTCGGGGCAGCAGGACGTGGTCGGCTCGAAGTGAAGCGTTTCCGGAGCAAGGCGCGAGCGTAGAAGAACTTGGAGGCTTTGGAAGAAGTGTTGTTTTCAAGAAGAGGGTCGAGGGCCCTTTATATAGGGCTGGGGGCGCCCGGGATGCTCGGGGCGCCCCCCACGTGGCTTTCGATCCGGCGAGCCCTCTGGTCAAGGCTGATCTCTGCTTCTTCGGGATCACCTTTGACTGGGGCGCCCGAGTTGACCGGTCAAGGCTTCATCTTCTTCGCGAGGGTGAGCTGCTGCAGCTGCCAGTGGCGTGGCACAGTGGGCGCCCGCGACACGCGGGGCGCCCGACGCGCGCGGGGCGCCCGAAACATCCGGGGCGCCCCCAAATGTGCTGCTGTCGGGGCGTTTACTTGCTCTGCTGACTTTGGGTTGACTCTGGGGCGCCCGAAACATCCGGGGCGCCCTGCTCAGCTACTGCCTCACTCCTTTGAGGCTCTCTGAGCTGCAGAAACACCGTCCTTCGGTCCTGCATCCCGGGTTAGTCCAAAACAGCAATTAATAAGTTAATTTTACACAGCCTTGGCTGTCTTGGTTCTGACTTTGGTCTCCAAAATGGAGCCCTAGGTCGAACCGACGCCTGCTGTTCCCTCGATGGGGAACCCGTCCTCACTGGTTCGCTCTTCCAGTGACTTACCTCACTTACCCTTTGTGCAGCTTTACTTGACTTCTTGACCCACCAGGACTTTCCTGCCAAGGCTCAACCACCTTGGTCTTCCTGCCAAGTCTCAACCAACTTGGTCTTCAGCCAGTTGTCAGGTCCCGCGGACCCAACTGGACTTCCCGCCAGGACTCAACCATCCTGGACTTCAGCCTGGTGTCTGGTCCTAAGTCTTTCAACCCTGCACACTTAGTAAAGAGGTTAAAAACCAACAACCCTAACTTTAACCACTTTGTCATACATCAAAACCCGAGTTTGACCGTTAGTGCAAACTGCACCAACAATCTCCCCCTTTTTGATGTATTGACAACTCAGGTTAAAGTTAGAAGAAAACAGCAGATATGAACTTGCATAAACATGCAAACAATATAATACAAGCATAGGTATGAAAGTTGCAGCACACAAGAAAGCAGAAATAACTGTGAAATAAGCATGCTGTTTGTAATTTTCTAACCCTTTACCCTACTCTCCCCCTTTGTCATTCATCAAAAAATAGGCATAACAAGTTTAAGGGAGTAGAAGTATAGGCTAAGTGTTGGAAATAAACAAGTCTTAAATCTATTTACTTAGTCTCAAAAAAAATTGTTCTTTCACAATATCAAAAAAATGTTCTTAGGGGTTAGTTGAAATTCCCTCTCAATCTTTATCAACTTTTATCAAAATTTTCAAATGTGTTTTGTCAAAAATGATATTTTGAAAAAGTATTTTGACCTCAGCTCCCCCTGGACTAAGTAATGATTGTGGTCTCTTTTCATGTGTCTAACTCTAGTTACTGACTAACTATCTAGATGATAGTAGTGTTCACAGGGTTAGTCAAGTCAGGTAATAATGTCTAGCTCAGATTTTAGTGCAAGACTACTTGACTTGATCACTGTAATGTTGGTATTTTACGCCCAGACTTACTGTGATGCACTGACTTAAGCATTCGGAAGTCCAGGCAGAGTCCTATGCATCTCACAACCGTTCTATGTTTTTGCAAACACAAACAAGTTAATCTTAATGTGTTTTGTGAGATGCGGCTACCTAAATCTATAGGTTCATGCAACTCTAGGGGTCAAGCTTAGGCTAAGTCTGCCAGTTTTGAAAATCAAATTTTGAAAGACAATAAACTTTTGAAAAACAAGTTTGAAAAATCCGCGTTTTTAAACTCACAAGCTTAATTAGTTAACCCAAAAGTCAACTTAGGCTTATCAGGTTAGTCCTAGTCTATGACACACATTCCTATTAACCTTCTTAAGTTGCTAAATTCAGATTCAGGAAGTGGTTTGGTAAATATATCAGCTAGGTTAGACTTAGATTCAACATGGTTAAGTTCAATTTCTCCTTTATTTACATGATCTCTGACAAAATGGTGTTTGATTTCTATATGTTTGGTCCTAGAGTGGTGGATTGGGTTTTTGGTTAAATTGATTGAACTTAGGTTATCTATAAAAATTTTGACTTTCTTAAAATCTAAGTTAAAATCTTTTAAGGTATGCATCATCCAGAGTAATTGGGCTACACATTCACCCATTGCTATGTATTCAGCTTCAGTGGTGGATAGGGCAACACAATGTTGTTTTCTACTGAACCAACTAACTAGTGAGGGTCCTAGAAGTTGGCATCCACCACTGGTACTTTTTCTATCTAATTTACAGCCAGCATAATCTGAGTCAGAAAATCCAATAAGTTCAAACTGGGCTGTTCTAGGGTACCAAATTCCTAAACTTTCTGTCCCTTTGAGATACCTAAATATCCTTTTAACTAGGGTTAGATGTGATTCTTTAGCACATGTTTGATACCTAGCACACATACTAACTGCAAAAAGAATATCAGTTCGACTTGCAGTTAAGTAAAGTAGGCTTCCTATAGCACTTCTATAGTACTTAAGGTCAACAGGTTTGCCTTTTGGGTCACTATCTATAGTTTGATTGGTAGCCATTGGTGTCTTCATCTCTTTTGTATTATCCATTCCAAATTTTCTAAGTAGTTCTTTTGTGTATTTTTGTTGATAGACAAAGGTACCCTCACTGGTCTGTTTTATTTGTAGCCCTAAAAAGAAAGTTAATAGGCCTACTAAACTCATTTCAAATTCAGTTTCCATTATCGTTGTGAAATCTTGTAAAAAGTTTGAGTTAGTTGAGCCAAATACTATATCATCTACATATATTTGGGCTACAAAAATATCATTTTTTAGGATTTTAACAAATAGTGTTGGGTCAATTTTGCCTTGGTTAAAACCTTTTGAAACTAAGTATTTAGACAGTCTTTCATACCAGGCCCTAGGTGCTTGCTTAAGTCCATATAGGGCTTTCTTAAGTCTAAAGACATAGTCAGGGTGTTCTAAGCTTTCAAAACCAGGGGGTTGACCTACATAAACCTCTTCTTTAATTAGGCCATTTAGGAAGGCTGACTTAACATCCATTTGATAAAGCTTAAACCCCTTATGGGCTGCATAACTTAAGAGCATTCTAATGGATTCAAGTCTAGCTACAGGGGCATAGGTTTCATCATAATCAAGTCCTTCTACTTGGCTAAACCCCTTAGCTACTAGCCTAGCCTTATTCCTGACTGTTTCTCCTTGTTCGTTAAGTTTATTCCTAAAGACCCATTTAGTTTCAATAAATTTCTTGCCTTTAGGTAAGGGTACTAATTAAGTCCCAGACTTGACTACGTTCAAATTGGGCTAACTCTTCCTGCATGGCTATAATCCAATCAGGGTCAAGTAAGGACTCTTCTATAGACTTGGGTTCAATTTTTGAAATCAAGGCAATTTGACTAAGGTTCCTAAAAGCTGATCTAGTCTGAACCCTTAGTTCTGGATCACCTAAGATTTGATTAGTTGGGTGGGCTGAGCTAACTCGAACAGTTCTGGGTTGGTTAGGTTCAGTTTCAGGTGTGGGTTCAGTTAGATCATCATTTTGGTCCTCAAATGGCCTTTCATCAGGGTTAGTACTGGATCTAACAAAGTCAATTGGTTGGTAGGTGGTTTGATCAGAGTTATTTGGGTCAGATTTTTCATCAAATTTTACATTTGTAGTTTCTTCAATTTTTAGGGTAATTTTGTTATAAACTCTATAGGCTCTACTGGTAAGGGAATAACCTACAAAGATACCTTCCTCAACCTTAGAAGTAAATTTTCCTAAGTGTTCTCTAGTATTTAAGATATAGACTTTACATCAAAATACTTTAAGGTATTTAATGTTAGGTTGTTTGTTATAATAGATTTCAAAGGAGGTCTTTCCTAGATTTTTAATTAGAGTTATTCTATTTTGTACATAATAAGCTGTACTAACAGCCTCAGCCCAAAGGTATTTAGGTAAGTTGTATTCATTAAGCATTGTTCTAGCTGCTTCTTGTAGTGTTCTATTTTTTCTTTCAACAACTCCATTTTGTTGAGGTGTTTTAGGGCAAGAGAATTCGTGATGGTAGCCTTTTTCTAGACTTCTCCTGATCGATCACCGGACCGATCCTAGGTTGTGGATCGAACACCTGAACGATCCACCCCTTTCTTGGGCGATTTCTGAGCTTTGCAGTCCAGACCTCTTCATCAGACCGATCAGGCAGCCTCCTGATTGGTCACCAGACCGATCAGATCATGACCAGACCGATCAGGCTAGAGCCTGATCGATCATAGTGAGGAACCTGCGACGCTGAATCGTTCACCAGAACGATCTGCACAGTGATCCTGATCGGTCAGCAGACCGATCAGGAGCAGTTCAGCGAGGGAACTCAACCTCACTGCTCGCTCCCTGATCCGTCACCAGACCGATCAGGAGCCAGTCAGTGGGTGAAACGCATACTCCCTGATCGGTCACCAGATCGATCAGGAGCAACACAGTAGGTTCCCAACCTCACTGTGTGCTCCCTGATCGGTCACCCGACCGATCAGTCATCGTTGGATCGGTCACCAGACCGATCCACGAAGGAGCAGCGTGCCAGAATCCCTGATCGATCACCAGACCGATCCAGGGACTCAAACTCAGCCCTCCAAGCTAAGTTACCATTCACCTTAGCCGTCCAAGCTAAGGATTTTCCATCTAACTCTCCAAATTGGGAATTTGCACCTAACCCTCCAAGTTAGGACTTTTCACCTAGCCCTCCAAGCTAGGACTTTTCACCTAGCCCTCCAAGCTAGGACTTTTCACCCAACCCTTCCGAGTTAGAACTTCATCCAACCTAGCCCTCCAAGCTAGGCACCTGACCCTCCAAGCCAGGACTTTTTCACCTAATTCTCCAGGATGGGAATTTGCACCTAACCCTCCAAGTTAGGACTTTTCACCTAGCCCTCCAAGCTAGGACTTTTCACCCAACCCTTCCGAATTAGGACTTTTCCAACACCTAGCCCTCCAAGCTAGGATTTCTCACACCTAACCCTCCAGGTTAGGATTTTTCCAACACCTAGCCCTCCAAGCTAGAATCCTCCATATCATGCATAATCCTCGATCAGGACTTAATCATAATCATCATAATCATCAACCTAAACTAAAATCGTTGTCAACACCAAAACAACAATCAGGGTCAGACTGCATCAACAGATCAGGCCACCTCTGGACCGATCCTGATCGGTCCAGGTGGCCCTTGATCGGTCACACTGACCGATCAAGGCTTTCTCCAGAAGGCTACTGAACTCTCTCTGATCGTTCACCAGAACGATCAAAAACCACACAGAAACATTCTGCTCTCTCTCTGATAGTTCGCCAGAACGATCAGACACCCTAGATCGGTCACCAGACCGATCCACAACTAGGAGTTAGTGCCAACTCCCTGATCGGTCTCCAGACCGATCCATCTCCGACCAATTCAACCCTAAGTCCAGTGAACAAGCTCCCTAGCCTTCTCTGACTCATTCTGGTCCCAGAGAAAGAGCTCACGTGCCCTCTCCGACCAGTACACTCAATGCTCAGTCCCGCGGACCAAGACTTCGTGCCCAGCTTCACTCACTGGGACTTTTTTCAACCTAGCTTCACTCACTAGGACCTGGCTTCACTCACCAAGGTTTCCTTCACCTAGCTTCACTCGCTAGGACCCGGCTTCACTCACCGGGACCCGACATCACTCACCGGGGTTTCCGTCACCTGGCTTCACTCACCAGGACCCGGCTTCACTCACCGGGGTTTCCGTCACCTGGCTTCACTCACCAGGACCCGACTTCACTCACCGGGGTTTCCATCACCTAGCTTCACTCACCAGGACCCGACATCACTCACCGAGGTTTACATCACATTGCTTCACTCACCAGGACCCGGCTTCGCTCACTGGGATTTCCATCACCTAGCTTCACTCACCAGGACCCGACTTTGCTCACCGGGATTTCTGTCACCCGACTTCACCCATCAGGATTTCATGCCCAGTCCTTGACCAGGACTTAAGCCGAATTTACTCACTCACCTAAACATAAATCGGTGTCAATACCAAAACAACAATCAGGTCAGACTGCATCAACAATCTCTCCGTTTTTGTTGTTTGACAACCCGATTCTATGTTTAAGTATTAGCAACCAATAGAAGTCAAATTTCCATTATCTCAAGGGGATTAAAGTCCTTCCCCTACAATAATTAAATTTGTAACAAACTCAATAAATCCTAAACTTAATCAACCATTCTCTCCCCCTTTGTCAAACACCGAAAAGGGTATGGTTATTGAGTTTCAACATAACTCCCCCTTAAATGAGGGTCTCTCCCCAAACCCAAAATAACCAAAGGTAAGTGTTGAATTGCATATGAAGACATATACCATAAATGTATCATGACAACAATGTATATGCTTCATATGGCAATGATTAATGCACCTGCATCAGACACATAATTCTGATTGGTCTCCTTGACCGATCAGATTCATTGATGATTGATACAAAAAAATTTCTGATTTATCTGTGGACGATCAGTTGTCAGAATTTTTTTGAAATTTTGATACATTCCAGATCAGACTGCATTAACAATTTATATGAAACTCATTCCACAACAGGGGTATAGACTCCATTAACACTTGATATTTCAGAAAAATTTCTGCGAATCAAGAGTCCTTGAAAATTCCTAAATAGATTTGTATCCACTTAGTATCAGGTTTGTAGCAAAACCAATAGATGATGAAGTATCAGGGTACCCGGATAATGAGTCTGATCGATCACCGTGACCGATCAGAAGTCTGGATCCCTGATCGGTCTGCTTGACCGATCAGAAGGATCCCTGATCGGTCTGTGGACCGATCAGGTTAAATACAAAGAGTTTTTCTGAGAAGGAGGTGATTCCTGATCGGTATTAGATTTTAGATGAGATCAAACTTTAGATCAGGGAGAGTTTTTTAAATGTTCCAGAAACTCTCGTGTCAAATACCCCTTTCAAACTCTAAACCAATCAGATTTGGATTCCCTTAACCAACATATATTTTTGTGTCCTTACAGATTTCAAAAATCATGATACAATCAGATCTATCTTCTTTGATCCTGCAGGAGTTCATTTAATTAAATTTCATCCCTCACTAAGAGTCAAGAATCCTTATGAATTTAATAATATTTAAAAACAGATTTGTATCAGCATGTTTCAAGTGTGTTCAAAATATATCTCAAGTCTATAATCCCCAAATATGTCTATCAGGTTTGTATCAATGTATGATCAATATGTTCTAATTTTGATCAGTTTGTATCAGGTTCGTCCCAAGTATGATTAGTATGTTCTAATTTTGATCAGTTTTCCAATTTTGATCAGTTTGTATCAGATTTTTTTTTTACATTGCTCACAAATACAAATGAAAACAAACTTCCAAAAAAAAGTATCTACATTGTGTAGGGAATTCAAGTTTTCCATTGATTTAAATCTAATCACCTAAATTTAAGAGAAAAAAAAACTTTCCCATGAGTAGTACATAGTCATCCATTAAGTGAAGGAACTGGTATCATAAGAACCACATCCCAACTAGGAATGACTATGTGTTTGGTGCACCAATTATCAACAACCCATGTTGATAGATGCTCCCCCTTAACCAATGCTATACAATTCGAAATATGGATGTTCTGGGTACCCAAATTTTGGGACCTAAAGCATCTACAATGAATGGTTTTGGCACTCATGCCTTAGTCATTTTCATTCTAACATTTTGACCCCTAGAATCGTTTGGTGATCTAATATGGGTTCTTGACAACAATGAAACAAAGGTTGGTTCTTTAGGTCGGTAACCTATACCGGCTTTGTTATAAACCGCTTTGTGAGAATTAATGATCATGTCTAAAGTTTTAGAGCTAGTTGAAAACTTCTCAGGAATATTCTTGAGTTTTTCAACTTCACTCCTCAAGGTCTTGTTTTCATCCTCAAGAGACTCACTATGCAAATCATTAATTACCTCATCCTTAGAGGTTTTCAATTTTTCTACTTCCAATTTTAATGATTTTACTTTGACCTTAGATTTCTTAAGCATGTTTGTCAAACAAGCTATTGTTCTATAGCATTTATCTAATTCGGGAGAAATTACCTCTTCATCATCCGAAGATGATGAGGCCGCGGTTGAGGAGCCACTTGATTCGTTATCACTCCTTTCTTTATTTGAATCCTCTATTGCCATGAAGGCCATGTGACAGCAGCTTTTCTCCTCCTCCTTTTCCATCTTCTTCTCCTTCTTCTTCTTCTTCCTTCTGTCACCTGCCACAAAAGCCACACCGTTCTCCTTTGGGCTTTGGTTAGCGATCTCATGTAGTTCCATTTCACAAAATAAATCTTCTAATTTAACAATAGAAAGATCCTTGGAAACCTTGTAAGCATCCACCATGGATGACCACAAGGCATTCCTAGGGAAGGATTTGAGGATATACCTTACAAGGTCGCGATTCTCGATTTTCTCATTGATGGAATGTAACCCATTGAGAATCTCCTAGAATTTACCATGAAGCATACTTACCATTTCATTTTCTTTCATTGTCAAGTTCTAGAGTTGTTTGAGAAGCAAATCTTTCTTGGCTGTCCGGGTATCTCGAATTCCTTCGTGAAGCTCAATGAGCTTGTTCCAGAGGTCCTTGGCAGTGGTGAAGGGGTCAACTTTGATCAGCTGCTCCTTGGTCATCCCACACTGTAGGGTGACCACAACTTTTGCATCAGCTTCCCCCTTCCAGATTTGTTCTGCCGACCACCTTGAGAACTCTAGCTCTTTTCCCTCAGCATCTTTTGGAGGGGAGAAACTCTCCTTGACAGAGAACCACATGTTGATGTTGGTCTTCAAGTAATACTCCATCCTTGACCTCCAATATTGGAAGTCGGCTCCGTCGAAGAATGGAGGTCGGTTGTTGCTAAAGCCTTCCCTCATTGCCATTCTTGTAAGCTCTCGGGTGTTAGTCCATATAAAAGAGCCTCAGGCTCTGATACCACTTGTTGGACCTTGGATGGCTAGAGAGGGGGGGGGGGAGTGAATAGCCAGACATATAACTTTTGGCTTCTTTGAACTTTTCTTGTTTCTACGATTAGGGTTAGCAGTGGAAAACAGAAACAGAAACAAGAACACAAACAGAAAACAAAAATAGACAGAAAAACGAAACACAAACCAAAGACGCTAAGTCAAAGGGTTTACAAGGTTTGGGGATAACTTGCCCCTACTCCTTGGCATGCCCGTAAGGTGGGCGATCCCTTGATCGTCGGCAGATCAAGCCCTGAAACTCCGGATAGAATAAAGCCTCCTTCTCGGTGGAGAAACCTCTCCACAACCGTCTCGGTAGGATAATAGTTAAGTGCACGAGACAACAAGAAGGAACGCTCACAAGGATGTAACAGAAGCACTCAAGCAAGAAGATACAGAGAGCTCAAAACAACCCAGCAAAATTTCTCTCGTTTTCTGTCTGTTCTACTTCGCTCCTCTGCTTCCCAGCTTCTTCTTAAGCTTCTGCTCACTGTCGCCAGACTCCATCAGCACCCACTGAACCACATCCTGACCCACTGACCTCCACTGAGCGCTCAGTCCACTAAAGACCTCTTCAGCTGAGCCTCCAGTCAGTCGCCAGCCGCGCCAAAAGCCGTTGAGACATGGAAACAGAAAATGGAAAACAGAAAAACCTGCCACGGTGAAAGGCGCCATTGACTCTTCTCCTTGGTTTGTATCATCCCTGCAACGTCTGCACACTCAACAGAAGCTTAGCACAGCAAATCAAAAGAAATCAACAGAGTAACAGAAGAGATCAGAGTGATTTTGAGCGATCTGACAACATTTTCAAATTAAAGTCAAACACTGATCGGTAACCCTGACTGATCAGTGAAGGTCCTGATCGATGAGACTCCTGCCTGATCGGTCCAGTGGCTCGGTGATCGGTCACACTGACCGATCAGGGATCGTGGATCGATCACTGTGACCGATCCTCAGCTTGCTGGAGTTTCCTCCAGTTCCCTCCATCCCAAAGTACATGATCAGTCACCTGACCGATCAGGGTGTGGCCTGATCGGTCACAGTGACCGATCAGGCCACCTCTGGACTGATCTTGATCGGTGCAGGAGGCCCTTGATCGGTCACACTGACCAATCAAGGCTTTCTCCAGAAGGCTACTGAACTCTCTCTGATCATTCACCAGAACGATCAGAAACCACACAGAAACATTCTGTTCTCTCTCTGATAGTTCGCCAAAACGATCAAACACCCTGGATCGGTCACCAAACCGATCCACAACCAGGAGTTAGTGCCAACTCCCTGATCGGTCTCCAGACCGATCTAGCTCCGACCAATTCAACCCTAAGTCCAGAGAACAAGCTCTCTAGCATTCTCTGACTCATTCTGGTCCCGGAGAAAGAGCTCACGTGCCCTCTCCCTCTAGTACACTCAATACTCAGTCCCCCGGACCAAGACTTCGTGCCCAGCTTCACTCACTGAGACTTTGTTCAACCTAGCTTCACTCACTAGGACCTGACTTCACTCACTAGGGTTTCCTTCACCTAGCTTCACTCGCTAGGACCCGACTTCACTCACCGGGATTTCAGTCACCTAGCTTCACTCGCTAGGACCTCGCTTCACTCACCGGGGTTTCCGTCACCTGACTTCACTCACCAGGACCCGGCTTCACTCACCGGGGTTTCCGTGACCTGGCTTCACTCACCACGACCCGGCTTCACTCACCGGGGTTTTCGTCACCCGGCTTCATTCACTAGGACCCGGCTTCACTCAACGGGGTTTCCATCACCTGACTTCACTCACCAGGACCTGACTTCACTCACCGGGATTTCCATCACCTGACTTCACTCACCAGGACCCGGCTTCGCTCACCGGGATTTCCGTCACCCGGCTTCACTCACCGGGATTTCATGCCCAGTCCCTGACCATAACTTAAGCCGAATTTACTCACTCACCTAAACTTAAATCGGTGTCAACACCAAAATAACAATCAGGTCAGACTGCATCAACAAAAGGTTGACGAAATAAGCTTGGTTAAAGCTTATTAGTAGTGTATAAGTGCTCTGGTGTTGTTGCAAGGTTGTGACGAGGTTTTTCCACCCACAAGGAGTGACGCGAGCTAGTCGGAGGCTTTCCGAGGAGTCATCTACTGACGGATCGGGATCGTCCACCTTACGGGCAGTCGTGGAGTAAGAGCTTTATCTTCGAACCACGTTAAATTAGTTTGTCTTCCTTTGTGTTAGTTTTAGTTTATATTATTCCGCTTGTGCAAACTAACCGTGTAGGAAGAACGCGATTGAAGTGGGTGAACGACTATTCACCCCCCTCTAGCCGTCCTAACACTAACCACTAGCAATGATCTTCTCGTGTCGTGCCACTTGGCACGGAATAATACATCATGTAGAGGTTGTAGCATATTTCGACTGTCTTTTTTTTTATCTCTCATCTCTATATCTTTATTTTTTATCTTTATATCTTATTATTTATCTTAATTTTTTTCATATTTATATTTTATTTTAATTTCTATTATATTTATTTCTTATATTTTTAATCTATTAACTCTATTTATTTATTTATATTTTATACTTTCTTTATTTTTTATTCTTTATGTATTTCTATATTTTATATTTATATATTTATTTTTTTTTATTTCTTTATATATTTACTTTATCTTCCTCTCTACTTATATTATTTATTTTACTTTATTCTTTATTCATATTATATCTTTATTTAAATCTCAATTTGTTTTATATTTTACTATATTTATTTTACTTTATTTTTTTTTAAATTTTATATTTGAAGCTAATATCTAACCTAGCTTTAGATCTTGAAAAAACTAAAGAGGGATTGATATATCAAAACTATAATATTTTATATATCTTTTCTTATATTTATTTTATTTATATTATTTTATATTTTACATTTTCATGCCCAAAGAGAGCCCCTTAAATCAAAGTATTTCAGTCCCAAAGAGGGTTTGAAATGAAAAATTTCATACTTTCTTTTGGTCTGAAATGAGGAAAGATATATAAAATATAAATAAAGAAATAGGTTCGTAGAATGGTATATATTATAAATATATAAAATAGAAATTAAACTAAAATTTATATGTTTAAATTAAGATAGATTAGATATCATTGAAAAAATTATTAAAAATTAATTAGATTTCATTTCAGGTCCAAAGAGAGCTTGAAATAAATTTATTTCATTCATCTTTGGGCCTGAAATATTTCATTTCAAGCCCTTTTTGAGACTGAAATATTTTTATTTTAGGTTCCCTCTTTAGTAGTGAAAATATATTTCATCGTGTTTTGAAATTCAATTGAATTTTATTTTTTTTTACATTAGAGGAATGTTATGGTAAAACTTCATTTGAAACGATGTGGTAGAAAGCAACGTGCGACTTGAAGGACATGAGCGACTATGGATTTTTACATCCACCATTTTCCATAAAAATGGTCCATTAGGAATCTAATTTGTCTTAGATTGATAGTATGTGATGGAGCTCGAGTAGAAAAGATTGATTTATCACAAAAAAGAAAGTTAAAATATCTAATCACATTTAGTATGAGAAAGGAAGTTAAAATGAAGACCAGATTTTAAAAGATAGGATTATTAGATTTCTCACTGGTTCAATTTTCGAATATCTAATCGTGTCATATATCCACAAACTATGATGAATTAACTTTTTTTGAGTGTCAGTAGGAACATATTTGTGCCTGGATGTGCATAGACAAAAATCCAATGGCAATAGTTCCTGAATATGCATACACGGAAATGATGTCTACGACAAATATATCATTTTAGTAGTTTGTCAATGTCATATGGAAATTCCTTGATGCATCATATTTGTGTTTTCTCAGTCCGGACTTCTAATAAAATCCAATGACAACTTAATATGGTAACTTTGTTGAACATCCACGAGAACATCTATAGCATCTCTTTAACCTATCGTAACTTTTAGCATTTAATGTAAATCCATCTAGTCACTACATGTCGATGAGTCCGGAAACAACTTAATCCACATTAGAGTAACTGCAAATATCATTTAGACCATCCTTGATACTATAATAATTATTACTGCAACCAACACAGGACATGTTTCTTTAAGCAAAGTTGCATTACCTTTTAATTTCTCAAACGAACTAAAATATTACACATACTAACTATTCAAGTAAAAAAGGAAGTCAAATATAAAAGCTTTTCGCGTGCGAGTTTTGCCACCTCCATCTATTTTATCACTCTAAATTAGTCTAAATATCAATTGTACTGACTCCTCTATTTTGTCACTCCAATCAAACAATTGACAACCTAGAAAAATCACAACAAATAAGAAAATCGACTGTGATGACACTGTAAGTCAACTATCTCAAAAGGATAGTAGTCTGAAATATCTACCACAAACTGATAATTTCATCTTGTCCTAAACCAGAAAAACAATGTAAAAAAAAGACATAAAAATCAATGTCATATAGTGGAACTGAGAGAGCACTAAAAAAGCATGATAAATTAAACATTAAATCAGACAGTTAACTATTGCAAATGAGATCTGAAATGACATGAAGGTGAGGCGAGTTAATATCGAAAACTAGATTCTAGCAAGAGAATGAAGATACAGATCATAAATGTTTGTCTTCTTTTCAAAATTCCAGAGTATACAAATCATACAAAATGAGATTTCATTTCAGGTCCAAAGAGGACCTAAAATAAATTTATTTTACTTTATCTTTTTTATATTTTACTATATTTATTTTACTTTATCTTTTTTTAAATTTTATATTTGAAGCTAGTATCTAACCTAGCTTTAGATCTTAAAAAAACTAACAGAGTCTGATATATCAAAATTATTATATTTTATATATCTTTTCTTATTTTTATTTTATTTTTATTATTTTATATTTTACATTTAATTCCTAAAGAGGGTCCCTAAAATAAAAATATTTCAGTCCCAAAGAGGGTCTGAAATAAATTTATTTCAGACCCTCTTTGGTCCTAAAATGAAATCCAATTGATTTTTAATGATTTTTTCGATAATATCTAATCTATCTTAATTTACACATATAAATTTAAATTTAATTTTATATATTTATAATATATACAATTTTATGAACTCTATTTTTTTTAAATTTAAAATTTTATTATTTTTCTTATTTTATTTTGTTAATATTTTTTGATATTTGATATTTTTTATTTATATCTTTATTTCAAACCAAAAAGTGCTTGAAATAAATTCATTTTGAGCCAAAGAGGGTATTAATGATTATTTATAAAATAATCTTTTAATTATTTCTTAACTTTTTCGCAATCACCGTAAAATATAGTAAAGCTTTGGTATGGGTTGAGTTACAAGATAGGAAGAGATATATAGGGTAAGAGGAGATGAGAATATCTATATCCGAACCATATATATTTTATTATTTTAAAATCAAATTATGAAAAGGTGGTTCGAATATCTCGAAAAGTGAACTATGAAAAGGAATTATTGGTGGGAGGGGTATAAGAGTAATGAGCTAATTTTACATGTGACCTTCGGTAAAGAATAAATCATAGGACACTTTTTTTATAAATATGAATTCTCACGCCTTTTGGTAAAATGTCGAAATTATATCTTTACTTAACTGTGCTGCGTCAACCAGATGAAGGTATAACAAATTTGCACTATATATCAAAGGTGATCTTTCGGATGCCAGGTCTTGTGCCTTGGTTTCAACCTCTTAAGATTAGTTAGGAAGATCTGTTTTTCTGGTTCAGGTAAATCCTTGAATTTGTCATTTTCTTGGATGATATTTTGTCGATGATTCTTCATTTCATCTGTTTTTCTTCTTTGTCTTCCTTTAATGTTCGTTGATATGTCTCTTTTGCGGAATTAGCTTCAGAACAGTACACATATTTTTCAGTTTTCTGCCTTTTGTCTCTTCAAACTATCTAACCTTGTGTTTACTGAGAAAGCAGGAAAGAGGAAAATCGGAAAGGAAAGTAGGGGGAAAGATACACAAAAGCGTTGAATACTTAATTGGAGAGGAAACCAGGGAGAATAGAAAGCCCGAAAACTAGAAACACCCTGCTTTCCGAACTTCACTTAAACTGGCTTTCCACTCTTTTTGCACCGGAGCTCGGTGACAAAACTTGGTAAAATAAAAAAGGTTGTAACTTTTTATAGGAATCTCCTCTTTTATTTATTATCATAATAATCAATAATGTCATATTCCGTGCCAGTGGCTTTTTTCATCTTCTGAAACTGTTCTTACTTCTTAGTTTTTGGTGGGGGTACAATAGCTATGAATTGTTTGCCCTAGCACCTCGCCAACCTGCCAACATAGATCGGGGGCTATCAACTCAGATAGTAACTTACGCATAAGAGAGGATAGACACATATGTTCACCAAGATTTGATCCCAGATTTTATGACGACAACTTCTTATGTACTAACCATCAGTTTATCTAGTGAGGATTTTATAATATGAACATTATAATGTAGTAAATATTTTAATTCTTATTAATACTAATTAATAACATTGTAATGTAGCAATTACATAATTAAAATAGGAACATTTTAACCAACATTGGCTAACTTTAGTCAACATTATAGTATAGTAGTTACAAATCATAATTGATATTTTATTTATGATCAACATAAGTTGATATTGTGTTGTAGAAGCTAAGGTCTCATAATTACTCTAATTGTGTTATAAATTAATAGCGGCTATAAATGAGTAATAGTTACATGATAATAATTGCTATAATTACATAATAATTATGATTTCTTAATTGCTACAATAATATCAAAAATAAAATAATTTCGAAAAGTAAAAAAATACATTAATAGAGGTCATTTTGATTTTTACCCACAAACTTTCTCTCAGACCTTTCCTGTACTTAGAACATCTCTGATATAAAATTTATTAGAGATTTGTAAAATCAAAAAAGCTAAATAAAAAAAGTTTGAACAATGGTAATTGTGAGATTTGAAGTTTGTAGTTTAAGAGTAACAGTGAAAATTTAAAGTTCCAAATTGATATAATATACATGGATTTATGTAAGTATACGTTATAAATTGAATCATAAAAAAATTCACTTAAAATTTTATTCATTGAAGATAGTTTAATAAATTTTTATAATACTAACGTGATTGAAACTATATATATAAAAAGTTTATTTAAAACTCCAACTATTAAAAAAAGTCATCCTAAGCTCGTGAAGTATTGCAATCATGCAATGCATCAGTGCAAACAACTTGTCATCTTTAATTGTGCGTGCCCATGCTTCCAAAATAGTGGTCATTAAGCTTGCATTTCCTCCTTAAGCATTCATCTTTACATTAATACGGACAGATAAAATTTCAAAAATAATAATTAGAGAGATTAATTGTGTTATTTGTTTGTCTTCCTACTCCTTGAAAACAGAAAACTAGAACAGACAGCCATTAAATCTTTTAATTAAATATCTTTCTACCGACTGCATGCGTGGAATAAAGCTGCTAAATTAGCGGCCTAATGATTCAGATCCTGTTAATCAAAACAGCTGTCCTAGTGAGCTGCCGGGTCCCACGGCTTGAGCTTCTGGCCGTTCGATTGGCATCTGACGACCCTCGCTTCAGCGCAGGGATCGTCTCAGCATCGTTTTGAACCGAGTCCAAAGCGGGGCCTCAAGAGGCATTGATTAGGGGCCCCACTTGGAGCCCCGTCTCAGTGGAAATTTTTTTTTTGTCTGTCTGGACTGAGACACGGAACAGCTGACGCTGGAAATGACTCGATTCCTCTGATAATAGATTAATAGATAGTACGGTAAATTGAGCTTTTTTAATAGTATACTACCTTCCTCAATTAAAATAGAGCATCATAAATTTATTATAATAGGATAAAAATTAATTTTTAATAGATATATATCATAAAAAATTCCTCCCATATTCTAATTATGTGACGGCCAAATATAATTTGACTTCGTAATTTGTCTCTAAATATATAATTTGAAACGGTTGACTATAAATTAATTTCATGATTAAACTTTTTTATATAATTTAAAAATAAATTGAGAAGAATGTATAAGATAAACATAATGATTTTTACTAGAAATATAAGTTACTAGATAAACATAATGATTTTTACTAGATAAACATAATTGAGAAAAAGTCTCAAATTAAAAGAAATATCAGTTGAGTGTCATTTTTCTTAAAAAAGATTTTTTATAGATTTTATTTTGGAATTATCACCAATATTATTGTAGAAATTACTGAATAGTTTTTTTCAACATGTAACAATTATCGGATAACTATGACAATATATAAAAGTTACGGAGTAATTGATATAACACGCAGAAACGTAATAATATATTTAAGATAAATTTAAGATTTAAAATTTATATTTTGTAGAAACCACTAATAATTACTATAACATATAAAAACTATTCAATAATTATTACAACGTTATCATTAAAATGAACCTTAAAATTACACGAGTAGAAAATGAAACCGATATAAAAACTAACTCATAGTTAAGAGGGTTCTAGCTTCGCACAAGTCGTAACAATAACTTATGGGTTTCCAAAATGTCTTACCACGATGATGTTTCCAATTAACCCTCCCGGAAGAAATCCTTATTAAAATCAAAATGATAAAAAGGAAAGTTCTAACCACAAAGTTCTCATCAAATCCTTCTATTAAACAAACAATTTCCCTTTTTTTTTTTTTCCAAACCAACACACTTAACCCGACTGCCGTTAGTCTTCAGTCTTCACCTTGCTCAAACCTACCTCTTCTACTCCCACGTTGTTTACTAGGACGAATATATATATTATTCATGCCCTTTGCGTGAAAAATGAAAACAGTCCCTCACTTCATCTTGTTTCCATGGGAGGATCCTCACCTACTGCTAATTTCATCGCAGAGCCTTCCACAAGAGTCTCCTTTAACCTCTTCGTGCCCTCTTAGTTTATCGCTAATCGTACCTAATCCCAGTTTGGCGTTCAGCTGCTCTGCTAGCTTCCGCTGTCTTCTCTCTCTGGTGTTTCTTCTTTTTTACAAAGGAAAGAGGAGAAGAGGAAACAGGGGAGGGAGAGGGCGAGGGAAAGGTTTTGTCGTGGTGCTTTGCTAGTGGTATCTGGTCACCGCTAGTACGGTCACCGCCACTCCCGCATGGCCTCGCCGTCGTTCGTTTTCCTCCTCTTGTTCTGCTTCCTCGCTGGGGGCGACGCCGACCTGGCCTCCGACGAGGCCGCGCTCCTGGCATTCCGCGCTGCCGTCGCTCGGTCGGCGCTGCGGACGTGGAACGCGAGCGCCCCCGGCGCGCCCTGCCAGGGCACGTGGCAGGGCGTCGGTTGCGAGCGGAGCCGCGTCGTCTCCCTCCGCCTCCCTGGGGCAGGCCTCCTCGGGCCGATCCCGGCGGCGCTCGGCAACCTCACTGCGCTCCGCACCCTTAGCCTCCGGTTCAACGCTCTTTCTGGCCCACTCCCCCCTGAGCTCGCTGGCCTTGCGGAGCTGAGGAGCCTCTACCTCCAGGGGAACCGCCTCTCCGGCGGCATTCCGGATTTTGTCGCTTCCTTGAGCAATCTCGTTCGCTTCAACCTCGCTGGCAACCAGTTCTCCGGAGGGATCCCGCTGGGGCTTAACAATCTCACTCGCCTGAGCACGCTCTACCTCGAGAACAACAACCTCACGGGCGAGATCTCGGGGCTCGATCTGGGCGGCATCGTCCAGTTCAACGTGTCGTACAACCACCTCAACGGGTCGATCCCGGTCAGTCTCCGCTCACAGCCGGCGTCCGCGTTCATTGGCACGGCGCTCTGCGGAGGGCCCCTGGGGCCGTGCCCTGGCGAGATCGCGCCCTCCCCGTCGACGCCGGCACCGGCTCCCGCTTCAGGGCGTCCCGGCGGCGGAACGGAGACAAATAACAACGGGAAGAAGAATAAGCTCTCCGGCGGGGCGATCGCGGGGATCGCCATCGGCGCCTCCGCATTCCTCCTCATCGCCCTCGCGGCGCTGATCCTCCTCTGCAGAGGGCGAAAGGCGCGGTCTTTGGATGCCACAGCCGCGACGGGCAGGAAAGGGGCGGCGACGGAGGCGGGAGAGCAAAGGAACCGGGGATTAGAGGAAGGCGGCGGCGGCGGACGCAACGTCAGCGCGGCGGCAGCGAAGGGCTCATCCTCGGAGGCGTCCGGGGCGAAGAAGCTGGTGTTCTTCGGTGGCGACGCGGCGAGGCGGTTCGACCTAGAGGACCTTCTGCGGGCGTCGGCGGAGGTGCTAGGGAAGGGCACTTTCGGGACCGCATACAAGGCAGTACTAGAGACCGGCTCGACGGTGACGGTGAAGCGGCTCAAAGACGTGAGCTTGCCGGAGCAGGAGTTCATGGAGAGGATCGAGGCCATCGCCGCCATGGACCACCCCAACCTGGTTCCCCTCATGGCTTACTACTTCAGCAAGGACGAGAAGCTGCTGGTCTACGAGTACATGCCCATGGGAAGCCTCTCTGCTCTCTTGCACGGTACTCCCCCAAAATCCACACCATCCTTCATTCGAATTCTCCCCCAATTTCGTTCCAAACACTTCTTCAATCCCCAGTTCTTATCAAGAACATGTACAATTCGATTCTCAAAACATCAAACTTTTGGTCGATTAATGTTCAGGTAACAGAGGATCTGGTCGAACGCCTCTCAGCTGGGAAACAAGAACCGGCATTGCCCTCGCCGCCGCTTACGGCATCGAGTACATTCACTCCACGAGCCCTTCTTCCTCGCACGGCAACATCAAGTCCTCCAACGTCCTCCTCACCAAGTCGTACAGCGCCCGTGTCTCCGACCACGGCCTCGCCTTCATCGTGGGCTCCAACCTCACCGCGAGCCGCGTCTCCGGCTACCGAGCGCCGGAGGTCTCCGACCCCCGGAAGGTCTCCCAGAAGGCCGACGTCTACAGCTTCGGCGTCCTGCTGCTCGAGCTGCTCACCGGCAAAGCCCCGACGCAGGCTGCTCTCAACGAGGAGCCCATCGACCTCCCCCGATGGGTGCAATCAGTCGTCAGAGAGGAATGGACGGCCGAAGTGTTCGACGTGGAGCTGTTGCGGTACCAGAACGTGGAAGACGACATGGTTCAGCTCCTGCAGCTCGCCATCGACTGCGTGGCGCAGTACCCCGACAAAAGACCTCCGATGTCCGAGGTGGCCGTTCGCATCGACGAGATCCGAAAGTCGAGCTTAGGATCGTCCAACCGAGACCAGCACGACACTCCGCGGAGCTTGGAAGAGGATGACCACTCTTAAAATGGAACTGTGTTCATGGTTACGTTCTTTTGATCAGTCTGTGCATGTTTGTTTGCTCCTCTTTCAATTCGAAGCACAATTTCTCCTCCTCCTTCTTCTTCTGTTGTTCAGCACACACAATTCTCTCCAGTGACTCCATTGATACATATCTTCATGCCATTTTTCATTTTCTCTTCTTCTCAATCTCTTGTAGTATGTATGTAAGCATTCTGTTCTATTTAGAAGCATTGAATCTGTGATTTGAGGTTTGGTATATGGTCCTATGGATGAGTAACTTTGTTGAGCAAAGAGAAACAATCCATTGGATTATGTTGGGTGATCGAGCGAAGTGGTTGAATGGGTCCGTCCATTGCTGTGTTTACTTCATAGACCTAATAATTTAGGGAGTGGGAGTGAGCTTCTGTCTGTCTTTCTGGCTTTTTGTTGATTGAATCAGGTGGCTTGGTTGGGCTTCTTGCAATGATGTTTCACATGCTTGCTCTGCAAGTGGAGATGTTGGAGCACATGATTATCAACAACTATAGAAATGAAGAGGAATTTTATCCTCTTAACTTTTATTGATTTTTTTTATAACTTCTGATTGGTCAGTTTGGTCGATTAATTTGATTTAATCAATTTTTTATTCATTCCTAGTCTATAAATTATGAGCTGGTGGTCCGTTGTTGTACTATCAGTTCATGACTAGGGTTGGAGTGGATGGGGTTGTCTCTATTTTGACTAAAAGTTAATAATTTTTTACTAAAAAATTAATAAAAAAATTAACTCGATAAAACTTTTTAGAGTAAATAATGCATAAGTAAATGTTAAAATCCAAATTTTTGGATACCATTTATGGTCATTTTTCATACGTGGAGACAGAATTCCTTCTAATTTCAAGGCAATTCAAATTTAGCACATCGTGGCATAAAAGTCGGGTCAGGGCCGCCTGCCACGCGGCGGCAGCGGCACCCGAAGCGAACGCGCGCATACTCCGATTCCTGCGGGCCCTTCTTCTTTATAAGTCACCCCAGGAAGAAGGAAACCGGAGCCAGAGTTGGCAACCAGCGAGAAGGGCGAGAGGCAGCGAGGGTTTGCACTCGGCGATCGTCCTTCCGACACTCCTCCGTTTCTTGGTATGATTCTAATCTATATGATTGCCATGCAGATTATCGACGCACTTTTCTGTCGTTTTCTCCGATTCGTCGTCGTTGCGGGGATGGAGTTGTTGTTCGAGTTCCGTGTCGTCAGTTCCTCGCACTGATGTTGACAGAAAGGGGGTTTTCTAGTTCTTTCTCTCTAGGTTCAAAATGCATATGGCCAGCCTTTATCAATGAACTTTAAATTTCATCGTAGATTGCTTCTATTTTTATTGTCACATTGCATCATTCCCATCGTGGATATGCTCGTGCCATAAATTCCACTCTCAATTCCGTGAAGAATAGGATCTGTAAAGCCGGTGTACCTGTTGTGTATTTTGCTTCTTTTGGAGGGAAAGGGAAGACAGAATTAAATGGGTATTTGGGGGTAATTACTTCTTGTGAGTAGCAAACTATGTGTTGTTTGCGTGTATACGGCAAGAAACAGGAAGGTGAAACTCACTTCTTGTGAGGATTTCATTTGTGTTTCACAAGATTGTTTGTTTCTGGCATTTTGGATTCATCCATATCTCATTTAGATGGTCGTGTTGTGAAACAGGAAGGTGAAACTCACTTCTGGATGAAGATAGGATGGTAGAATAAAAAATAGTTTCGTCCATGACTCCATTTAAATACAGCAAAAAAGCATTTGAACTTTAGGTGTACATCATGCAAAAATTTCTTTAACACTACATTTGATTCACGAAATGGAAATAATTAGGAAATCGTTATTGCTAGAGAATGAAACATAATAGGAGTTTTTACTATGAATTATTATTTCTTAGTTTGATTCACGGGATAAAAAATTCCAACATTATCAAAATAAATATTCATGGATTCGATAAGGTAATAGTTATGGAAGATTGATAGGGGAAATATCAATCCCTTAGAATTCAACAGGATTGGAATACCGGTTTTTGCCAATGGAAAATGCAGTAAGTGAATTCAGTCCTTCAAGATGATCCAAACCAGCAGAGAGGTCTCTGGTGGCTTTCATAATATGACTTGACCACTGAAATAAAAATGAACTACAGTTGATTCATTATTTGGATGGAAGTTGTTCATTGATACAATAAGGTATTTTGGATAAGTATTCTTAAAGAGAATTTTAAAGAATAAAAATAATGTATGAATCACATAGTGAGAAAAAAGAAAAAATAGATTTGTTGTATATTGCAAGTATTTTTATTTCACAAAAGATTAGAATATACTTTTGCAGTCCATGCCAAGTTAAATATGTTACAGGTTTTACATAATAATACATGAGTTTAGAATCTAGTGTTTTTATCATTTAATATCTCATGACATGTGAATGAATGGGACATTCTCTTAAACCACCACATTCATCCATGTGCAACTATGGCATGAGGCTTCTTTCTTCAACACATCCCCTCACCCTTATCAATGTAGAACTATTGGCGTGGAGCACCCCTTGCTTCATCATATCTTGAGGGAATCCAATAAAGTTGAAATTGTGTAGCATATTTTTCTGGAGCCGGTAGTCAGCTTCTACATATTCTGATATTGGCGGTGTTTGGTATTTTGGGCTTGGATTTCCAAACTATCATGTATTTTTAATAAGACCAGTACGACCACAGTATCTTATATTGTTAAGCTTGAAGTAGGTTCCACAAATGTTTGATTAAACTGATCAGGATGAAATAGATTTGCAAGAATTTGTTTTCTTTTTGACAATACGCTGTTATTGCATCTCTTATAGACATTTACCTTATGACACTGTTAGGGAAAAATGAACAGATGGAGTAAAAAGCAATACTACAATTGTGGATCTAACAACCTATTATGGTGTTTCTGGTAGTCATTAATGTTAATATTATGGATACTTTTGAATATGGTTCATATTTACAGGAACTCTTTTATAAAGACAATGGCTGAGGGTGAGGATATTCAACCTCTTGTCTGTGACAATGGCACTGGGATGGTTAAGGTAAATTAAGGTTCCTTTTCTACATGCAGCTTATTCATCAGTGATTCTAAACTTCAAATCAATCTAACCAACAAAATTACTTATGAAATGAAAAAACTTAACCAATTTTGTCATTTTAGGCTGGATTTGCCGGTGACGATGCTCCAAGGGCTGTTTTCCCTAGCATTGTAGGTCGCCCACGCCACACGGGTGTGATGGTAGGCATGGGACAGAAAGATGCATATGTTGGGGATGAGGCTCAATCGAAGCGAGGTATTTTGACCTTGAAATATCCTATTGAGCATGGTATCGTGAACAATTGGGATGACATGGAAAAGATATGGCATCACACATTCTACAATGAGCTTCGAGTAGCCCCTGAAGAACACCCAATTCTCCTTACGGAGGCTCCTCTCAACCCGAAGGCCAATCGTGAGAAAATGACTCAAATCATGTTCGAGACCTTCAATGCTCCTGCTATGTACGTTGCTATCCAAGCTGTCCTCTCTCTGTATGCTAGTGGGCGCACAACTGGTACAAAATTACTCTAAAATTGCAATGGATTTCTTTTTCAGTTGCCATTCATGCGATATGCAATTTGCTTTTTTTTTTCTTGGACGGAACTTTTGTGCAGGTATTGTGCTGGATTCTGGTGATGGTGTCAGCCACACAGTGCCAATCTATGAAGGATATGCTCTCCCACATGCCATACTTCGTATCGATTTAGCAGGCCGTGACCTTACTGACAACCTCATGAAGATTCTGACAGAGCGCGGTTACTCTTTCACTACTACTGCTGAGCGTGAAATTGTCAGAGACGTGAAGGAAAAACTATCATACGTTGCTCTTGACTACGAGAAAGAGCTGGAGACTTCCAAGACTGACTCATCCGTGGAGAAGACCTACGAACTTCCTGATGGACAAGTGATCACCATTGGCGCCGAGAGGTTCCGCTGCCCAGAGGTCCTTTTCCAGCCATCCCTTATAGGGATGGAAGCTGCAGGCATTCATGAAACCACCTACAACTCCATCATGAAGTGCGACGTTGATATTAGGAAGGATCTCTACGGAAACATTGTTCTCAGTGGAGGAACCACCATGTTTGATGGCATCGCCGACAGGATGAGCAAAGAGATCATGGCCTTGGCTCCAAGCAGCATGAAGATTAAAGTAGTCGCTCCTCCTGAGAGAAAGTACAGTGTTTGGATTGGAGGCTCCATTTTGGCCTCACTTAGCACCTTCCAACAGGTGAAACTCAAATTACACGTTGGAGGTTATCCAACTATATATCACCCTTACTTTTATAGAGTTGCTGATGTATCGTTTAATCGTAATTGCAGATGTGGATCGCCAAGGCAGAGTATGATGAGTCTGGGCCATCAATAGTGCACAGGAAGTGCTTCTAATTTACCAGGCCTAGGAATTAAGATGAAACATCGCGTGAGATGGTTGATTCTTTATCGCTATATTTCCTTTGTTGTTGTTTTTAGCTCTTTAGCCCTTGGTAGTTTTCCATATGTTTCGAAGTCATTTTGTTGGACCACGTCTGTTATGGATGATGAGTCTCTTTTGTTCTAACTTTGTCTTCCTAAATGGTAAGGAAGAAATTTCCTTTATACAAATTGATCTTTCTCTGAGCTATATTTTATAATTTGCTATTGAAAGCTTAAGAAAAAGGTAGGTCGCTACTTTAGCAGTCGTCTAATGTCAACTCCATGGATATGAATGGATACGAAAGGAGATAAATATAGGTATATAGGTGAGAGACATGTGATAGGAAAGTATCAAATTATCAATTTATGAGAATTAACTTCTAACTATTAGAATTGATATGCATCTATCGTTACTCCCTGGGATACTATTGAAAGATTAAGAGATTATGCCAGAGGAAGAGATCTCCTTTACGTCAAAATTGACTGATAATCTATTAAATGTGTTTTCCATTTATATTAAGTAAACAAGTGATTCCATCTCAATTTCTATGCAATCAATTTCATCGTTTGTGCTCCAAAGTAAAAGAAGGAATTAGTGTTTGAACATTCACACAATGTTTAGAAACTTTTTAAGTAACAAATTGAATTGAATTCCATTCGGAATTGAATTGAATTTCTTGATTTGGAATCAATCAGAATTGAATTCAATTGTTATACTTTTATCATTTTATCCTTCACCAAAACTAGCATAATTTAACAATTCCAAACCCAAAACTTGTATGAAAAATTCCTTCACCTATTCTCCAGCCCGAACACTTGCTGGCACAGTGCATACCGAAGCCTCTTCTCCAGTTGTGGAGAGATCGTATCCGACAAGGAGAAGCAGTCGACATTGGCGTGGAAGCTGAGCGATTGCTTTCAGATTGATTCCGGCAGGTCTGCTCTTCCTTCGTGTGGCGAAGGGGCAGCCATGGTGAAATGCCTCAGGAAATTGGATGATTTGGAGCACAAAATCTATCTCGAGTTCTTCCTAGAGACCAATTCCAGCTGCCACCAATTGCAGTAAGTTTTCGAAACAAGATGAGATTTGCGTAGTTTAAGATCTGGCTTTGCATCATTTTCTTCCCCGTTTTCTTTCTCGATCAGGTCTGATGCGTTCAAGCACGACACGGAGCTGCTGGTGAACGAGTTATCGAGATCAGCTCACTTTGCAGAGGAGAAGCTCGGAGACATAGAAGCGACGTCGGAGAAACTGCTGCAAAATGCCAACGAGGTGCAGGACTCACTGTCTTCGATTGACCTCCAGACGCACCAATTGGCGCAGTCGTCCAGCGCGGTGGCGGCACAGATCGACAGCGTGCTGCAACAGTCGCAGGCGATCTTTGGCAGTCCAAGGAAATCACAGCCTCCCAGTCGGAGCTCCGAGGAGGGCAGCTCGACATGAAGAGGAGAGAAAAGGCTTGTGGAGAGGAGCGTTGTTTTCATGATATGTGCTTGTGGGAGAAGAGCGCAGAAGAGGAGAGAAAAGGCTGAGCAGTGAGCAAGCAAAGGCGATTTAGTAATTTAAAATTTTGAGGAGAATTCCCTTCACAAATCAGACCTAAAGAGGTCTGATTTGTTTTGAGGGGTTTGAAAGAAATTGTAATTCAATTCTTTACTAATTCCTCTCTGAAAATGTATATCAAAGGATGGAATTGAATTCCAATTTCCGAAGGAATTCAATTCCACCCCTTTCCAAACAGGGTGTCAATGGCTTGGATATAAACTTCACTTTGTTCGAAGAGGCATTGGAGATGAAGTGGCTTGGATATAAACTTCACTTTGTTCGAAGAGGCATTGGAGATGAAGTGCGAAGGATGTTAAAATACGAAGAGTTGGAGGGCCTAATGCTAATAAACTTAATCTTAGGGGGCTAAATGGCAAAAGGAGTTAGATTAAGGGTGAGTTGTGAAGGGGCTAAACTCTAAGGGCCTTTTTGAGAGATTGCCATCCTTATATCATCTTTTTTCTCCCTTCTTCGTTGATGCTTCTGCTCAAACCATCGCGATTCCTCCTCTCCTTCACCTTCGCTTGCCTCTTCTTTCTTCCTCTCTTCTCTCGGTGAAATCGAGGTCCCCTGGAGCGAAGGAGACCTTGCTTAGAGCGTCGATCTTCTTCTTGCCGGGATCTGCGGGAGCGAGGGATTTGGTTGGGTGCTCACACGATCTACGCAGCCACGCCAGAGCCAGAGGAGGGGTTCGTGAACCCCAACTAAAGCTCGATCTACCACCCCTTAGTGAGGTGTCGGGATTAGGTAAGGATTTCGTTGCGTTTTGTTTATGCCTCATCGTAGATCACCACGAACGCTTAGCTCTAATACTCATCCTTCTTGCAGTCTTTGTCATGATTTTTGGAGGGTTGGAGTGGCGGATCGGTTGCCGGTGGCGGTGAGCACGTACACGATCAGGTTTGGCGCAAGATCTCAGGTAAGATCTGATTTAGTGAAGAATTATCTTCGTAGATAGTAGGAGGAGTGCTTGTGGCTTGAACGATGGTATCTCTGATTGGATTTGTTCTGTTCGCAAGCTTTTAGAGTTGAATTGGTGTTTGAGATCGATTTTCCTTTTTGTCCGGTGTTAGATCAGTTTTTGAGGTGGGATTTTGGCTTCGATTTCTTCTTATCAGATTTGTTCTTGCAATCTGGGTTATTGGTTCTGAATTTGCTACGGTTTTAAGTTTGATTTGCTAAGAGTTTAGATCAGATTAGTTTTGAATTAGGCTTTGTTAGATTTGTTCTTATGGATTGGTTTTACTGCTGTAGCACTGATGTAGATGAATTTGGTGTTGTTTTGGACGAATTGGAGTAGCTTTGATCTTAGAGATGACACCTCATCAGACCTGTGTTTTTTTTAGAGATTCCATTTTCATTTGGAAATAGGATGTTTGTCTGTTCTATGTTGTTTCCATATTTGAGCTTTTGTTTCTACTATGAAGTTAGGTTAGGTTTCTTGCTGGTGTGTTTGCTGAGAGCCTTCAGGTGAGTGCTATGTTTGGATGTCTTCCACCTGTCGTGAGCTCCAATGGGAAGATGACCACGAGGTGTGGATCATTGGGAAATTTCCCCATTGGGGCTGTGGGTTAGGGTTCGTGTGGGTTAATTACGGACCTTGATTTTCCATTTACTTTTGGTTTGTGGTATTTACGGTTCAGTTTTGGAAAAGAATCTAAATGTAGCCTAATCCGAATCTTGGTTGGGTTATTAGAAATTTATCATTTAATTAGGATTAATTAAATGATGACGATAGTTAGGATTAATCCTAACTATATTAGAGGGTTCATTTGGCTAAGCTTCATATGGGATTATAGCTAAGTGATTTTGTATTTGATGCAGGACATTAATTGACGCAGCTATCTGCGTTGCAGAGTTTATTCTGGACTTATTTTTACTTGATATAGTCAAACTTCTTCATATTGAGGCAGGTACCCTTGACTTATTTTTACTTGATATAGTCAAACTCTTATGCATAGTTAGATATGGATAGCAGTAGGGATACCTATTATTTTCGTTTCTGTACGATTCCTTTCAGTACTTGTTATCTGTTTGGATTTACTGCTTACTGTTCCATATTACTGCGTGTATTGGATTTACAGACAACTTACCTTATACCTCGCACTAGGACATAGGATATGGTGCATATCGGTTATCTGGACTACTGCATATCATGTAGATGACAGTAGGATTAGATAGTGGGTGATACATGGGATAGTGATATGCATCATCTTTGCATGTAGCATATAAAGGCGACCTCTGACTCCCTGGAGGTTGAGATGGGTTGTCGGATATGCTACTGGTGTAAGGGCATACGTAGACGACCTTTGACTCCCTGGAGGTTGAGATGGGTCGTCAGACTTGCCAGATTATCTGTCGTGTAGTCACAGTTCCACTCTTCGTTAGTGGATTATAGGTCACGATGCTGTGACAGATCCCCTACTATATCCAGAGATAGCGAGGGGTTGAGAGCGTTACTTCTCCCTAGGGCGGAGTATGTTCAGTGTCTATGACCCTACCCATTCGGTTTCGCATTATACGCGACGATAACCGTCTGGGTGCAGGGAGGACCCGGTCAGAGCCCTACCCGCTCGGTTTCGCATAGAGGCAACGGTGGCCGACTGGCGTCAGGGGTGACCCATGTTGCATCATGAGCATACTATGCATTTCTGCATATGGTTGTGATTGCTGCACTTGATTGTTGTACTTGGTTGATATGCATACTCTCGGGTTTGGATTGACACAGGTATGTATTTTCTTTTCGATGATTTCAGTTATGCGTTTCCTATTATTGGATCTTCCATTTGTGATAGTTGGTGACTTACTGATAGTATTCCTTTCTATGCATATTGGTCTGTATTCGCTGAGTTCTTTGGACTCACCCTGTTAGCCTTGTTTTTCTTTCCTCCCTTTCAGAATGATCGACTAGAGTGTCCGGCAGCCTGTCCCAGTTTGCGTGTGTCGAGGCGATTTCGTAGTTTTCCTGTATTTGATATTGGTACATGTTGGTCCGCTTTCCATTTGTTCTTTCTATGCATTTCCGCTGTTGTACTTTTGATTTGTTGTGTCGCCTTGCATGACTATTTGGTTGTACTTTTGTGTGCCAGGGAGACCTTTGTTTCTATTCGTTTTGTCGTAAGTCGTACCGGTATGCAGCTTTTCTCAACGACATCGCTTTCTTTTCGTTTCAGTGGCTTGTTCTAGCCGTATCGGCTGTGGTACAGGCGGGCTGAGAGGGTCGTAGGGGTAAGGGTTCTGGATTGTCCGTCAGGTTGAGAGAGAAGCAGTCCGGTCATAAGGGAGGAGGATGCATGTTTATGTATCTTAATATACTATGCTTTTAATTTTCAATTGTTATCTTTGTACCTAACTTAAACATATTGCCACATATCAAAACGGGAGAGATTGTTGGTGCAATCCACCTAAGTTTGATCGGGTAGATCATGGATTTTAATGTGTGTGTCAATATGATTAAGTTAGGTTTTCATGTTGATTTGATATGTGTGTTTGAGTCGTGTAGGACTTGGTGAATCACACATGAGGAACTGGAGTGAAGCATCCGAGGGACGAGAGCCTAGGAAGAGGACTTCAAAGGGCAAGCCGAGGAAGTAGACTTCAAAGGCATACACGAAAGATGGTATGGAGGCGAGCAGTGGGCTTGTGTGAACATCCGAGGGACGAGAGTCGAAGGAAGAGAACGTCAAGGGGCAAGCCAAGGAAGTGGACTTCAAGGCATACGTGAAGGATGGATGCCGGAGAGGTTGAGGTGAGTTTGTAAGCTGGGCAATCGACTGACAAAGGAAGCAGTCGACTGACAGCGTCAAGAGGAAACTCACCGAAAGATCAGTCGACTGGTCCAGACACCAATCGATTGGTCTGCTAAAAAATAGAGTCGTTAGGCTAGTCGTTGGCTGAACGTCGGTCGATTGGCCTTGGGGGCAATCGACTGGTGTCGGGACTGTGTTGTTTGTTAACAACTCTTTCCTCTATTTAAGAGGTGGCTTTTGGTCATGAAGAGGTTACAAATTGTGATTGTTAAATCCTCTTCTTAGTGCCCAAAGCTTCCATAGTCTATTTTCTTCCTCATACTCTATGTCTCATCTTGTAAAAGAGGATGAGAGCATCTTATGAAGAATTCTCCACCTGCAAGCTTGGTTGAAAATGAGAAGAGCATAGTGAAGCTTTATTGTGTGGGTGTGGATCCTTGGATTAGTCACCTCAAGGAGGTGGAGACCAAGTAAATCAAGGGAGTTAGCATTTTCTTCATTGTTAATTGATTTTGTCTATTTTATTTTTGTGCTTTAGCTAACATTCTTGTAGATAAAATCAAAGAGAAACTATTCACCCCCCTCTAGTCAAACGCAAAGGTCCTAACAAGTGGTATCAGAGCTCGGTTCGTTTCGGGAGAACTCACCGTCAACCGAAACATCAAAATGACATTTCAAGAGGGATATAGCACCGCACGACCACCATTCTTCGACGACAATGATTTTGCCTATTAGAAAGGTAGAATGAAGTACAATTTAATGAATGATATTGAAAATTGGTTTAGTGTTGTAGATGGTTTTGAGATGCCAAAGGATGAGAGGGGAGAACCTCTTCCAACCAAGAATTAGACAAAAGAGATTATGAACAAGGCTTAAGCAAATGAAAAGGTCACAACAACTCTACAATATGGCCTTTCAAAGGAGCAATTGAACAAAATCAGACCATTCAAGTCCGCCAAAGAGCTTTGAGAAAAGCTCATTGAGTTGAATGAAGGATCGAACGAATCAAGAAGAGCCAAGAAGGATCTCTTAGTGGCTCAACTTCAATCCTTCACCATGAAGACAAATGAGACCGTGAGTCAATTGCATGGTAGATTTAAAGAAATTGTCAATGAGCTTCATGTGATAGGTGAGAAAATTGAAAATAGAGATCTAGTAAAGTATATGCTTCAATCTTTCCCGAGAACCACTTTATGGGCCTCAATGGTTGTTGCTTATAAAGTTTCTAGGGATCTTTCTTTAGTAAAGCTTAATGAATTATTTTGTGAATTTGAATTTCATGAACAAACTAACGTGTCTTCCAAAAACAAGAGTATATCTCTTATTGTAGAAAAAGAGAGGAAGAAGAAGAAGGATAAGAAGAAGATTGCATACTCATCATCATCCGATTCAGAAGAATCAAGAGCCTTAATCGATAGTGATCAAGAGGTGTATATGGTAAGGAAGATGAGGAAAGCATTTAAAAGTTTTTCTTCTAACAAATCTCATGGCAGGAAAAATTTAAGAAGCAAAAGTAGGGTAAGAAAGATCATATGCTACAATTGCCATGAAGAAGGACACATAAGGGATGATTGCCCACTCTTGAAGAAGAAGGAAGAGAAGAAGAAGGAAGAAAAAAAGAAAACAAAAGAAAAAGGCAAGAGTGTTCAAAACTTAAAGGCGACATGGGATGATCCTTCTTCATCGGAAGAAGAAGAACACCACGTATCCCATTTTGCTCTAATGGGAATTGAAGATATAGCCTCCACATTATCTGAAGATGAAAAGAGCTCAAGTGAAGATGAAGAAGGGAGCTTAAGTGAAGGAGAAGGTCAATCTTCATATTTGGACGTTTCGATAAGTGAGGTATACAATCTACCCACTATCACTCTAGTAAAAATTATTTCTAGCATCAATAATGATTTGTTTAAAGCTAAAAAGAAAATCAAATGCTTGAAAAATGAAATTTGTATGCTAAATGAAAAACTTGAATCCATGACACTTAAGGATAACATGCATACTTCCTCCTCTTCTAGGTTAAATGATTTATGTTTAGAAGAGAAAAATAGGGAATTAAGGGAAAAGGTGGATAACCTTAGTAAAGCCCTTAGAAAATTTTAAATTAGCTCTAATACCCTAGATATGATTATTAAGAGTCAAAGAGCAAGTTTCAAGAAAACGAGTTTAGGATATAGTGATTCTAGCAATGAAAAAAACCTATCATTGCCTACTTGTTAGAGGACAAGCAAAAATCAAAACCCTAGCTAGAAAATAAATTCCCAAAGAATATTTGGTCAACCCAATTAGGAAACACTTCTATTGAGTGCCAAAGTCAATCCTCAAAGGTTAGAGGATTTAGGTTTAGTCAACTATGTTGTTAAAATTTCAAATTTTTGAAATTTGGTTGACTTGAGACCTTAAGGGGGAGTACTTAGCTCAAATAGAAATTCATGATAAAATGGGCTAAATAGGGATTACCCTTAGTATATCTCATAATGACTTGACTTATGATTGTATTTATGCATGTGAGATGTTAAGATGATACACATAATTCACTTATGCTTATAACATTTTGATGAGTTATTAGATGTATCACTTTAGCAATAATAGATCAACTATGAGGAAAGCAAATATTTAATTAATCTTGCCCATAGATCATAGTTGAATATTTCAAATGTTTGAAAATAATTCTGTATTTTATTTGCTATGACATAGATTTGCAAAATACATGGGGTTCAAAACTAGGACATGATTTGATACAAAATTGGATGTTTTCAAAGTTTTTGAGTTTTGGTCAAAAAGTCAAACATATTTAGATTTTTCATGAAACCATATTTTTCTATGTTATAGGGCATCAAAAGAAATATATTTTCAAAATTTCATGATTTTTTGAATTTTATTGAATTTTTAAAGCATTTTTTAATTTTAACTCAAAAGGCTGAAATTTAAGTCTGATAAGTATCAGTCGATTGGTGCAAAGGACTAGTCGACTGAAGATACTGTAAAAGGGTAATTCGATGAGACCAGTCAACTGGTAACTGACTCAGTCGACTGGTACTAATATTTTCTGATTTCTGTGTTTTGTCAGAAATTAAAACTTTGCCCCTATTTGATACCATAGGTTAATATTGCTTGGTGCAATCTTTTTGATAGTGTTAATCGGGGAGAATCGAAAAGTTTAAGTTAGAATTTAACTTAATTCATTATGGTTGTGTAAAAATAGAAAATCTTGTGATAAGACATAGGTTAAGGGGGAGGATGCATGTTTATGTGTCTTAATATACTATGCTTTTAATTTTTAATTATTATCTTTGTACCTAACTTAAACATATTGCTACACATCAAAAAGGGGGAGATTGTTGGTGCAATCGACCTAAGTTTGATCGGGTAGATCATGGATTTTGATGTGTGTGTCAATATGATTAAGTTAGGTTTCCATGTTGATTTGATATGTGTGTTTGAGTCGTGCAGGACTTAGTGAATCACACATGAGGAACTGGAGTGAAGCTTCCTAGGGATGAGAGCCGAGGAAGAGGACTTCAAAGGGCAAGCCGATGAAGTAGACTTCAAAGGCATACGCGAAGGATGACATGGAGGCGAGCCGCGGGCTTGTGTGCGCATCCGAGGGACGAGAGTCGAAGGAAGAGAACTTCAAGGGGCAAGCCAAGGAAGTGGACTTCAAGGCATACACGAAGGATGGATTCCGGAGATGTTGAGAGTGAGTTTGTAAGCTGGGTAGTCGACTGACAAAGGAAGCAATCGACTAGCAGCGTCGAGAGGAAACTCACAGAAAGATCAGTCGACTGGTCCAGACACCAGTTAACTGGTCTGCTAAAAAATAGAGCCGTTGGATGGACATCAGTCGACTGGCCCTAGGGGCAGTCGACTGGTGTCGGGGTTGAGCTGTTTGTTCTCTCCTCTATTTAAAAGGAGACTTTGGGACATTAAGAGGTTACGAATTGTGATTGTTAAATCCTCTTCTTAGTGCCCAAAGTTTCCATAAACTATTCACTTTCTCATACTCTAAGTCTCATCTTGTAAAAGAGGAAGAGAGCATATTGTAAGGGTTTCTCTACCTTCAAGCTTGGTTGAAAAGATGAAGAACATAACAAAGCTTTATTGTGTGGGTGTGGATCCTTGAATTAGTCACATCAAGGAGG
Organism: Boesenbergia rotunda; assembly: GCA_024364735.1. Classification (NCBI taxonomy): domain Eukaryota; kingdom Viridiplantae; phylum Streptophyta; class Magnoliopsida; order Zingiberales; family Zingiberaceae; genus Boesenbergia; species Boesenbergia rotunda. Next base: position 121,675 of record JAGFNQ010003037.1, on the reverse strand, counting down.
TGGAGACCAAATAAATCAAGGGAGTTAGCATTTTCTTCATTGTTAATTGATTTTGTCTATCTTGTTTTTGTACTTTAGCTAACATTCTTGTAGACAAAATCAAAGAAAAGCTATTCACCCCCTCTAGCCGTACGCAAAGGTCCTAACAAGAAGGAGCTGAATCTCCGACAGAGGAGACAAATGGAGTTCCTGAAGGATTATGACTGCACCATTGACTATCATCCTGGGAAAGCCAATATAGTTGCTGACACACTAAGCAGGAAGACCAAAGCAGTTCTAGCCTGTCAGCAATTGATTGTCACAGAGTTGATCCAGGGTTTTTTCAGAGTTGGGGTTAGAGGAGCAGACTCTGATTGAGAGGGATTTGCTTGTGACCATGGTTGCACAGTCAGTGATTAAATTGATGATCCGAGAGGCGCAGGCCAGTGACTAGCATCTGTAGTTCCTTGTCAGCCGTATCGCCGCCGAGCAGCCGTCAGATTTCACCGGAGACGATGAGGGCATCCTATTTTTTCATGGGAGATTGTGTGTGCCAGAGTCGCACCCGATCATTAAGGAGCCGCTATAGGAGACACATCGCTCACGGTTTGCTATTCACCCAGGCGGGACTCGGATGTATCAAGACTTGAGACGTTCCTACTGGTGGAACGGTATGAAGAAGGACATCGCGGATTTCGTAGCTAGATGTCTTGTATGCTAGCAGGTTAAGGCTAAGCACCAGAGACCTTCTGGGTTACTTCAGAGGATTCCCATTATCAGAGCCAGGTTCTCGAGATACCTTGTGGTCCTGTGGGAGTTTTTTTTTTCGGATTTTATGTCGGAGTCGTTTTCCCGATAGACGCGATTGGGACATGGCGGCGACGGGACTCCTCCAGGCGACACGAGGTATATGACATGCCTCATTTACCTCTTTTGTATCTACTCTCCAGTGTAGGGATTAGACATTTCATTATTTTGATAAGATTGTATATCGACTTATATACTTGCCTGGTAGGTACTCGTGGATATAGGTTAGCTGGATGATCCGTAGTCAATCCATTTTAGTTACGACTATGGTGCGTGATCAATCTTGGACTCTTGCGTATCATGTATCCTAGATGACATGTCTGGAAGACATCGTTCATTGTGAGACAGCAGAGATGGTATTAGTCGTTTATCATCTCGGTTGATAGAGGATAGAGATATCCTATCTTCATTGGACTTTGATCTCAGAGTCATTATGCTTGGTTAGATAACCAAAAAGTACAGTCAGATGTGACTTGTACCGATCCGGAAGGTGTGGAGCAAGTTGCTTGCCACTTACGGGTTACCGTTGGTACTTGGTTTGGCGAACCAAGGAGGTACCTACGTACTTATGATTTGCGATGAGGCGACTCACTTACGAGGTTAGACTACCGTTGGGTGGTAGATGTTGAGGAAACTATCAAAGAACCAAGAATCACTTCGTGATTATGTTGAGATACTCTTGAGACATAGCGTGCCTCTATGTTATGGAGTTGGAGTATATTGGGTTACCAGAAGACAGTTAGTCGACTTGCCTCACACTACTCTAGTCTATGAGGTTTCATGACTCATAGGCAGATCGTACGTGTTAAATATTCTCAATAACACCTAGAGAAGCAGGATCCGCTGGGATGCGGTAGAATGAGTGTTAGCAGCGTGACACCGGTGGAATTTGACTATAACTGGTGTATGTTTTAGAGGACGACCTGCGAGGGGTAGACCGTTGGCTGTTAAGTGAGAGTGGTTACAAGTTGACCTCTAAACCAGTCTATGTGGTGGTTCATTGGCATCGAAGACGATGAGGTTGCAGTTATCTCCTCGTCTCAGGGCTAAAGGTTCTAGCACGGGGACGTTAGGGTTTCCTATTGTCATTGGTCGTATTGATGACAGTGGTAGCCTTAGTTTTCGGACGTTTCCGTATTTCGAGAATTTTCGGACGTATGTTTGAAGGAGTGTTCTAGTGTTTTCTATGGTTTGAAAATTTTTTTGACCTATTTACGGAGGAGCGTCCTTGATTATCTCACCTAAGGGATAAGGGAGGCTTACCGTTCTTGGTTTGTGTGTTTTGCAGGTAATACCGAAGATACAGAGACTTGAGGCGTTTCCGTTGGTGGACCGATATGGGGAAGGATATTGCGGATGTTGTGGTTAGATGTTTGGTAAGTTAGTAGATGAAGGTTGAACCTTAGGGATCCACTGGGTTATATTAGACGTTTCCAATTTATGATTGGAAATAGGAATGGGTATTAAGGACCTTGTCGGGGATTTACTTAGGACTCAGGGAGGGTTGGAAGTGAATTGGGTGATCGTTCCAATTTGTGCAGTCCCCTGGGTTTGGTTGGCTATGACCGATGCTTGGTTGAGACTTCTCCAGCATTTCATCATCCCTTACATGCTTGACCAAGAAAGGCGTGAAACTTGTATGGACTGAAGCCTGCGAGACCAGCTTCCAGGAGCTGAAGCGGCGGCTGGTATCTGCGCCAGTTCTAGTATGGCATCCTGGGGAGAATGGTTTCACTCTGTATACTAATGCATCTCTCCTGGGATTGGGCGCGGTGCTCATGCAGCTTGAACGGGTGGTTGTTTATGCTTCACGGCAGCTGAAGGAGTACGAGAGGAATTACCCCGTTCACGACTTAGAGATGACCACTATCATTTGCGCACTGAAGATCTGGAGACATCATCTGTATGGAGTCACCTTCGAGATCTTCACAGACCATATGAGTCTTCAGTATCTGTTCACTCAGCGAGAGCTGAATCTCCGACAGAGGAGGTGGATGAAGTTTCTGAAAGATTACGACTGCACCATTAGCTACCATCCTGGGAAAGCTAATGTAGTTGTCGACGCCCTCAGTCGGAAGTCGAGAGTTGTTTTGGCATGCCACAGAGTGATGGTCACATATTTGATTCAGAATTTATCTGAGTTGGGGTTAGAGAAGTAGTCTCGGACAGAGAGGACTGCCAGTGACTTTGATGGCTCAGTCAGAGATTCGGTCGAGGATCAAAGAGGCTTAGGTCAGTGACCAGCACATTTAGTTTCTGGGTAGCCAGGCGATTTCAGGAGAACAGCCGGATTTCACATGTGAGAAGGAGGGTGTTCTGTACTTTCGAGAGAGGTTGTGTGTACCCGGGGCACACCCTATCCTAGCGGAGTGGCTGTAAGAGGCTCACCGATCACATTTTGCTATCCATCCGGGTAGCACTCGTATTCACCGTGATTTGAGATGTTCCTATTGTTGGAACGACATGAAGAGAGACATCGCGGAGTTTGTTGCTAGATGTCTCGTCTGTCAGCAGGTTAAGACAGAGCACTAGAGACCTGCTGGACTCCTCCAGAGGATTCCCATTCCTCAGTGGAAGTGGGAGCGTAGCACCATGGATTTCGTTGTGGGTTTGCCGAGGACTAGGAGAGGTCATGATGTGATTTGGGTAGTCGTGGACCGACTAACCAAATCTGTTTACTTCTTAGCTATCCGGAGGACAGATTCTCTTGATAGATTGACAGAATTTGCAGAGGGCCATGGGTATAGAGCTCCGTCTCAGCACAGCTTTTCATTCCCAGATAGACGGACAGACAGAGCGTACTATCCAGACTCTAGAGGACTTGCTACGCTCGTGGGTGATGGACTTTGGGGGCAGTTGGGAGGACTATCTGCAGTTGGTGGAGTTTGCCTACAACAACGGCTTTCATTCGACAATACAGATGGTACCGTTTGAGGCGTTGTATGGTAGGGCGTGCAGGACATCCACCCTCTGGGATGAGGTTGGTGAGACTCAACTGCTGGAACCCCAGAGAGTTTAGCACGAGGCAGAGTTAGTACGGACTGTTCGATGGAGATTATTAGCAGTGCAGGATCGCCAGAAAAGCTATGCTGACCAGAGGCGCAGACCCATAGAGGGTGCTGCGAGTGATCATGTTTTCCTTCGAGTTTCACCCACGAAAAGGGTGAAACGTTTTTGTCTCAGAGGTAAGCTAGCTCCCCGGTATATTCATCCGCTCCAGATTCTGGAAAGGATTGGAGCTGTAGATTAGCCTAGCACTTCTACCATCATTGACCGGCGTCCACGACGTGATGCTGCATCCATGCTGAGGGGTCATGTTCCAGATTTCACACTCATATTATCGGAGTGTCTGTTCCGCTCCAGTCTGATAGTACTTTTGAGGAGGTATCTGTACAGATTTTGGGTTCCGGGAGCGTCAGCTATGGAACAGGACGATCCGGCTTGTCAGGGTCGGATGACAGGATCATTATGATGCGGAGGTGACCTAGGAGCTCGAGGATATGATCTGAGCTCGTCATCTTCCCTTGTTTATTTGAGATGTGTACGGTTTGTTTTGTACGACATCCGTACCTTCTGTCCTCGTTCAGTATTTTGTGTTATATGATCGTACCTAGCACATGGGACAATGAAATTTGGGGACCAAATTTTTATTAGTGGGGGAGAATGTTAAAATACCGAAACTCGGAGGGCTATTTGGATAATATTATGAAATTTTAGGGGGAAAAGATGGTAAAGACTCAAATTAAGGATGATATTGTAATTAACTAAACTCCTTGGGCTTAATTGCAAAGTTTACCACACTTATAAACCTCTTTTTCCTTTCTCCCCGCCGCAGACGCACCGATCCACTTCCTTCCATTTCTTCTCCGCGAGCCCTAAAACGCAGCCAAGCCAATTTCTTTCCTCTTCTTTCTTCGCGAAACCTAGCGCCGCCAAGCAACGATTCTTCTTCTTCCTCGCGCGCCATGGATCGCAGCCAAGCGCCGATCTCTTCTCCTCCTCTTCATTCGCTCGCAGACTCCGCCCGATGCCCCGTCGTGAGTACGAGCCCTAGATCGCAGCCGCGCCGCCCCTTTTCCTCTCTTCTTATCTCTGCGAACCCTAGCCGCGGTTGAACAGGTTGGGAACCGGCGCCTATCCGGGTAAGAATCTTGATTCTGCGATTTGGGATTTGATGATGTGGATGGCTGGGTCTCGATTCCTTTGGATCAAATTGTTCTTGTTGTTTCCGTTTGAGAGTTTTTGCCAGGATTTTGGATGATAGTTAATACCAATGGTTGGATTGGGTGGGAAATGCTCTGTTCTTGGTTTTTCATCTTTGCCGTGTGGGGATCTTGATGTGGAGGATTTGGTGTTTGAACTCTGCTGTGAGCACGGGTTTGAGTTAGCCTCTACGCTGAGCCATCATGATCGAATCCTGTAGTCAAGATTTTGGGATCTTGATATCTCTATGGTGACCTGATTGGTTGATTTCTGATCCGTGGTGGATTAACGTAAAGATTTGTTCTTAATCGATCTTGTTTTAGGTCTGTGCATCTGGCTAATATAGTTCATGCGTGAGGTTGAGTTGGGGATTGGAAGATGAAGCCGAGACTTGATAGTGGTTGATGAGCTGTGTGGTTAGAGTTGTCTTGTGGTTCCCTGTTGTTGTGAACTCCTATGGTTAGTGTGATTGAGTGCGTGCGTGATCAGGTGGAGGATTGTTGATGTGGTTTCGGTTGGGGTTATTCGGTGTAATTGAGTAGGTTTGGTTGACGGGGTTAGGTTTGGGTTAGACCTAATCCGAACCCAACATTGGTTGGTTGGGTTAAGTCATTTAGTAAATCTTATAAATAGCTAAGTTGTTTGTTATTTATTTTTGGATGCAGGACATTGATTGAATTCTACTTGTTGCGGTTGATATTATTTCAGACAGGAGTTCTCTTCACGTTTGGATTTCTACATCGGAGGCGGGTATCTCTGACTCTTCTTTTAGAATTGTCACAGATCTATATATACTTGATAGGCTTGTTTAGCAATAGCGTAATAAATTGTGGCATGACTTCTATATTTGTTTTGTTGATGTTGTTGGTGCCACAATTGACTGGTGATACCTATACCTTTAGGACTTAGGTTATGGTGCATTATCCACGAACCTTGCATATCATGTCGATATAGGTGGACTAGATAGTGGATGCTATTTGACCAGTGTTATGCATCATCGTGCACTGTGCATCACTGTCGAGCAGGGGCCCCTTTTGGGTGAGCTAGATCGACAGTCATACTGACCTACCCATACGACCACTCATGGGTTAGTGGTTGACGGAGTATTGGGTAGTGTGCTCTGTACTGCTCCGCTCATGCACTCATGGGTTAGTGAATCGGAGCGTGGTAGCAGGCAGATGTCCCTCCTTGCGTTGTCCAGATACCAGGAGATGAGAGGGAGATATCTCTCCCCCATTATATACATGGGGTAGGGGTAACACTCAGACAGAGATGTCCTCCACAGATGACCTTAGGCTGATAGAGACATCGCTAGGATAGGCCTTGGAGTAGGGGTGTTACACCGGCAGCATTCCGTCTACTCGATCGCTCAGGAGTAGTGATGGCAGAGTATGGACGGCAGTCACAGCCCTACGTCGGAGGGTGGCCTCCGCTCAGCTTCCTCCCGTACATAGGTGACGATGTCTGACCGACGGCAGGGGTGACCAGACCATGTAATTGCACTTTGTGTGTTCATTTATTTTGCCTTACTTGTGCTTGTTTATACTTGATGTTGTATATGATTGACATGCACTTACAGGAGACCCTTATGTCTGGTCTTGGCGACTCTGCGATATTGGTATGGTAGTTCTTATTGTTCTCTTGCAGCTTTTCTTATTACTGTCTGTGCACGTACGATTTCGGTAGTCTATTACACTGTTGCTATATTTGACTATCTTGTATATATACGAGGAGATATTCGCTGAGTTCTATGACTCATACCGTTAGCTCCTTGTTTTTTTATTTCAGGATGACTGACTGGAGCGTGCCCGATAGCCTGTCCCAGTTCGCGTACTTGTGAGATATCTTCGAGATTTATCGTCTAGTTTGTTGGTAGTATTTTCTATTGTTTTCTTCCGCTGTTGCTTTTGTGTTGGACTTAGTCATACTATACGGCAGTATAGTTGTACTTTTGTGAGACCTTTATGCTTTGTGTTTTGTCGTAAGTCGGACCGGTCCGCAGTCAGGTATGATTTATTCGGTTTTATGCTATGTTCTGTCTTAATTTGAGGCCTGAGGCCCAATTAAACTGCGTGGTTGTGATTTTATGTGATGTATGTATGTGTAATTGTCCGCCGGACAGGGGAGGTGCTGTCCGATTTTCTATTGGATCAGCGGCTCCTGAGGTCTCGGGGCATGACACCCATTTCAGAGTGGAAGTGGGAACACGTTGTTAGGATGTATATTAAAAGCCTTACTTTTGGTTAAAATACATCTACATTTTAAAAAAGAATCGCAAAATCACACGGTGCATATTTATATTAGTATATGCACAAAACGTCTCATACTTTACATTACAGATAACATGATGCGTGGTGACGCACAGAAGATCATGTTATCAAGTTCCTTGCAGAAGTATAAGAAAGAGGCTCACAACTGAGATGAAGTTGGAAAAACCATCGGGATGGTTGTAGTGTAATTAGGTGTGGTTTGTCTTAACTATAGAATTACACTAGTGCACTTTGTGTGCATTGAGTAGGACCAAAAGAGAGGTCATCTAATTTTGTATTGACTTCATAAATTGGATTAGACCTCGGTTTATATTATGGAGTACGATTTCTAAATCCCGAAATAATAACGGGCACATGTATTTAATTAATTTTTACTTTGATTTACCAATGGGCGAGATCTATTCTGTTAGATCGATAGGCCTGGTAAGTTGGGAAATAATATTATCTACATGGTGTGCCGTTGATTATTGAGGGAATCCGTGTCCTGGTGAGTCGGGATGATGATGTCCCCTTGATGAGCTCAAAAGGATCGTTATGTCAAATCTTGCAAGTGGACTATGGTCCGACATGATAAAAAGGTTGAGTGGTACTAGTCAAAGATCAAGAGGATAATTAATTAAAATTGTTAGTAATTTAAATTAATTATCGGGCATTCGATATCTTAAACACGGGGAGATGGACGACTCATAATAGGTGACGCCCATATAAAAATATAGGATTGGTGAGGAAGTTCAATGGGGATCCTTTAGTGGAATGGATCCTCATTAATGGATCTTGTTTGGATCCATTAACGGGCCAAGACCCAACTCCTCCTCATGGTCCCTACCATAACCCTATAAATACCCCAAGGAGTCATAAAACCAAGAATTAATTAATCCATGATTAATTGAAGAATTAATCAACCAAAACCCCTAGAATTCTTCTCTCTCCCTCTCCTTCTCTCTTAGGGTTGCGGCAAGAGGGATAACCCCTTTGGATTGTCGGCGACAACCAAGCAAGAAAGAGGTCATCTCCTTCTCTCTTCCTCCATCCGGTGGCGAGCAGAGACTCACGAAGAGGTAAAGGGAAGCTTTTTCCCGGTTGCTTTGTGGGTGCACGCGAGGTGGAGGGAGTAAGCGGGCGGCACCGGTGGCAAGGAATTGAAGGTGACCGGATTGGAAGGGTGATAAAGAGAGGTTGCTCACTTCTCTTTTCCTTTCATTGGACATCTTCTCTTCCTCTCCACTGGAGGTGGTGATCGGCGTCGGCGACTGCTGTGAGGAGGAGAATTGCACCAGCGGCACACCTTGGGGGTGGGCGGCGCCGGTGCTTGGCAGTTATTCTGGGAAGAAGAAGTGCTCTTCTTCTTCCTCTTCATCTTCTTCATCTTCCCCTACTCATTGGTGGCTGGAGCAAGCAAGAAGAAGGGTCTTCCTACTTGAAGGGTTGCCGGCGGTCGAAACCCTAGGTTAGGTATTTTGAGGTTGGTGCAAAGTAAGGATGAAGATTGGGTGATTATTTGGAAGCCTTGGTGATTCCGCGTCTTGGTAGCTCGTCGCCCACACGACGTCCAAGAGGGGAGGGTCATACGGTAGAAGACTACGAGGTAAAAGGCGAGGTATACCTTTTCTTTGGCTCATTTGTTGTTCTTATTATTTTATGTGATAATTGTTATCATATTGCATATGTTGTTAATTAATTATCATAGATTAATTATTTGTTAATTAATATGATAATTAATTTATGTCATGGATCCCGATTATAAACACAAAAACCGGCGATCCATTCGTCGCCTTTTCCGTGGTTTTTTGATTCGGAAAGTTACAAGGCCTTAACTTTGGTTTTGGCTAAGTTGTGACTTGAATCAATTGACACGGCGACGAGACGGTCATTTGGGAGACGGGTCTCTATTCAGATTAAATTTTTTAATCCGTGGACATAGAGAGGTCTCTCATGTTCGACCCCGTGATTGCTTAGGAAACAAGCCGAGCCATAACCATCAATTGGTATCAGCGCTAGGTTTCCGGTTTTGTGTGATTAGGATTGGTTACTTTTCTGTACATTATCTTATACTTTATTATTGCTGGATAATATTTGGATGTACGTAGGCTAATGTTTTGTTGCAGACACTAGATTCCAACTATTATGACATTAATTGTTGTTGTATGTGATTGATTGTGTGTTTTGTAAATTAATTGAATCCTCGGAGTTGGCGAGGCTAACTTAGGTATTTAATTTTTGTAATTAAATATGACACCTGTTTAGCCGAGCTTTTATTTACTTTTGATCTAGAATACATGTACACTCCTTTATGGAGTATAAGATCAATGGATGTAAATAAGTAGCTAGTCATCTCAGCTCGGAGATCCCTTCATGGAGGCTTGCGCATGCATGGGATAGGGAGGAGTGGTCGAGGTGACGACACGACTGGAGGCACATTAGAGACCAATGCCATAATAGTTGGAAAAATCTAGGATTTTCCTTGTTTATTATATTGGTTTATGTGCTTGTTGTGTGTCTGCATGTGAAAATCCTCAACATAAATAACTAAGTGGGAGAGGGACCCTAAGGGTCCCGTGGCTTCCATTACAATTTGATAAGTGATGCAAACAAGTCTGTGCATCGGCTCTGAGTGCCTTCCTCCCCATCGGATGAGCTTGTTCTGCGGATCACTAGGTTAGAAAAGATTATAGAAAATTATTGAAGAGCATGTGTACTTCCCCATCGGAAGACACATAATCGAAAATAATTTTCTTGGTGTTGTGTAATGGTAAACACATAGATACAAATAATAGTATCCTCCCCATCGGAGTCACTGCTATTATTTGTAGGGCCGAAGAGGACCAACTATTAATTTTACTTGTCAGAAAGTTAGGATGACAAGATAGTAAAATTAATGGATAAAACCTCCTCTCATAAATGTAGAATTCGTATACGTCCACACCATCATGGCATGCGAAATTCTCGGTGTTTTGAGGTGTTGGTTGATTTTGAAAATTTATTGTTTTGAGGAGTCAATTTATTTTTGAAATCTAAAGTATGTGATTGTTGTGATTCTCAGGTGTTTTAAAATAGATCTAGACCCACTTGTTTTAATTGAAAGAGAAAATCAAATAAATGCCCCTAATGAAAATATGGATTGGGAATTAAATCTGGACTTTATCTCTACTGTCGAGGAACCCAAATGTGATCTTGTCGGGTTCTGTGCCGAAAAACCTAGTGAGATTAATGATGAAGAGGAGTTTGAATATTTTAGGAAATGGTTAGAAGCAGACGAGACGACTGAGTGTCATCAAAATCAGGCTTCCTCTATTACCAGTGATAAAACATCCAAACTCGATGAACTCTTCAGGCATCAAAATCGAGCCGCTAGGCAGGAGGTCATGAAGAACTTGACAACGACCATCTTGGTTGAGGGTATGCCCGTAAGGGAACATGCTCTCAAAATGATGGCTTGGCTGAAAGAGATGAATCTCCTTGGAGCACAAATCGATGGGGAAACCCAGGTCGATCTCATCCTCCAATCTCTACCAAAGAGTTTTGAGAAGTTTCGCCTAAGCTACAATATGGACAAGCGTTCATATTCGTGGGCAGAACTTCTGACAGAACTCGAGGCGGCTGAGGCGTTTTCTCTTCAGAGCTCACAAACTTTCATTGCTTAAGAGGTTTCTATTTCTAAATCGAAAGAAGTAGAAACTTTCATTACTTAAGAGGTTTCTACTTCTAAAGGAAAGAAGAAGAAGAAACATGCTGGGGCAAAGAAAGTAGTAGGATTACAGGGACCTCAGAGTTGCATAAAGAAGCTGAAAGGCAAGTGCTTTGTGTGCAAGCAGTCTGGATATTAGAAGGTGGACTATCCCCGCCGTCAGAGTAATAATTCAGGTATACTTTTCTCTTTTGTTGTTGTAATATATTTAGCGGTGATATCTACCGGTACCTGGTGTGTAGATACGGATGCCACTAATCATGTCTGCATCTCTTTGCAGGGGTTCCAGGAAACCTGATGACTAGTTGAGGAGGAGATTACCATCTACATGGGATAGGCTACAGAGATGATTTTTGCAGTGAAAGTTATTCATTTATGTCTTTTAGATTCTTAGCCATCTGGAGGATGGATTCTTTGGACAGATTAGCTGATTTATATTGTCAAGAGATTGTCAGATTGCACGGAGTTCCCCTGAGCATTATTGTTGGAACCCGGATAGCTAGAGAGGGGGGGGTGAATATAGCCAATCACTTAGACCTTTGGCACAAATCGAATTTCTGCACTCAAACTTATCAGTAGCACAGCGGAAGAAATAATCACAGAGTAAGCAGAAACAGAAAATGAAAGCAAAGTAGACACACTAGCAAGATCGCTAACAAGGAGGGTTTACAAGGTTCGGGGATAACTTGCCCCTACTCCTTGGCGTGCCCTTAAGGTGGGCAATCCCTTGATCGTCGGCAGATCAAGCCCCGGTTATCACCGGATATAAAGCAACCTCCTTCTCGGTGGAGAAACCTCTCCACAGCGTTTCAATCACAGATTTAAGTTTAAGCACAAAGAAACAACAAGAAGGATCTTACTCAAACACTTAGCAAGGACAAGAACACAGCAAGCTTTCCTGAGCTCCACCCAGCGGCGATCTCACGCAAGAAACCCTTCCTCGTGTCTTCCCGCTGTCGGACTCCAAACCTCTTGTTCTCTCCTTCAAGCGCTCAAGTAATGGATGATTGCTTCTCGATTGTAGTAGCTTGCTCAAGGTGATGAAAACTTCAGAACGCACAAGCTAGATGTGGAGAACACACAGGCGCAGCAAGAACTTAGTTCACGAACTCTAGAACTCTGCTTCAACGAAGCCTTCTTCCGCCCTTTTGTTTCTCCACTCAGCACCAGGTGACAGCATCTCCTGCAGCCTCTAGCTGCTTCCCTGCCAACGCCAGCTACCACTGAGGCCTCCCTGGACTTCCTGAGCTCCCCTCAGCCAAGCTCCAGTCGGCAGCTCCAGTCTGCAGCTCCACCCGTTGCAACCTGAGATGGAAAACGGACAAACCTGCTCCAAGGAAAGCCTCCATTGACTTCTCCTTGAGTGATTGAATCCTCCCCTGTCACCTGCAGCTTAATCAGAGTGTTAGAGCAGCATATCACATAGTAAATCAAGTATCAGATGTAATCTGCAGAGAATCGGATACGGTCAGGCGCGATCAGAGCGTCTGACAGTGCAATTTGAATTAAGGTGATCGGTCACCGGACCGATCGGAGAACCTCCTGATCGGTCACCAGACCGATCAGGCTGGGTCCAGACCGATCAGGCTCCGTCCTGATCGGTCCCCAACGCTTGATTAGAAATCGCGATTTCTTTGGGACTCACCTGGATCGATCACCAGACCGATCCCAGGTTGTGGATCGATCACCCGACCGATCCACCCCTTTATCGGGCGATTTCTGAGCTTCGCAGTCCAGACCTCCTGATCGATCACTGGACCGATCAGGAAACCTTCTGATCGGTCACCAGACCGATCAGGCTGGGTCCAGACCGATCAGGCTCCGTCCTGATCGATCATAGAGAGGAACCTGCGATGTTGGATCGTTCTCGAGAACGATCTGCACAGTGATCCTGATCGGTCACCAGACCGATTAGGAGCAGTTCAGCAAGGGAACTCAACCTCACTGTTTGCTCCCTGATTGGTCACCAGACCGATCAAGAGCCAAGCAGTGGGTGAAACGAATACTTCCTGATCGGTCACCAGACCGATCAGTCATCGCTGGATCGGTCACCAGACCTATCCACGAAGGAGCACTTTGCCAACTCCCTGATCGGTCACCAGACCGATCCAGGGGCTCCAACCTAGCCCTCCAAGCTAGGGTTTCATCCACCTTAGCCCTCCAAGCTAAGGATTTTTCACCTAACCCTCCAAGTTGGGAATTTGCACCTAACCCTCCAAGTTAGGACTTTTCACCTAGCCCTCCAAGCTAGGACTTTTCACCCAACTCTTCCGGATTAGGACTTTCCAAACCTAGTCCTCCAAGCTAGGACCTGACCCTCCAAGCCAGGACTTTTTCACCTAATTCACCAAGATGGGAATTTGCACCTAACCCTCCAAGTTAGGACTTTTCACCTAGCCCTCCAAGCTAGGACTTTTCACCCACCTCTTCCGAATTAGGACTTTCCACACACCTAGCCCTCCAAGCTAGGATTTTCAACACCTAACCCTCCAGGTTAGGATTTTCCAACACCTAGCCCTCCAAGCTAGGATTTTCCATACCATGTCTGATCCCCGATCAGGACTTAATTATAATCAATAATCATCCACCTAAACTAAAATCGGTGTCAACACCAAAATAACAATCAAGGTCAGACTGCATCAACAATCTCCCCCTTTTTGTTGTTTGACAACCCGATTTTAAGTTTAGGGATTCTCAATCAAGTTTTTCAAATTTAGAATCATAGGGGAATCCAGATCCTCCCCTATAACATGATCATCCTAAACTTAACCAACCAACACTCTCCCCCTTTGTCGAACACCGAAAAGGGGTCTAGAAGGGCTGTTAAGTTTAAACCATACTCCCCCTCAACCCTAGGGGTATCCCAAACCAACAACAATTTGATTTTTGATAAGCATATGAATACATATGACAAAAAGATATAGGCATGGCAAGACAGACATATGTATCATACGAGCATGGCATCATAAGCACAATCAAGGTAGTGTAACAAACATGCAGATAGTACTCATCATAGCATCAACAATAAACATACGAAAGCAGGATAAACATGTGAGATAAAATCAGAGAAGTCAAATCATAACAGGATGCAAGACACATGCATCAAAGGCAAAGTACGTGCGGCTCAAAGCCATAACTGACAAGTCATAGGGCATACAGCCCAAAAGTCACACAACCAAACAGTCAGAAATTATCAAACATGAGTATAGAGCAGTCAATCGTCAACTGGATCATCGTCTGAATCATCAATGTATATGATATCCCCTGATGAAGTGCCACTAGGGGACGCACCATCCGGAAATGTATGATGATACCACTCCTCATACCATCTGTCCTGTAGTGAGCTGACCTCAGAGATGTTGGATGAAAGAGCATCTAGACGGCGATCAAAAGACTAAAATTCTGAGCGGACCTCCTGTCGCCAGAGCTCCGAGATATGCAATTCGTGCTGCAGCATCCGCTCTAGCTCCGCAACCTGCCAGCGGAGGTCAGGAGCCCACTCATCAAAATCTGCAGCATCAGCTGGCGGCTCCGGATCATGGGCGGCGCTCGGTAGCTCCCTTCCACGTCTCCTATCCTTCCACCTTAGCCCTCGTGGCCCAACAACAATGCCGGACTGAGCGAGCATGTGACGATCCAGGCGGCAGTCCTGTCGAATCATGGGCACAATACGACCCTGTGAAACATCGATACCCACTGACTCAAGCCAAGCAGTGATGATATGTCCAAATGGCATGTAGACTGTTTGGGCGGACTGCATACTGTAGACGATGATGGAGAAATAAACCGAGGCCACTGGATCAAAATCTAACTGCTGATGCATCCCGTAGAGCATCAAGTAGTGGGACGGGCGAATCTCATCCAGATGTTTCGAAGTAGTGGGTAGAAGACAATTGGTGATGATCTTGAACAGAACATAGTCAACAGGGGAAAGGCGAAGAGCAGGAAATGTGGGAAAATCACTGGTGTGCTCACCGGAACCCCTTGGCCTGGGATGGCCTAGAAAGTACTCGTAGATGGAATCAGGAGTGACTCCATCGAAGGGAACCGGAAGAGGATTAGGAAGGTAAGGGTAGAGAAAGAAATCATTGTCTGACCGGCGACAACTAAGAAAATCAGTAAAAGTTGATCGATTAAAATCAAGGTCGACACCAGCGACATGGGTCCTCCACCCCGTACCCTCTCCACTGACCATGTTATTGTAGAATTCAGAGACCAAATCAAAATTGATTGGCCTCTCTAAGAAAAGGATGGGTTGGAGCTCATAGTACTCAATGATTTGTCTCACCGTAGGATAATATTCATAAATAAAGGTTTGGTCCACCGATCGACTCGGCATAAGTTTGAAAATGTGCCATTCAAAATTTAACGCAAGAGTGACACTCTGAAATCGAGTATGTAGAGGTGGTGGAGGCCTTGGAGAAGGTGTAGATACTGAAGGGCCTTTACCCTTTGAGCTTTCCACCATAGGTTCCTTACCCTTAGAGGACTTTCTAAAGATTGGAGTAGACAAATATGATCAAGGTAAGGTTAAACCCAATCAGAGAACGTGATCAAGACACAATGATTAACAGAACACAGTTGGATCAAGGAACCAAGATAGAGTGATAATCATAAAGTGAAGCATTTGATCAAGAGGGTCACGGCCAAATCAAGAGATCACGGCACAAAGCCAAGAACAAACACCAAAACATGATTAGCTTCATATACATATAATCCATGAACAGAGTCATAAAGGAAACTAAATCAAAAACTCACTTTGGTGCCATGGAAGTTAGTTTGAAAGGATCGCAAAAACTGGAAGAAGAACTTGCGCAGGAGAAGCTCTCGGCGCAAGACAGAGACGCAGAAAACTTGGAGCAAGTAGAGAACTCGCAGAGAACAAGGAAACGCCCGTAGAGACCTTTGCAAGAACTCGCACGCACGAGAAAGAGGGAGATGCAGGAACACTCTTGCTCAGGATGAAGAGGCGCAAGTGGGAGGTTTCGGCGCTAGGGTTCGGCAATGAGAGGGTTTTCACGAAGTTAATCGGTTGGTGGATCGGTCCACCAACCATAATTTAATGCTATGGAACGGATCACCGTTCGATCTGTTAGCGCCCAGACCGATCAGGTGATGGCCTGATCGGATTGAACCGGGCCTGATCGGTCGGGTGACCGATCAGGCGCGCTCCTGATCGGTCGGCTGATCGATCAGGACACGATCAGTAGGCTCGGGAGGCTTACTGTGAACCCCGTGATCGGTCTGTGGACCGATCACCATAGGGTGCCAGATCGGTCCGGGGACCGATCCAGGCTGGCTTAGTAAGGTTGATCAGAATTTCGTAAAGTCACTGATGCCCCTCTGATCGGTCTGTGGACCGATCGTTACAGGGTGGAGCCAGATCGGTCCGGGGACCGATCAGCCTTATGCCCGATCGGTCCGGTGACCGATCAGGGTTCCTGATACTCCCTGATACGATCTGAAACATTCAGTTTCAGATTTTCTAAATCTTTCCAATGAGATCTGATAAAGTTTATCGAGCTTGGACATGATCTCATGACTAAAATTGATCCCTAAACAAGGATCAAAGGTCCTTATGGGTTCAACAATCACTTTGCTCCACCCAAGTGGAGTCAAACTCAATCAACAATCATTCAAGCAAATTCAATCAAGTTTTATTCCAAATTCATGTTTCCAATCAAGTTGCCTTGATTGGAATGTCCAAGTATGATCATGGAGCCAAATACACATGTGTTATGCATTGGTTTTCCCCACACTTGGTCACTGAAGTGATTATTATCTCGTCAACTTAATTTCTCAAGGGATGCATTGACATTTTGAGAAATTTAGTTGATCCTAACATCTCACCCCATAGCTAGCAAACAAAAATGTTTTGTTAAACCTTATAGTTTGTGTGAGATGTCCCCAAAGTTACCCAATTGTTTCCCAACAATTTCGAAGTAGTCATAGAGGGTTTTGAATGCATTTTGAAATTCATGAAGTGCAACACATTCCCAACTCCCGTCTTAGGAAACTAAATTCATTTTCGGGAAGTGGTTTAGTAAAAATGTCAGCTAGGTTTGATTTGGACTCTACATGCGAGAGTACAATATCTCCCCTAGCTACATGATCCCTAATGAAGTGGTGACGCACCTCAATGTGTTTGGTCCTAGAATGATGGACTGGATTTTTAGTTAGGTTAATTATGCTAATGTTATCACATAACACTTGCACACCCTTGTAACTCAATCCATAGTCCTCTAAAGTATGTATCATCCACAACAATTGTGATACGCTCTCTCCCATAGCAATATATTCTGCCTTGGTCGTGGAGAGAGCAACACAATGTTGCTTCCGACTTGACCAACTTACTAAAGACGAACCTAAGAATTAGCAACCCCCACTTGTGCTCTTCCGGTCCAACTTACATCCAGCGTAGTCAGAATTCGTATAGCCAATTAAATCAAATGATTCGGTACGGGGGTACCATAGACCGACTCCAATTGTGCCTTTGAGATACCTCAAAATTCGCTTAACAGCGATTAAGTGAGATTACTTGACACACACTTGATACCTAGCGCACATACCCACAGCAAAAAGAATATCCGGTCGACTAGCTGTGAGGTATAGCAAACTACCTATCATGCTTCGATATTGAGTCAAATCAATGGGGTTACCACTCTCATCATTGTCTAATCTTGTGTTTGTGGCCATGGGAGTGGTTACCTCTTTTGAATCACTCATATTGAATTTTTGAAGCATTTCTTGTGTATACTTTGATTGGTGCACATGGATACCATCGCGAGTTTGCTTGATTTCAAGTCCAAGGAAGAAAGTCAACTCTCCCACTAGACTCATTTCAAACTCACTCTCCATGTGTCCAATGAACTCATTTAAATAGCCCTTATTGTTTGAGCCACAAATTATGTCATCGACATATACTTGGGCTACAAAAATATCGTCACCATCTCTTCGTAGAAATAGTGTAGGGTCTATTTGGCCTCTAACGAAGCCCTTCTCAATTAAGAACGTCGACAACCGCTCATACCAAGCCCGGGGTGCTTGTTTAAGGCCATAAAGTGCCTTTTTGAGCTTGAACACGTGGTTTGGAAATTCGGAATTCTCAAACCCCGGTGGTTGTTCGACGTAGACCTCTTCTCTTATTAGACCATTTAGAAAGGCCGATTTGACATCCATTTGGTATAATTTGAAGCCACGATGTGCTGCAAATGCAAGCATCAATCGAATGGACTCTAATCGTGCCACGGGAGCATAGGTCTCATCATAATCAAGGCCTTCAACTTGACTATAGCCCTTGGCTACCAAGCGTGCCTTGTTTCTAATGATTTCTCCCTTATGGTTCAATTTGTTCTTGAAGACCCATTTGGTTCCAATGATGGTGGTCTTCTTGGGTCTAGGGACTAAGTCCCAAACTTGACTTCTTTCAAATTGACCTAGTTCATCTTGCATTGCAATGATCCAATCGGGATCATTTAATGCTTCATCAATTTTTCTAGGTTCAATTTCGAAATTAGGGCAACTTCATTAGCCTCATTCCGGAAGAATGATCTAGTTCTAACCCCATGATGGATGTCTCCAACAATTTGGTCTTGGGGATGACTAGAGGCTAATCTAGTTTGCCTTGGTGTTGGTGGTGCTTCTTGAATGGGCTCACTAGACACAAGTTCAGCCTCAGGATCGGCTGATCTATGGATTGTCTAGGCTCACCGTCATCGGATTCATCACCATCAACAACATTTGGACTTTCATTCAAACTTAGTCTCCTAAGTTCGAATTGGACTTCATCTTCTGGTTGACCATTGACTTTTGGAATCTCTTCAAAGACAACATCAGAAGATTCCTCAACCAGTCTAGACTTCTTATTGTAGACTCGATAGGCTTTGCTAACGAGGGAGTACCCGACTAGTATCCCTTCATCAACCTTTGCCGTGAACTTTTCAAGATGATCCTTGGTGTTTAGGATGAACACCTTACAACCAAACACCCGAAGGTGTTTAACTGTGGGTGGTTTCCCAAACCAAAGCTTATGGGGAGTCTTCCCTAAAAACCTATGAATGAGGACCTGGTTTTGCACATAGCAAGCTGTATTTACAGCTTCGGCCCACAAGTAACTCGGGAGTGAGTACTCATTAAGCATGCTTCGTGCAGCCTCTTGTAGAACACGGTTCTTCCTCTCTACAACACCATTTTGTTGTGGTGTTCTAGGAGTAGAGAACTCATGTCTATAACCCCTATCTTGACAAAATTCTAAAAACCTTTGATTTTGAAATTCACCTCCATGATCACTTCTTATTGTCTTAATAGTTAATGATTTCTCATTTTCAACTCTTCTACAAAAAGAAATGAAAACATCTAAGGTTTGGTCCTTATATTTTAAAAAGTAAGTCCATGTATATCTAGTGAAGTCATCAATGATCACAAAGCAATATCTACTTCCATTCAATGATATGATAGTACTACAATCAAATAGATCCATGTGAAGTAAATCTAATGCAGTAGAAGTACTTACAGTGCTTTTACCTTTATGTGCAGATTTTGTTTGCTTACCCATTTGACATGCATCACACAGTTTATCTTTCTCATACTTGATGCTTGGTAAGCCACGAACCAATCCCTTGTTGGCCAACTTCCGGATGTTCTTCATGTTCACATGTGCTAGCCTCCGGTGCCAAAGGGTGGACTCTTCTTCTTTCGACATGAAACACTTAGCAGAAACATTAGTAGCACTTTTAAATGAAACTTGATAAATATTGTCTACTCTTGTTCCTACTAGTACCGTGTCTAAGGTGTCATGTTGTCTAACTAGACATTGACTTGGTTGGAAATCAATTGTGTAACTCGTGTCACACAATTGACTCACACTTAGGAGATTAAATTTCATCCCCTTGACTAGAAGGACATTTGAAATTCTAAGACATTTGGATATTTGAATGTCTCCTATTCCTATGACCTTAAGACTACCATTGTTACCAAATAAAACATTACCTCTACTTTTCTTGTGAAGTGTGGTAAATAATGATCTATCCCCGGTCATGTGTTTGGAGCATCCACTATCAACGAACCAAGTTGATAGATGCTCCCCCTCAATCATAACCTACACAATTCGAAAAATAGAAGTTTTAGGTACCCAAACCTTGGGACCTAAAGCATCAACTAAACATGACTTAGGCACCCATGCCTTGACAACTTTCTTTTGAACCTTGGGTGTCCTAGATTGTCTCATATCAGTCCTAGACATCAAGGACACGAATGAGGGTTCTTTGGGTCGATAACCAATACTGACCCTATTGTAGACTGCCCTTTGGGTATTCAAGATCATATCTAGGGTTTTAGAGCTAGTTGAGAACTTCTCAAGAATATTCTTGAGTCTCTCAACTTCACTCTTTAATGATTGGGTTTCTTCTACTAGTAACTCATCATGCAAATCATCTACTTCCTCAACCCTAGAGGATTTCAAGTTTTCAACTTCAAGTTTCAATGATTTAATTTCATCTTCTAACAATTCAACATGCAAGTCATCAATGTTATCATCTCTAGATAATCTCAATTGATCAATTTCTAATTGCAAAGCTTTAACCTTATTTTTTGACTTCTTAAGCATACTAGTTAAATATGCAATTGCTCTATAACACTTTTCAAGCTTGGGAGAAGTTACCTCTTCATCATCCGAAGATGATGAAGTCGCGTTTGATGAGTTGGAAGATTCATCACTGCTCTCTTGATCTCCCAATGCCATGAGTGCCACATGCCTTGTGCTCTTCTCCTCCTTCTCTTCATCGGATGAGCTTGAGGATGACTCATCCCAAGTGACCTTCAAGGCCTTCTTCTTCTTCTTGAATTTTTCTTCTTTCTTTTTGGATTTCTCCTCCTTCTTCTTTAGCTTCGGGCACTCATTCTTGAAATGCCCTTTCCTACCACACTCAAAGCAAGAGGCATTAGTCTTATCAAGTTTAGCTTCACTAGAGTTACCTCTACTCTTGAAGCGTCGACCCCTTCTC
>JAGFNQ010003037.1:0-100189 GCA_024364735.1 Boesenbergia rotunda | reverse complement strand
GCCAACACTTAGACCTTTGGCACAAATCAAATTTCTGCACTCAAACTTATCAGTAGCACAACGGAAGAAATAATCACAGAGTAAGTAGAAAACAGAGAACGAAAGCAAAGTCGACACACTAGCAAGATCACTAACAAGGACGGTTTACAAGGTTCGGGGATAACTTGCCCCTACTCCTTGGCGTGCCCTTAAGGTGGGCGATCCCTTGATCGTCGGCCGATCAAGCCTCGGTTATCACCAGATAGAAAGCAACCTCCTTCTCGGTGGAGAAACCTCTCCATAGCGTTTCAATCACAGATTTAAGTTTAAGCACAAAGAAACAACAAGAAGGATCTTACTCAAACACATAGCAAGGACAAGAACACAACAAGCTTTCCTGAGCTCCACCCAGCGGCGATCTCATGCAAGAAACCCTTCCTCGTGTCTTTCCGCTGTCGGACTCCAAGCCTCTTGTTCTCTCCTTCAAGCGCTCAAGTAATGGATGATTGCTTCTCGATTGCAGTAGCTTGCTCAAGGTGATGAAAACTTCAGAACGCACAAACTAGATGTGGAGAACACACAGGCGCAGCAAGAACTTAGTTCGCGAACTCTAGAACCTTGCTTCAACGAAGCCTTCTTCCGCCCTTTTGTTTCTCCACTCAGCACCAGGTGACAGCATCTCCTGCAGCCTCCAGCTGCTTCCCTGCCAACGCCAGCTACCACTGAGCCCTCCCTGGACTTCCTGAGCTCCCCTCAGCCAACCTCCAGTCGGCAGCTCCAGTCTGCAGCTCCAGTCGTTGCAACCTGAGATGGAAAACGGACAAACCTGCTCCAAGGAAAGCCTCCATTGACTTCTCCTTGAGTGTTTGAATCCTCCCCTGTCACCTGCAGCTTAATCAGAGTGTTAGAGCAACATATCACACATTAAATCAAGTATCAGTTATAATCAGCAGAGAATCGGATACGGTCAGGCGCGATCAGAGCGTCTGACAATGCAATTTGAATTAAGGTGATCGGTCACCGGACCGATCGGAGAACCTCCTGATCAGTCACCAGACCGATCAGGCTGGGTCCAGACTGATCAGGCTCTGTCCTGATCGGTCCCCAACGCTTGATTAGAAATCGCGATTTCTTTGGGACTCACCTGGATCGATCACTAGACCGATCCCAGGTTGTGGATCGATCACCCGACCGATCCACCCCTTTATCGGCGATTTCTGAGCTTCGCAGTCCAGACCTCCTGATCGATCACCGGACCGATCAGGAAACCTTCTGATCGGTCACCAGACCGATCAGGCTGGGTCCAGACCGATCAGGCTCCGTCCTGATAGATCATAGAGAGGAACCTGCGATGTTGGATCGTTCTCCAGAACGATCTACACAGTGATCCTGATCGGTCACCAGACCAATCAGGAGCAGTTCAGTAAGGGAACTCAACCTCACTGTTTGCTCCCTGATCGGTCACCAGACCGATCAGGAGCAAAGCAATGGGTGAAACACATACTCCCTGATCGGTCACCAGACCAATCAGTCATCGCTGGATCGGTCACCAGACCAATCCACGAAGGAGCACCGTGCCAACTCCCTGATCGGTCACCAGACCGATCCAGGGGCTCCAACCTAGCCCTCCAAGCTAGGGTTTAATCCACCTTAGCCCTCCATGCTAAAGATTTTTCACCTAACCCTCCAAGTTGGGAATTTGCACCTAACCCTCCAAGTTAGGACTTTTCACCTAGCCCTCCAACCTAGGACTTTTCACCCAACTCTTCCGGATTAGGACTTTTCCAAACCTAGCCCTCCAAGCTAGGACCTGACCCTCCAAGCCAGGACTTTTTCACCTAATTCTCCAAGATGGGAATTTGCACCTAACCCTCCAGGTTAGGAATTTGCACCTAGCCCTCCAAGCTAGGACTTTTCACCCACCTCTTCGGAATTAGGACTTTTCACACACCTAGCCCTCTAAGATAGGATTTTCAACACCTAACCCTCCAGGTTAGGATTTTCCAACACCTAGCCCTCCAAGCTAGGATTTTCCATACCATGCCTGATCCCCGATCAGGACTTAATCATAATCAATAATCATCCACCTAATCTAATATCGGTGTCAACACCAAAACAACAATCAGGGCCAGACTGCATCAACAGCAACAACCTTAAACATTTCAGCAATTCAATCAACAATTTCAACCTCAACTTCAGAATTTTCAGAACAATAATTTCCAGCAACATCATCCTTGCTATCAACCCAATTTTCAGCAGTTTAATCAACCCATTCAACCATCTGAGCAGCCCCAACTATTTGATTTTCAGAATTCACAGCCTACTCATGGTCTTCAGCAGTCTTTTGCTACATTTCAAGACCAAGAGGAGTTCTACACCAAGCTTCAAGATATTGGAAGACGCCTTGAACAATGGGTTGATCAAATGAATCAAACAGAAGCCGAAAGATCAGGACAATTTTCTCCTCAAGCTACTCAAGATTTTAAGGGGCATGATTGTGAACTAACTTGGAGGAATGAAGAGGTTGTTTCAAGTTTAAACACTCAAAACAGCTCCGGAGTTGGATTTTTATCAGTTCAAGGTGACCCTAGTGCATGGCCAAATCCGTCTTTAATTGATCTTGCAAATTTGGTGGAAGAAGAAGAAGAAGTCATCAAAATCAGGAAACCTACAATATGCATCCCTCCTGAGATTCTTGTTCAAAATTCATTTCCAAATTTTTCAGCTCAAGAAGAAGATTTTGAAGCACTACAGGACCCTTCTCATCTTTTATATTGTGATGATATTGCTATTGATGATCCTAATTTTTCTAATATGGTTGTTGTAGATATGACTGAGAAAGCATGCGTTGCAGATGAATCCACAGGTGTAGGGGATTGCACTGAGCCCCAGGGACCACCATTGACTGATACATTAGAAGATTTAGAGGAACAATATGAAAGTGTAGGGACTTGCATGGTGGAAGGAAGAATCCAAGAATCACCTGTTTCAGTTGAGTGTCCACCAGAACCTGAACCTGAAGTGGAGCATGTACTTGACCAGGAAGGGACCACAGTTACATCTATTCTTGTAGAACCTCCAAGTATTCTGCAGCACGATCAGGTAAGTATTCCTCTTATATCTTTGGAAAAATCAATGGATGTACCTCAAAATTATTTTATTGTTTGTGATACAGTTATGGATACATCTTTTATAGAATTTGATTGTGAAAAATTCATAGAGGTACCTAGTGTTGAATTTGTGGAATGTGAAGCATGTTGTGATACATCTTTTGTAGAATTTAATTGTGAAAAATTCTTAGAGGTGCCTGAAATTGATGTTGTTTATTGTGATGAATCTCTTGCTATATCTTATGCTGAAGTTGAGTGTGAAAAACTTATGGAGGTACCCAAGATTGATTTTATTGGCTGTGAAATATTTCTTGATACATCTCATGTAAATGCTGATTGTGAAAAATTCGTAGAGGCACCTAAAATTGATTTTGTTGAATGTGGTGAATTACCTGATACATCTTTTGTAGATATGGATTGCAAAAACTTTTTAGAAGGGCCTGAAATTGATGTTGTTTATTGTGATGAATCTCTTGCTATATCTTATGCTGAAGTTGAATGTGAAAAACTTATGGAGGTACCCGAGATTGATTTTATTGGCTGTGACACATTTTTTGATATACCTTGTGTAGAAACTGCTTGTGAAAATCCGATAGAGGTACCTGAAGTTGATTTTATTAGTTGTGATGCATGTCTTGCTACATCTTATTTAGAAATTGATTGTGGAAATTCCATTGAGGTACCTAGTGTTGATGTTATTTGTTCTGATGAATTACTGGACACATCCTATGCAGATATTGACGGTGAAAAACTAATAGAGGTACCCAAGATAGATTTCATTGGATGTGATGCATACCTTGATTCTTTTTATATAGAGATTGATGATATTACACTTCTTTCTTACCCTGCATGCTTGAGAGAGGTATTACATGGTTTTGCAGGGTTTCGAAGACTTCTGGAGTGGGTGCTCCATCTGAACAGACTTCAACCTCCTGGAAGGACTTCCCAAAAGCATCAAGAGGGAGTAGTTGTTTTTATTTGGACTAGTAGCACTCACTCTCTTAAGTAGATCTTGCATCTTAATCGTCTTCGGCCACCTGAACATTTTTCTGTGAAGTTTAAGTGTGGGGGAGCAATGCACTACAACATAGAGCACGTGAGGAATGCTCTCTCGACTACCCAACATCCACCACTACCGGGATGGATGTTACACCTTAACCGCCTCCAGCCGCCAGGAATAAAGGGGAGTTTGTTCCTTTTCTTTCCTTTTCTTATTTTTCTTTAGGTTTATACTCGCATGTTTGTTTGCTTTTATACTTTGCATTCATGTTTTTCTTCCTCATTCTGCATTTTGTTTGGTCTTGAATAAACCTTGTTTGACTTCTAGTTGTATCTCCCTACATGTTCCTTTATTATGCTTTGAGAATCATAAAAGATAGTTAAGTCTGATTATTGAGTTTTGGTTTCCTTGGTATGCTTGGGGACATTAATTGCATTTAGTCATTTGTTGTGGTGATGAACTCTATCTTGTTGGATTAAGCATGACGTTTTATTGTTCACCTAGTGAGGATATTGCCATGCCTATCCTCAATCCTCTTATGTGTGATAGCATTTGTGATATTTGACACTCTAGAACTTGCTTTGATTCTTTTTGAAATTACAATAGCATAAGCTTACATGAATATGATGGAGGCAACTTTTCTTGTTGAACTCTTAGTTTTCCTCTCCTTTGTTATTGTTACTACTGAGCATTTCACCTATTGCTTTCATATTTCATTGTCTTTTCTTTGTCAGATCTTTTCATTGTCATTCCATTCTCACTGTCATATCTTTATTAGCTTATTCTTCCCTTGAGCATGTGATGAGAGCATAGGGTGATTGCATGATGAGTTACATTTTTATTTCTCTATTATCAGCCTCTATTATTGCGAGTTTTAGATGTTATCATGCTTTGCTACATTGCCCAAGATGGGCAAGTTTTAAGTGTGGGGGGGGGGGGGGGGGGGGGAGAGAGAGACAAGTGTGTATGGACGAATGCTTGTTGAAAACAAAATCTCTCTAAAAAAAAGTCTCTCTGTGAAAAAAAAAGAGAAAAAAAGAGAGAAATGAAAAAAAAACAAAACAGAAGAAAAAAAAAAGAAAAAAAATAAAAAAGAAAAGAATGAGAAATTAAAGAGAGTGAAAAAAATTCTCAAGCATTCGGGATTTTTGTTAGTGATGAACAAGAGGGAATATTTTCATAAAAGAATTTTTAATGTGTACTCTTTTGATATTATTGTTTAGAGAAATTCAAGAGTTATGTTGTTAATCATTACATGCATTTTGAGAGATGTTGTAAATGGTTGATGTGTAGTGCATTGAGAATGTGCAAGGAGAATTTTGAGTGTTGGATGTTTGGGTGAGTTCTTATTTTGGCATATTGGTTGATTGTATACATCATGTTGATTACCCCAATGATCTCATATTCTCTTTGATCTTCTTTGTTATCTACTTTCTTGTTCTCTTGTTAGCACGTGATTTCATCATTATTCATTGAAAAGCCCTCTTGATTTGTGTACTTATGTTATAGTAGTGGAGAAGTAGAAGATAAACAAGCATATGGTAGTGCAATGTCATGAATGTTTTGAGAGAACTCCATTTCCATATTTATTATTTTTGTGAGCATCAGTGCATATATCCATCTTGTGAGGTTTTTGTCATGCTTAGTTTATTCAAGTTGATGAAATTACCATGTTTTTTACTTATGTGAGATTTGGAACCATAAATACATGGATTCTTGAGACTTGATGATCCTAAGTAATTTTCTTTTATTATTCCTTAAGTATTGATAGGGGATGTAATGTTTGGGAGATATGTTGTTTTTTTGAGTTTTATTTACTTGCCCGGGACGTGCAAGAAGTAAGTGTGGGGGAGTTGATAACCATCATTTTTGTGATTATTTTAGGCTCTAAAATCCATGTTTGATCCACATTTTATATGCTTAAGTTTGCAATTGTATTAGGTTTCATGTATTCCCCATATTTTGACATTTAATTCAAATCTTTGTATATTTGGAATATTTTTTAGCACTAAATTTGAATATCATTTTATAGGCTTCAAATGATCATGGACCTAGATCAAATCGGGTCAGACTTGAGTCAACATTGGATCCAGATCAAAGGGATTAAGCATCTGATTAATAGGAGTCGTCCATTCCAGAGAACGGCTAGATCTGAGCCATCGGTCAACTTCTGGTCAATCCGAGTTCAAGATGAAGTCAATCATTACCATAGATCAAGATCTGAAAATTTCAGCCAAATCAGAAGTAATCTGACCGTTGGATCAAGCTCAATATGTTCTAGACCATCCATTCAAGAAAAGGGAAGATCTGGACCATCTGCCACTGGTCTGGCTAATCCGAGCTATGGACAGGTAGATCAGGACCATTGATTGAGATCTGTGGAGTTTGGTTCAGATCTGAAGAGATCTGACCGTTGGATGAAGCTAAATTGATCTCAGCCGTCTGTTGTTTCCATCATCATGTGGCTGAACCCAAGGCTGATTGAACCTAATTGCTGTGCTGTTGGGCTGAGCTGGGTTAACTGAACCAAAGGGCTGAGCCGAATTCAAGCTGGACTGAACCCAGGCTGGACCAAACCAACTGCTGAGCTGATTTGGCTGAATCAAGACTGAACCCAAGCTGACTGAACCAAGTGCTGGACTGAGCTGTGGTTGAACCCAAGGTTTGAGTTGATTTGGCTGAACCCACGCGCGATCCAAGGTTTTTCTCGGCTACGACAGACGGATCCATTCATCCTCTCGAATTCATCTTCTCCACAGAGGCGATGGCGATCGGGGAGAAGTGGTTGCAGACGAGGGGTTCCCGTCTCAATCCATCTTCTCTACCTTCACCGCCGGCGGTATTCCACCCACTTCATCGCCGCCGACCGGAGCTTCGATCGATCAGGTTGAGGGGTTCCCGACTCGATCAGATCTTCTCCATCCACTCTCCACTCCATCACAAGCTAGGGCTCTGGGGGTTCCGAACCCTAGTCGACTCCACCGTCGGCGATCCATTCCCTTACAGCAATTTCTTCATAGTTCCTTTTACAGCAATTCCTTTATTTTCAAATTTCCAGCAGATTAAGTTCTTCACAGCTTTGTTTTTCTACATCAGATCCAGTAGCCAGTTTCAATTCCTACACAGCAATTCTTACTTCATAGCAATTCAATTCCAGAAGTTCTTCATCAGTTTCAATTCAGCAGCTCAGCTCTTCATCATTTCCTTTCGGCAGTTCATTCCTTTACAGAATGTTTTTGGCAGTTCATGTCTTCTACAGAAGTTTTGCAGCAGCTAATTAGATTGGATTAACTGGTGGTTTAATTGCATTGTTAGTGGAAGATTGCTTTTATTTGATGAATGTTTATGTTTGATTGTTGAATTTTTGTATTTGATGAATTTCCCCAATTCAAATGGCACGTACTCAAAGCAATTTTAATCATGCCCATATGGTGTTTGGTTAAATGCCTCTTAGAATGATTACTGTCAATTGTGATGTTTCTTAGTTGCTTAACTTCTATTTTGGATTGTTTTTCCCATTGCTTTAAGTTTTAGGTCTTTATTACATGGAAGTAAGTTAGGAGATTAAATTTCTTTAATGCTATAGGATTTTGTTCCATGTCTAGTTTCGTTGATGCTTAATTTCTAGTTGTCCTTTTCTTTATTGCAATTGTAGTCAGGTTAAATTAGATTTCATTACCTGCACTGTCTTTCCTTAATTAGAACTAGATTTCATACCTGCTTGCTATTTCTTTTCGTAGTCTTTACGTTTAAATCCAAACCCCAGTTTGATATCAAAAACCCAAAAGCAATAAAATACAATCCTGAGATTTATCTTGTACCAACTACATTCGTTGGGAGACGACTCGAGTTACTCTATGCTACATTAGTTTAGAGGAGTTCGATATTTAAATTGTATTTGAAACCGTAACACGACAAAAACGGTTATCAAATTTGACCCCGGTCTAGGTGTCACGATCAACTAGCCCTTTATCTAGGTGTCACGAATGTGGGTCTCAAAATTTAGATATGTGTAAAGCTGGAAACCCTTTTTGCTATCAATGAGCTACCGAGAATCGGTATCACCAAGGTGCCTTCTCGGTCTTCCTTCCTTTGACCGAAACCCTAGAGGGTTTCTTCTTCTTGGTTGCGCCGGCAACCACCTCCTCCGCCCCTTTCTTGATCGCCGACCAAAAGACAGAGCACCACTACCTCTTTTCTAGTCCTCACCGAGAGCACAAGGGAAGGAAGGATTAGAAGATGAAGAAGGAGAAGAGAGGGAGCGAAACAATTCTCTCCCTTGAACCCAAACCTCCCGGCCACTCAAAGGCTGCCAACGGCCCCAAAACACCTCCCCTTTACTTGTACTAGCGCCGCCGGCCAATGGAGAGGTTGCCTTCTCCTTGTCCTGACCTCACCCGATGCTCCAAGATGATAGGAGACGAAGAGGATGGAGACCAAAGCAAAGAAGTGAAAAAAATTCTTCTTTCAACCCACTCCTTGGTCGGCCAAAACCTAAGAGAGAGAGAGGAGAGAAAGCCTAGGTTTGGGATTTGTGATCACCTTGTTCTCATGATACTATGGGATATATATAGGGCTAAGGTAGGGACCAAGAGGAGGAGTTGGGTCTTGGCCCAATAATGGATCTAAAACTAATCCATTAATGAAGATCCATTTTCTAAAGGATCTCCATTAAACTTCCTCACCAACCCCCATATTTTCATATGGGCTCCACCTATTATGAGTACATCCATCCCCCCGTGTTTAAGATATCGAATGCCCGTCGATTAATTTAAATTATTGATAATTTTAATTAATCAACTTCTAACTCCTTGACTAGTACCACTCAATCTTATCATCATGTTGTATTAAATCTACCTGGAGGGTTTAACATGATGAACCTTATGAGCTCATCAAGGGGGCATCATCATCCCGACTCACCAGGACATGGATTCCATCAATAATCAATGATACACTATATAATTAATATTATTTCTTAACTTACCGGGCCTATCGATTTAGCAGAATAAATCTTGCCTATTGGTAAACCAAAGAAATAAATATTAACAATACGTGCCCATTATTATATCAGGATTTAGGGATTGTACTCCATAATAATCCGAGGTCCAATCGAATTATTAAGTCAGTACAAATTGGATGACCTCTAGTTTTGGTCCTGCTCAATGTACACAAAGCACACTAGTGTAATTCTATGGTCAAGACAAACCACACCTAATTACACTACAACTATCCAGATGGTTTGTCCAACTCCATCTCGGTTGTGAGCCTCTACTTATACAATGCAAGGGACTGATAACATGATCTTCTGTGTGTCACCACACACCATGTTATCTACAATACAAAGTATCGGACTTTTATGCATATACTAATATAAATACGCATTTGTGATGTTGTGATTCTCTTTCAAAATATGGATGACCATACATAAAAGGCAAGACTTTTAGTATACATCCTAACAATCTCCCACTTATACTCAAAGACTTTGCTGTTTTCAAAATGTCATACATCTGACTGCCTAATTCACCACATGCCTAAAAGCTCTCGCTATCAAGGCCTCAGTGGAAAGATCTCCCAGGTTGTCTTCTGATGTAATCTAGGCAACAACAACTTTTCCTCTCCTGGGTGGTACTTGCGCTCTGTGTTTACTTGCCTTATGGACTCGTGGTACCTTCGGGTTTGCAACTGGACCGTTATTATCACAACAAACTGTAATAGTTCTGGGCAAACCAGGAATCACATCTAAGTCCATCTTTAGGTTCCAGAACCATATAGCTTCCTTTGGTTGCCATAAAGGCTGCCTTATGCTCAGTTTCCATGGTGGAGTTTGCCACACAGCAGCTGTGCGACACTCCTCCAACCTATGGTTCCACCTCCTAAAGTAAACACAAAACCCCGAGGAATACTTATATTTGCCCCTATTCGATTGGAAGTCTGTATTCGTATAACCCATAGGGAATTGGTCTGTCCAGTAAACTAGCTTATAATCCTTAGTCCTTCTCAGGCACAAATATATGCTTTTACCGCAATCCAATTTCCTTGACCTGGGTTACTCTGATATCTGCTAACCATGCCCACGGCAAAGCAGATATCCGGTCTCATTTTTAGCATACCTGAAGCTTCCTTCAGTCGATGCATATGGAACCGCCTTCACCTGCTCTATCTCCTTTGATGTATTAAAAACACATCTCCTTAGATAGAGTAGCTCCACAGCTGAAAAGTAGAAAACCTTTCTTGGAGGTTTCCATGCAAAAATGAGCTAAGACAGTGTCTCTGTATGAAGCTTGGGATAAGCACAACATCCTTCTCTAGTGATCCCTTAGAACTTTGATCGCCATGGATGTGCCTGCTTCTCCTAAGTCCTTCATATCAACTGTTTGGACAACCATACCCTTACGTCCGATAATACTTTGTTGTTTTTTTCCATCCAATAAAATGTTATCTACGTATAGTACAAGAATACCATTACATTTCTATCACATTTCTTACATACACAAATCTCATCCGTCCTTTGAACAAATCCATATGACTGGATTATCTCTTCGAAGCGGATATTCCTCGTCATAGGTCCACGAATCTTGATTCATGGTCACCAGGGACCAAGTTCGAAGACTCTCCCAAAAACATGAATCCTTCAGGTTGACTAACAACCCTCCCACTACGACGAGGCACCACCTGTGTATCTTCTGTGACACGCGGTGCAGTGACTTGTGGTATATCTTCTTGTACAGTTGGTACTAAGGTCAGAACGTCCCCTCTTAATTCTTCAAGAACTAGTCTACTCATGGGCTTGTGGTTCATCACATAGTCTTCTTCTAAGAATCTGACATTCGTGCTAACGATTACCTTCTGATCCTTAGGACTATAGAACATACCACCTTTCGTCCCTCTAGGATAGGCTACGAATAGACGCACTTCCGTACGAGATTCCAACTTATTAGTATCTCCCTTCATCACATGTGCTGAACTACCCCAAATTTGAATATGTCTTAGACTAGGCTTTCGCCCAGTCCACATTTCTATGGTACTAGAGAGTACTAACCTAGATGGTATCAAGTATATACGCTGCCGTTTCCAGAGCATATCCCCAGAACGAATCCGACAACTCAGAGTAGCTCATCATTATCCTAACTATTACCATAAGAGTCCTTTTCTTTCTTTCTACTGCACCGTTCTGTTGTAGCATATCGGGTGCAGTCAATTGGGATTGACTCCCAACCTCTGATAAGTAAGTCTTAAACCTCTCCCATAAGGTACTTGCCACCACGATCTGATCGTAGTGTCGCGATACCTTTACCTTGATGTTTCTCCGCATCAGCCTTAAACTCTTTGATCTCATCAAAGTATTCAGATTTGCGGTACATCAAGTAAATGTACCTATACCTTGAATGATTGCCCATAAATAGACAAAGTATTCAAGGCTACCTCTATCTTCGATAAACTAAGGACCTACACAAATCAGAATGAACCAACTCTAACATACCTTTGGCTCTATAACCCTTGGCCTTAAAAAGCCTCTTGGTCATCTTACCTTCCAAGCAAGATTCAAAGGTTGGGAAGTCTTCCACCACCAATGAACCCAAAGGCCCATTGGCTATCAACCTCTGAATCCTACTAAGGTTAATATGACCAAGCCTGAGATGCTAAAGATATGTCTGGTTCATTTCGGAAGGAACCTTTCTCATATTTTGGTTAGATGATTAGCTATTAATATCTAATTGCATCATGGGAGATTTTGGTTCTAAAATGCACAAATTGCTTATCCATGTTCCTAAATAGATAATCTTTCTATTCCACTTTTCATAACAAAAAGTAATAGAATATCCATTATTTCAGAAACTGAACCAGAGTTCTTTATAAAAATTAGGTACATAAAAGAAATCTTCTTAAAACCAAAATTTTATTATCCTATCTAAAGACAAATAAATAACTCCCACTGCAATAGTCGCCACCTCCGTAGCATATCCCATGTAGACGGTAATCTCTTCCTCAGCTCGTTGTTGGGCTTCCTGGAATCCTTGCAAAGAATTACAGACATAATTAGTGGTATCCGTATCTACACACCAGGTACCGGTAGATAACACCGCTAAACATGTTACAATGACAAAAGAAAAAGATATACATTTCTCTTGATGACGGGGACAGTTCGCTTTCCAATTTCTAGTCTACTGGGATGTGAAACATTTGCATTTCGGCTTCTTCACACCAGCTTGAGGTCCCTGCGATCCTGCTGCCTTCTTGTACCCACCTTGCTTCTTCTTCTTCTAGCCTTTCGACACAGAAGTAGAAACCCTCTGAGTAACCAAGGCCTGAGAACTTTGACGAAAAAGGCCCTCTGCCGCCTGGAGTTCTCCTAGCAGTTCGCCCAACGTATATTCACGTTTGTTCATATTGTAGTTGAGCCGGAACTGCTCAAAACTCTTAGGCAGAGACTGGAGTATAATGTTGACTTGGGTTTCCCCGTCAATCTGTGCTCCCAGTACCTCAATCTCATTAAGGTGAGCCATCATCTTAAGGACATGATCCCTTATAGGTGTCCCTTCGACCATGGCTGTCGTCATCAAGCTCATCATCGCAACCTGCCTAGCGGCCCGACCCTGGTGCCTGAAGAGCTCCTTGAGGTTCTGCATCATATCATAAGCAGTGGGCATGACCTGATGCTGATGTTGCAATACATTCGACATAGATGCCAGAATATAGCACCACGCCATCTCATTTTCCTTGACCGACTTCTTAATGCGCTCCCTCTGCACTTCACTAGAGTTCTCGCTAGGCTTTTCAGGACACTGCTCTAAGAGCACATATTTGTACTCTTCTACAGTGAGGACAATGTCTAGGTTTCTTTTCTAGTGTATATAGTTGGGGCCAGTAAGCTTATTTTCCTTAAGTATGGTCGCAAGTGGGTTAAAGGACATTTTGAAACTACCTGAGAATCACAACTATATATTTCTAAAATAAATTGATTCCTCAAACAATAAATTTTTGAAATCAACCAACACCTCTAAACACCAAGAAATTCGCATGCCACGATGGTGTGGACGTATACGTATTTCTACATTCGTAAGAGGAGGTTTTACCCATTAATCTTACTATCTTGTCAACCTAACTTTTTGACAAATAAGATTAATAGTTGGTTCACTTCAGCCCTGCAAATAATAGCAGTGACTCCGATGGGGAGGATACTATTATTCACATCTAAGTGTTTACCATTATATGACACTAAGAAAATTATTTTCGATTATGTGCCGTCCGATGGGGAAGTACACATGCTCTTCAATAATTTTCTATAATCTTTTCTGACCCAGTGATCTGCAGAACAAGCCCATCCGATGGGGAGGAAGGCACTCAGTGCCGGCGCGCAAACTTGTTCGCATCACTTTTAAGATTGTAATGGAGGCCACGGGACCCTTAGGGTTCCTCTCCCACTTAGTTATTTAATTTGAGGAATTTTACATGCACATACATGACAAGCACATAAACCAACATAATGAAATAGAAAAATCCTAGATTTTCTAACTTTCATGGCCTTGGTCTCCAATGCGCCTCCAGTCGTGTCGTCACCTCGTCCGCTCCACCCTACACCACGTGCAAGCCACCATTGAAGGGATATCCGAGCCGAGATAACTAGCTAATTATTTACATCCATCGATCCTATACTCCACGAAGGAGTATACATAAAATCTAGATCGAAAGTAAATAAAAAGCTCGAGTAAACACGTGCCGTATTTTATCATAAAAATTAAATACTATCTAGCTTCATCAACCCCGAGGATTTTAATTAATTACAAAAATTTGCACAATCAATCATATAACCATATTTAAGCGATGATAAGTTGGAATCTAGTGCCTTCAACAAAGAGTTAGCCTATGCACATCCACATATCATCTAGCAAAAATAATATATATGATAATGTACATGTAATTAACCGAATCCTAAATACACAAAATCGGACACCTCAGCTCTGATACCATTTGATGGGTATGACTTGGCGAGTTTCCTAAGCGAATACTTGGTCGTCCTTGAGAGACCTATGTTGGATGTGTATACTAAAAGACATGACTTTTCTTATATGAACATCTTTTATGAAAAGAGAATCACACTACACTAGGTGTTTGTTTATAATAGTACATACACGAAGTCCCATTGCTTAGCATTGTAGATAACATGGTATGTGGTGTCACATGGAAGATCATGTTATCAGTCCCTTACTTAGCATAAATAGAGGCTCAAAACCTAGATGGAAATGGATAAACCATCGGGAAGGTTGTAGTGTAGTCAGGTGTGGTTGGTCTTGACCATAGGATTACACTAGTGTGCTATGAGTGCATTGAGTAGGACCGAAACCCAAGGTTATCCATTTTTGTACTGACTAAATAAATTGGATAGGACCTCAGTTGTTATTATGGAGGACGATCCCTTAATCCCGAAATAATATTGGGCATATATTATTATTTATTATTTCTTTGATTTATCAAAGGGCGAGATCTATTCTGCTAGATCGACAGACCCGATAAGTTGGGAAATAATATTAGTAATATGATGTGCTGATAATTATTGACGAAATCTGTGTCTTGGAGAGTCAGGATGATGATGCCCCCTTGATGAGCTCAAAAGGTTCATCGTGCCAAACCCTGCAGGTCGATTTGATCCGGCACGCTGAAAAAGGTTGAGTGGTACTAATCAAGGATCCAGATGTTAATTAAGTTAAATTGTTAGTAATTTAATTAATTAACGGGCATGCACGATCTTAAACATGGGGGGATGGACGACTCGTAATATGTGAAGCCCATATGAAAATATGGGGGTTAGTGAGTGATAAGTACCATTTTATTGATCATTTCAGATTCTAAATCCAAATTTGACCCATATTTTACTTGTTTAATATTGAATTTATCCTAGGATTTATGAATTTATTCTATTTTAGACTTTATTGTAAATTTTGATACATTTGAAATATTTTGGCACTGAATTATGAATTTATTTTTTATAGGCTTAGAAGGATCATGGACCTAGTTCATGCTGGGTCAAACTTGAGTCAGAAGTGGAGCAGATCGAGTGATCAAGAATCCGACTAATATGGGTCGTCCGATTCAAAAACGGCTAGATCTGAGGCCTTTGAGAACTTTTGATTCAATCGGAGCTAGGGTTAAAGCTAATCAAGCACTCAGGTCACGATCTGAAATTTTCATCCAAATTAGAGATCATTTAGCCGTTGGATCAACCTCAGGAGGATCTAGACCGTCCATTCAAAGATCAGGTTGATCTGAGTCATCCGTTGCAAATCTGGAAGATCTGAGCTACTGGGGGGTAGATCCTGACCCTTGATCAATATCTGGAAGTTTTGGTTCAGATCTGAAGAGATCCAGCCGTTGGATGGAGTTAAGAAAATCTGGGTCGTCCATTGCTAAGTATTTAAACTTAATTTCTCCCCAGGTTGTGTCGTCGCGTCTTCGCCGCAGTTTCCATCGTCTTCGAGTGTTCTTCATTTCTTCTTCAATTTTCTTCATCAAAGGGCGTGACCGCATCGATTTCTACATTGGATCAAGTTCTAGATCATCAAGATGAAGTTTCCGTGAAGATTCCAGCTCCAATTCGCCCAAGAACAGAGCTGAGTGAGGTTTCATCAACTTTGCCATTTGATTTCTTTGGTCTCGGTTGTATGCAGTTTTCATCCATCTGAGCTAGACGGAGGGTCCTCTGGAGTGCTTTGATCATCCCCAAGCCATCGTCTCAATCAAACACAGCTAGATGGAAGAGATCGAATGGGTTTTTCAGATTTGAGCAGAGTTGAGTTTGAATCAATCACGGAGACCAATTTTTCAGTGATTTGTTGAGCTAAGGGGTTCGAGGCTCACTCTTGTGTGACGGCAAGAGGAACTTGAATCAAAGGAAGGGATCGATGCTAATTTCTTTGTGAATTTCTGTTCTTAGCAGTAGCTTGAATTTCTGCACTCTTTTCATTTCTGAACTTTGTATCAGTTGAACTTATTTTCTTTGAATCAATTCTGCATTCAGTGTTTTTCCAAATCTACATTCGTATTAGGTAGATGCTTGTTTAGTGAACAATTGTTCTTAATTCCAGTTTGCTTCATTACTTAGTTCCTTCATATCAGTTTCTGTTTTCTTCCTCTGCGTATCAACTTTAGTTCCTGCACTTACTTCAAAGTCAGTTTGTTTCTGTGTTTTAATTCCTGAAATTTAGACACCACGCTTAGTGTGCTAACACATTTGGTTTAATCTTGCTTCACATTTAAATCATTTCTAAATTGAGTTTCATTTCTGCATTTTGTTCAGCTGTTGTGTA
Organism: Boesenbergia rotunda; assembly: GCA_024364735.1. Classification (NCBI taxonomy): domain Eukaryota; kingdom Viridiplantae; phylum Streptophyta; class Magnoliopsida; order Zingiberales; family Zingiberaceae; genus Boesenbergia; species Boesenbergia rotunda. The sequence goes on along the minus strand of JAGFNQ010003037.1, from coordinate 83,798 downwards.
CCAGTTTATCCCTGCGTATCAGTTTCAAGTTATGCAAGTTTTTAGTTGTAGCTCCTGTAGTTTGTGTCAAGTAAACTTTAGATCTTCTACATCTTGGTTGACACTAGATTGTGCAATTTAATCTCAGTTGCATGTTTGTTTCTGCAATCGTATCATTTCTAAATTTCTGCATTCATGCGCATCATTTCTGCACCATGTTTGTGTCTGAATTGATTAGTTTTCGAGTTTTGAATTTCTTCACTCATCCCTACATATCACTTCATTTATAGTTGTGCTTTCCAATGCTAAATCGATCAGTTTCAATCCTTAATTGTTAGATAATAGTTCTGCATTTAGTATCATTTTCGGCACATCAGCTTTTCTTGTTTGAGTATCAAGTTTGCAGCATTTCTGCGTGTAGTTTCCAGTTAAGTTTCAACATTGAGTCGTATCAGATTAAACATACCTTTAAGTGAATTTGTGTACTTGAAATCAGCTTCATTTTGCATGCAGATGTGCTCGAATTGTGATCTCCATTGCTGCAAATAAATTTCAGTCCTGAATTCCGGCTTCAATATCGGTTGTTTCTGAATTTTAATGTGCTATTCATGTGTATCAAGTTGTAGATCTGCAGTTTGTATCAAGAGGGAAATTTAGAACTGATTGGTTGATCAAGTTAAACATTGGATGGTATCATTTCAACACATAGGTTTTTCTCCTTGCGTATCAGATTTCTTTATCTCTAAATTTTAGTGTTAAGTGAAGAGTCAACCCCTGATTCGAGCACAATTTGTTTCCCATTTGGTTGTTCTGAATTTTAATCTCTGTAGTTACATACAACTTCTAGTGTAATATTGCATTTGCTATTAGTTTTATTCTTCACATTCGGCTAAGTTGCATTGGTTGATTAATTTTCCCGTTAGTTGAGTTCATTAGTTGCATTTATCTTATTAGTTCATTTAGTTAAGTTTCCTTTCTTTTCCTTGCGTTTTCATTTCTAATTGAAATCAAAACCAATTCTTACTTGAAACCCAAAAACATTTGACGATACATAAACTCAAGCTCGAATCAAACAACCATAACTAGCCCTAGGAAAAATACGACCTGTGACCCCTTTACTACATTTTCATCTTTGCTAGCAAAAAGGGTTTCCAGCATTACAAATATCTAAATTTGAGACCCACATTTGTGACACCTATCATTTGGGACCATCAAATTTTTGGCGCCGTTGCCGGGGATCGAACCTGGGTCACCCGCGTGACAGGCGGGAATACTAGTTGAGTTGTTTGATTTTTGCTTGTGTATTTATTTCATATTTCTCTTGATCCATTTGTGTGCTTACTGCTATATCTTTTGATCTATTTTATCTGCTTTATTTTTCCATAGATATTTGCTGCGATTTGTTTATTTTATGACCAGGTCAGCAGGTGGTGATCTTGAAGAATTTAACCCTGAAATTGAGAGAACTTTCAGAGCAAGGAGGAACCAAGGCGTAATTTCAGAGGCTTTTGATATTCCTCTTCTTCAGTCTATTCCCACTCATTCAGGCATTATTATGGCAGACCACCAGAAGACCATGAAAGAACTTGCAGCACTAGATGACACATTTCAGTATTTCAGCATTGCTTATCCAGAGCTGACTAACGATTTTGAGCTTAGATCTGGACTCATCCACTTGTTGCCTAAATTTCAAGGATTATCTGGAGAAGATACAAATAGACACCTGCATGAATTTCATGTTGTCTACTCCACCATGAAGCCTCAGGGTATTTCAGAGGAAGATATCAAGCTGAGAGCTTTTCCATTTTCCCTGACTGGAGCAGCAAAGGATTGGTTCTACTATTTACCTACTGGGCACGTGTCTAGCTGGATTTCCATGAAGAAGGCATTTCTAGAAAAATATTTCTCAGCCTCCAGAACTGCAATCATTAAAAAGAGCATATGTGGTATACAACAAGTGGTGGGGGAGACTCTTTATGACTACTGGGAGAGATTCAACAAACTTTGCTCCAGTTGCCCACAGCACCAGATCAGCGAGCAGCTCCTTATTCAGTACTTCTACGAGGGCTTATTGCAAATGGATAGGATTATGATAGATGCTGCAGCTGGAGGAGCCCTAGTTAACAAAATTCCAGATCAAGCTAGGGAGTTGATTTCTAACATGGTAGAGAACTCACAGCAGTTTAGAAGCAGAGCATTGTCCACCAGAGGAGTAAATGAGGTCTAGGTGGCTTCTAATGATCAAAGGGACATTAAGAATTCTCTGGTAGAGCTCACATCATTGATAAAGCAAATGTCTCTTAATAATGCAAGTCAAAATCCAAATCTTTCGGCACCTCCACAATCAAGCCAAGTGATGAGGGTATGTGGTATTTGCTCTAATCAGGAACATAATTCAGATTCATGTCCCAACCTCCAACAAGATGAGACAATAGCGGCGTTGGTTAGGGGACAATTTCAAGCCAGGAATAACCCCTACTCTTCTACTTATAACCCTGGTTGGAGGGATCATCCAAATATGAAATATGGGAATTCTTTCTACCAACAAAACCCATCACAACAACAACAATTTCAGCAGCCTCAACAAAATTTCCAGCAACCGCAGCAGTAATTTTAGCCCGTATTTCAGCAATTCCAGCCTCAATTCCATCCAATTCAGCAGGGACAACAAGGTTGTCAAACATTTCAGACATTCCAACCTCAAAACCAGCAAGTTTTCCAACCCTCACAGCATTACAACCAAAAATTCCAGCCCTCGAATCAGATTTTCCAGCCCATTCAATTTCAGTCCTCACCACAACCATTCCCACTTCAAAATCAGAATTTTCAAGGCTATAATTCTCAGCAATTTCAACCAGCATTCCAGCCCAATTATCAGCCCTATCAACAACAATTTCAGCCCTCCTATCAACCCCAACAGCCCCAATTCCAACCACAGCAGGGTAATATTTTTTAGCCGACTACTTCATCATTTCAAGGTCAATCAAAGCCCTATTTTAACCAAGGGGACTATGGAAGTTCTAGTGGGGGAAATGTGCCACAACAGCGGATAGAAGAGATGTTTCAACAAATTTTACAACATCAACAAAGGAATGATCCTGCCATACAAAACCTCGAAAGGCAAATGGGACAATTGGCTAGTGGTATAAATCAATGTCAAGCTCAAGGATCAAGCCAATTACCTTCTCAAGCTATTCCCAATCTAAAGGGAAATGTTAGCGCTATTACTTTGAGGAGTGAGAAGGTTACTTCATCTCAAAAGAGTCCAAGAGCAGAATTTTCTGAAAACAGGACAGGACCCACATTTTCAGCACTAATCAGCCCCGAAATCGCTTTAAAATCAGTTGGTTCCACCCCTAGTTCGAGTTCAACTCCTTCATCAAGTAATCCTATGATTTTGGTGGAAAATGAGGGAGAAATCAGAGCCGAAACCAACCTCACAGCAGCTACACCGAATGGGACAGCAGCTTACAATTCAGCCCCTTCAAATTCGGTTCAAGAGGAAGAAATGATGGTTCCCTTGTCCTTTCCACAACGGAAAACTCATGCCAAAAGACAAGTGGAGGAGGAGAAAGCCAAAGAGTACAATGAGCTGGTAAAACTTTTTAGCAAAGTAGAAATTAATGTACCCCTGTTGACCATGATTAAACAGATTCCTAAGTATGCAAAATTTCTGAAAGATCTATGTGTTCACAAGAAGAAGCTTAAGGAGAATGAGTTGGTCAGCTTGGAGAAAAATATTTCAGCACTCATCCATGCCATACCTCAAAAGTGTGAAGAACCTGGAGTTTTTACTGTATCATGTGAGATAGGGAGGACTATGTTTCATGACGCCATGCTAGACTTGGGAGCCTCCATCAATGTAATGCCCAGATCAGTCTTCCAGATGCTTGGCATTGGCCCTCTACAACCCACTGGAGTGGTAATTCAGTTAGCAGACAGAAGCCAGACCCATCCAGCAGGAATTATTGAAGATGTTTTGGTAAAAGTTAAGGAGTTGATTTTCCCTGCAGACTTCTACATTCTAGACATGGAAGGAGACTATCTTGCACATAGATCCCCACTTATCCTTGGGAGGCCTTTTCTGAAGACTGCCAGGACAAAAATTGACGTTTATGCTGGCACACTTTCGATGGAAGTGGGGGACACAGTAGTCCAGTTTAGTATTTTCGATGCCATGAAGTACCCTAGGGAAGATCACTCAATTATGAGCATTGACATTTTGGATGGACTGGTTGATACAGAGTTAGTGGCTGAGGGAGTTTCACATGATTTTTCTGGAGGAGTTATTTTTTCAGAGGAGGCTGAGGGAGTACTTACTATGGAGATTGAGGATATTTCAGATTCACTTCCAGCTGGTGAGGATTTTCTAGGTGTAGGGGATTGCACAGAGCCCCAAGGATCACCTACTTCTATTGAGATTTCAGAGGACTCAGAGCACAGGTATGATAGTGTAGGGGATTGCACAGAGCCCCAAGGATCACTCATACCCACTGAGCAGGGCCAGATTGGACTTAAGCCACTACTAGGCCACTTGAAGTATGTGTACCTATGAGAGGAGCAGACTTTTCCCGTTATTATTGCATATCATTTGGAATCAGAGCAGGAAGATAAATTATTGCAAGTCCTGAGGCATTACAAGAAGGCAATTGGGTGGACTTTATCATATATACCAGGTATCAGCCCAGCTATCTGTATACACAGGATATTCTTGGAAGAAAATGTTAAACCCGTGAGGCAGCCACAAAGGAGACTTAATCCACTTATTTTGGACGTTGTAAAGAAAGAGGTGACTCGACTTCTACAGGCAGGTATCATTTACCCCATTTCTGATAGTCAGTGAGTTAGTCTCATACATGTGGTGCCTAAGAAATTTGGAGTGACAGTGGTGGAAGATGGAAGCAACAAACTTGTGCCCACCAGAGTTAAGAATTCCTGAAGAGTCTGCATTGATTACAGGAAGCTCAACAAGGTCACAAGGAAAGATCACTTCCCTTTACCCTTTATTGATCAGATGCTTGAAAGACTGGCAGGGATGTCTCATTATTATTTTTTGGATGTTTATTCAGGCTACTTTCATATTTGTATAGATCCAGAGGACCAAGAGAAGACTACCTTCACTTGCCCCTTTGGAACTTTTGCCTATCGACGGATGCCTTTTGGACTCTGCAACGCACCAGGAACATTTCAGCGATGCATGGTAAGCATATTTGGTGAGTTGTTAGAGCATTGTATGGAGATATTTATGGATGACTTTTCAGTTTTTGGCACATCTTTTGAATCATGCTTAGAAAATTTGTCTAGGGTTTTACACCGTTGCATTGAGACTAACTTTATGCTTAATTTTGAAAAATGTCACTTCATTGTAGAGCATGGTATTGTACTTGGACATATAGTCTCTAGGAGAGGTATAGAGGTAGATCCTGCAAAAATAAGTGTTATTTCTTCTTTATCTTACCCCATATGCGTACGAGACGTTCGTGCTTTCCTTGGACATGCAGGTTTCTACCGTAGATTTATTAGTGACTTTAGTGTTATTGTTCGACCCTTGACGAGACTGTTGCAAAAAGAGGTGGATTTTTGTTTTGATGATAAGTGCAAAAAAGCTTTTCACAAACTCAGGGAGGCTCTTACCTCAGCTCCTATTATTAAATCACCTGATTGGAATTTACCCTTTGAATTAATGTGAGATGCATCTAATTTTACAGTGGGAGCTGCTCTAGCACAGAGGGTTGATGGAGCACCTCATGTCATATGCTATGCCTCCAAAACCCTAGATGCCGCCCAATCAAACTACACCACCACTGAAAAGGAGCTTTTTGCCATAATTTTTGCTTTAGACCATTTCAGATCTTACTTATTGTGCTCACATGTTATTATTTTTTCTGATCATGCAGCTCTAAAACACCTATTGAAAAAGTCTGATGCTAAACCTAGACTGATCAGATGGATGCTCCTGCTCCAAGAATTTGACCTGGAGATCAGAGATAGAAGTGGTAAAGAAAACCTAGTTGCAGATCACCTGAGCAGAATTGAAGGAGATGGATCTCCTACCACCATTGACGATGATTTTAGAGATGAGCACCTTATTGTAGTACATGGTGAGACACCTTGGTATGCAGACCTAGTTAATTTTTTGGTAGCACGTGTTTTTCCCACACTTTTCTATATCTCAAAAAGATAAACTTAAAAGCGATGCAAAATTCTGTGTGGGATGATCCTTATTTATGGAAGTTTTGTAATGATCAAATAATTAGGAGATGCGTACCAGATCATGAGTTTTCCTCTGTCCTTACATTTTGCCATTCATCAGCTTGTGGGGGGCATTTTAGACCCCAAAGAACTGCTAGGAAAGTGCTAGAGTGTGGATTGTACTGGCCCACCCTATTTCATGATTCATATGTATTTTATAAAAATTGTGATAGATGTCAGCGAACTGGGAACATAGGAGCAAGAAATGAGATGCCCCAAAACACTATACTTTTCTGTGAGATTTTTGATGTTTGGGGAATAGATTTTATGGGACATTTTCCTGCATCTTATGGCTATTTGTACATTTTACTTACTGTGGATTATGTTTCTAAATGGGTGGAGGTCATTCCCTGCAAGACTGATGATTCTTCTGTTGTTGTTAGTTTTGTTAGGTCACACATTTTCTGCAGGTTTGGAATTCCAAGAGCCATAATAAGTGACCAAGGATCTCATTTTTGCAATAAACACATAAAGACATTGCTTAGTAAATATAGGGTTGTATATAAGGTTTCTACATCCTACCATCCCCAAACAAATGGACAGGCTGAAATCTCTAACAGAGAGATCAAATCAATTTTGGAAAAGACCGTTGGGTCCACTAGAAAGGATTGGAGCAAAAGGTTAGATGATGCACTTTGGGCTTATAGAACGGCATTCAAGACTCCGATTGGCATGTCTCCCTACCGTTTGGTCTATGGTAAAGCTTGTCATCTTCCCGTGGAAATAGAGCACAAAGCATATTGGGCGGTGAAGGCTTGTAATTTCGATGCTACCAAGGTAAGAGAAGAGAGAAAACTTCAACTTCAAGAGCTTGAAGAGATTCGGCTAGAAGCATTTGAAAATTCAAGGATCTACAAGGAAAAGACCAAAAATTTCCATGACAAGCACATCTTGAAAAAAGACTTCCAAATTGGTGACAAAGTCTTATTGTATAAATCAAGGCTCAAATTGATAAGAGGTAAGTTAAGGTCAAGGTGGGATGGTCCATTTATTGTATCTAACATTTTTCGCTATGGAGTTGTTAAAATTAGAGAGGAAGCTAATGGTTTTGTTTGGAAAGTTAATGGCCACCGGCTCAAAAAGTATTTTGAAGAATTAAAGGAGCTAGAGGTGGATGGTTTGGACGTAAAAGACGCTATCTACCCAACTTAAGGGGAGTTTACTTTTCTTACACCCACATTTCATTGTATATATCATTTTTCATGTTTTTAGAAGTGTCTCTTTTTGAAGTGAATTGTTGATAATAAATTCTTAGGTAAAATAGAATGAATAAATAGACATTGTAAATACCATGTTATTTCTTTTAGCACTTTTTCTTAATGAGTAGGAATAAATGTATCCCTCTAGGTTGTCTTCATGTTATTTTAGAGTCTCTTGAAAATAAATTAAATTTGGTTGTTAAAACTTAAGGTTTGAGCTAATGGATGACTTGGATGCTTGAGTACTACTTGGCTATGGATTCTTAATTGATGACTTGAGATGAATTATTTGTACCTAGTGAGAATTAGCCTTTTTTTTGTGACACACATAGGTGATTCTACTCTAGAACTTGCTTAGGTTCTTTCAAAACCATATTTCTATGATTGGATCATATCTATAGAGGCTAATCAATTTGTTTTCCTTTCCATATCAAATTTTGGCAATAATCAAGTCTATTCTATTTTCCTTTCCATACTTCCTACTCTTAACCATACTTTTCCATGGACTTGTTTGTTTGGGATGTTTCTTGATGTTACTTTGCCCGAGACGGACAAAAGATCAAGTGTGGGGGAGGTGGCTAGTGTTTTGAAATTATTTGGTATCAAAGATGCATTTCAAGCAAATTGGATTGAGTTTGGTATCAAGAATAAGTGGGAAGTAGTGGTTAAGGAGGGAAACAATTGAAGCATCTAGATTCTTGATTATAATTTGAAGATCCAAGAAATTCTGTGCCAAGTTGAATTCGGTTGAAGAAGAAAGAAAAAAATCTGAGCCAAAGTCCAAGTGGCACGCAAATGAGAAAAGAACTTCATGTGCAAAGTGAAAAAAAAGAGGAAAAAAAAATTCTATGTAGCATGTTTTGGTCAGAAATGTTTTGGACTGCAGCTGTACTTTGCTAGAAAAATCAGTAACACCTTGTATCAAGATGAACTGCAGCTGTACAAAGCAGCTACTCTGAAATGCAGCTGAACAAAATCAAGTTATTTCTGAATTGCAGCTGTATAGATCAGTGATTTGATTGAAGCTGAACTAATCTGGATTGAGTTGCAGAGGGTTGCTGACAAGAGATCAGAATTTTTAGAAAGGTAGCAGAGTTGCAACGAACTGCTGATACATGGTCGAAGAAATTATAATCAAGATGAATGCAGTGCAGTGTATCAACTTGAAACTAATTGTGCCGTGGATGGAATTCAAACTTGCTGAGCAGAAATTCTCAAGTGAAACATTTGAATTCTCCACTACTATTTGATGCTAGGATTGAATGTGTAACTGTTGTGAAGAATCAGAGAGTTGCAAGGTCTGAAATTAATTTCCATGAAGTTGAAACATGAAAAAAAAAGGAAAAAAAAGAACAGTTTGTAAGCTGAAAAGAAAAAAAATATTGCATCTATGGAAAAGAAGAAGAGTTGGAAACTAAAGGAAAAACACACTGAATTACAGAAGCAACTCGACTGAGATGCAAGCTGATATCAATCAGTTTGTTGGAGTTCCATTTGGTACAAAATTCTGAAGCTGTAAAAAAATTCAGAAACTAATTGACTGCAGCAACAAATTAAATACAGAGTAAAAATAGGAAGTAGCAATTCATTTGAAGCTCACGACAGTGTTGGAATGGAGCTAAATCTGATAGGGATTTGGGAGCTGAGCACATCATGACTGAACAAAATGAAGACCAAACACAGGAAGTAGCAGCTGACCATATAAGGGAGATGAAAGCAGAAAAAAAAGAAGAGAAATAAAGTGGCATGCAAATGGAATTTTGGTACCATGAAACAAGTGAAGTTTCTTCTCATCTGAATCAAAGCCTTGCTCCACTTAAATTCTGACTTTGTTAGAGGGTTATATAAAAAAAAAGAGAGAGAAAGAAGAGAAGAATAAAAAAAAAGAATCAAGGTTGGCACGCAAAAGCAAAATGGCACAATGACACCAATGAGGTTTTCTTCAACCGAATCAAGGGGCAATGCCAAATTCTTACTTCACCACACTTTTGACTTCACTAGAGGACTGTAAAGAGAGCAAAGTGCATTGGAAATATTCTTGAGCATCCACGTTTTCCACTTCATCAACTTCTCTATTTTCTAAACTTTTACTTCATTCTTACTTTCTCATTTGTCTTTAACTTTTGAATAAATTTCTGTAGATGTGGATCCGAATCAAGAATAATGGTGGAGAGTAGATAACAAGCAAGCCTACGGTAGTGCAAAAAGCATGTGTGTTTGAGTGAGCCCCACTTTCATCATGAACTTAGAACTCAAAAAGAGAGCCACCAACATCTCCCTTGAAAGGCTTAGTGAGTTAAATTCATCACAATGAATCATGAAGGATGAAAATGCTAAATTGTTGATTTAAGGACGAGATACTAATCCATAGAGCTTAGATTTTTGAGAATTGATAACCATAGGTAATTTCTTTTCACCTGCTTCTAACTATGTTTGGAAAGAGTCTAAGTGATACATATTTAGTAGTTTTGGCGAGATGCTCATGTTTAAGTGTGGGGGAGTTGATAAGTACCATTTTGTTGATCATTTCAGATTCTAAATCCAAGTTTGACCCATATTTTACTTGTTTAATATTGAATTTATCCTAGGTTTTATGAATTTATTCTATTTTGGACTTTATTGTAAATTTTGATACATTTGAAATATTTTGGCACTGAATTGTGAATTTATTTTTTATAGGCTTGGAAGGATAATAGACCTAGTTCATGTTGGGTCAAACTTGAGTCAGAAGTGGACCGGATCGAGTGATCAAGCATCCGACTAATATGGGTCGTCTGATTCAAAAACGGCTAGATCTGAGGCCTCTGAGAACTTTTGATTCAATCCGAGCTAGGGTTAAAGCTAATCAAGCACTCAGGTCAAGATCTAAAATTTTCATCCAAATCAGAGATCATTTAGCCGTTGGATCAACCTCAGGAGGATCTAGACTGTCCATTCAAAGATCAGGTTGATCTGAGCCATCCGTTGCAAATCTGGAAGATCCGAGCTACTGGGGGTAGATCCTGACCCTTGATCAATATCTGGAAGTTTTGGTTCAGATCTGAAGAGATCCAGTCGTTGGATGGAGTTAAGAAAATCTGGGCAGTCCATTGCTAAGTATTTAAACTTAATTTCTCCCCAGGTTGCGTTGTCGCATCTTCGCCGCAGTTTCCATCGTCTTCGAGTGTTCTTCATTTCTTCTTCAATTTTCTTCATCAAAGGGCGTGACCGCATCGATTTCTACATTGGATCAAGTTCTAGATCATCGGGATGAAGTTTCCGTGAAGATTCCAGCTCCAATTCGCCCAAGAACAGAGCTGAGTGAGGTTTCATCAGCTTTGCCATTTGATTTCTTTGGTCTCGGTTGTGTGCAGTTTTCATCTATCTGAGCTAGCCGGAGGGTCCTCTGGAGTGTTTTGATCATCCCCAAGCCATCGTCGCAATCAAACACAGCTAGATGGAAGAGATCGAATGGGTTTTTCAGATTTGAGCAGAGTTGAGTTTGAATCAATCACGGAGACCGATTTTTCAGCGATTTGTTGAGCTAAGGGGTTCAAGGCTCACTCTTGTGTGACGGCAAGAAGTACTTGAATCAAAGGAAGGGATCGATGCTAATTTCTTTGTGAATTTCTGTTCTTAGCAGTAGCTTGAATTTCTGCACTCTTTTCATTTCTGAACTTTGTATCAGTTGAACTTATTTTCTTTGAATCAATTCTGCATTCAGTGTTTTTCCAAATCTGCATTCGTATTAGGCAGATGCTTGTTTAGTGAACAATTGTTCTTAATTTCAGTTTGCTTCATTACTTAGTTCCTCCATATCAGTTTCTGTTTTCTTCCTCTGCGTATCAACTTTAGTTCCTGCACTTACTTCAAAGTCAGTTTGTTTCTGTGTTTTAATTCCTGAAAATTAGACACCACATTTAGTGTGCTAACGCATTTGGTTTAAGCTTAGTTCGCATTTGAATCATTTCTGAATTGAGTTTCATTTCTGCATTTTGTTCAGTTGTTGTGTACCAGTTTATCCCTGCGTATCAGTTTCAAGTTCTGCAAGTTTTTAGTTGTAGCTCCTGTAGTTTGTGTCAAGTAAACTTTAGATCTTCTACATCTTGGCTGACACTAGATTGTGCAATTTAATCTCAGTTGCAAGTTTGTTTCTGCAATCGTATCATTTCTGAATTTCTGCATTCCTGTGCATCGTTTCTGCACCAAGTTTGTGTCTGAATTGATTAGCTTTCGAGTTCTGAATTTCTTCACTCATCCCTGCATATCACTTCATTTATAGCTGTGCTTTCCAATGCTGAATCGATCAGTTTCAATCCTTAATTGTTAGATAATAGTTCTGCATTTAGTATCATTTTCGGCACATCAGCTTTTCTTGTCTGAGTATCAAGTTTGCTGCATTTCTGCGTGTAGTTTCCAGTTAAGTTTCAGCATTGAGTCGTATCAGATTAAACATACCTTTAAGTGAATTTGTGTACTTGAAATCATCTTCATTTTTCATGCAGATGTGCTCGAATTGTGATCTCCATTGCTGCAAATAAATTTCAGTCCTGAATTCCTGCTTCAATATCGGTTGTTTCTAAATTTTAATGTGCTATTCATGTGTATCAAGTTGTAGATCTGCAGTTTGTATCAAGAGGGAAATTTAGAACTGATTGGTTGATCAAGTTAATCATTGGATGGTATCATTTCAGCACATAGGTTTTTCTCCTTGCGTGTCAGTTTTCTTTATCTCTGAAATTTAGTGTTAAGTGAAGAGTCAACCCCTGATTCGAGCACAATTTGTTTCCCATTTGGTTGTTCTGAATTTTAATCTCTGTAGTTACATACAACTTCTAGTGTAATATTGCATTTGCTATTAGTTTTATTCTTCACATTCGGCTAAGTTGCATTGGTTGATTAATTTTCCCGTTAGTTGAGTTCATTAGTTGCATTTATCTTATTAGTTCATTTAGTTAAGTTTCCTTTCTTTTCCTTGCGTTTTCATTTCTAATTGAAACCAAAACCAATTCTTACATGAAACCCAAAAACATTTGACGACACATAAACTCAAGCTCGAATCAAACAACCTTAACTAGCCCTAGGAAAAATACGACCTGTGGCCCCTTTACTACATTTTCATCTTTGCTAGCAAAAAGGGTTTCCAGCTTTACAAATATCTAAATTTGAGACCCACATTTGTGACACCTATCGTTTGCGACCATCAGTGAGGTGAGTTCAATTAGGATCCTTTAGTGGAATGAATCCTAATTAATGGATCGGGGTTAGATCCATTAGCGGCCAAGAACCAACTCCTCCTCTTGGTCCCTGCCTTAGCCCTATATATACCCTATGAGATCATGAAACCAAACAAATTGATCAAACCTAAGAGCCTAGGAAAAACCCTCCCCCTCTCCTTCTCTCTTCTTCTCTCGGCGCTGACTAGGAGAAGGGATTCCCCTTTGGTTTCCTTGATTCCTCCTCAACCATGATTTGGCCAAGACTCAAAGGATCAAGGTAGGAATCTCTTCTACCTTGTTTGAGGCATGGGAAAGGCTGAGGAGGCACCGACGAGGTGAAGAAGGTGGCGTAAGGGTGTCTTGCGGCGGCGACAGAAGAAGGAATAAGAAGGGGTATTGAGGTGTTTTGTGGATGAGAAGAGGGATGCCCTTTGTCTTCTTCTTCTTCTTCATCTTCCTCTGAAGGTGCACCGTTGATTCAGAGGGCTTGGAGCCAGCTCCGGCGGACGGCGGTGCAAAGAAAGGGGAGGAGGTGCCGGCGGCACAAACCCTAGGATTTAGGGTTTGCGGCCGGATTGAAGAAGCGGTTTGGTGGGAGTTCTTGGTGATCTCAGATCGTGGTAGATTGTCGCCCACACGACGTCCGCGAAGGGAGGGTCATAAGGTAGAAGACCGCGAGGTGATCGGAGAGGTATAACTTTTCATAAGCTCCTTTGTATATCCTTATGCTGTGCATGTGTTGTGTGGATATGTCTCGTCATTTTATGTGTAAGAATTTCATGTTTTGCTTGCAAAATATATTTAATGAATTCTTAACTGGACCTCGACCATAAACACAAAAGCCGGCGATCAACTCGTCGCCTTATCCGTGGTCGAACGGTCGAGCAAATCACAAAGCCAATTTTGGTAATTGGCTGAGTTGTGATTTGGATTGTTCGATACGACACGAGATGGTTGATGGGAAATGGCTCTCCATTCGGGTTAAAATTTTAATCCGTAGGCGTGGAGAGGTTTCTCGGATCGACTAAGTATTCGCTTAGGAAACCCGCCAAGGAATAACCAACAACCTCTTCATGTCCACGGATTAAAAATTAATCCGAACGAAGACCCGTCTCCCAACGACCATCTCGTGATCGTATCGAACGGTTCAAATTACAACTTGGTCAATCTCAATGATTGAGCCTTGTAATTTGCCTAACCGTTCGACCGCGGAAAAGACGACGAGTGGATCACCAATTTTTGTGTTTATTATCGGGGTCCAATAATTATTTATCTACTGTTAATTAACAAATAATTAAGCAAGATAATTAATCAAACATGCCTCATAAAATGATAGAACAAAAGGAGCAAAGGATGAAAATTATACCTTCCTTTCCCTCATTGTCTTCTACCTTATGTCCCTTCCCTCCCGGATGTTGTGTGGGCGACGAGCTACCCAGAATTGGAATCACCAAGGTGCCTTCTCTCTCTTCCTTCCTTTGACCGAAACCCTAGAGGGTTCTTCTTCTTGGTTGCCCTGGCAACCACCTCCTTCGCCCCTTTCTTGATTGCTGGCCAAAAGAGAGAGCACCACTCCGTCTTTTCCAGTCCTCACCGTGAGCAAAAGGGAAGGAAGGATTAGAAGATGAAGAAGGAGAAGAGAGGGAGCGAAATAATTCTCTCCCTTGAACCCAAACCACCCGACCACTCAAAGGCTGCCACCGACCCCAAAACACCTCCCCTTTACTTGTACTAGCGCCGCCGGCCAAAGGAGTGGTTGCCTTCTTGATAAGTGCTATTTTATTGGTTATTTCAGATGCCAAAATCCATGTTTGACCCATGTTTTTCTTGCTTAATTGTGAATTTACCCTAGGTTCTAGGACTTACTTTTATTTTGGACTTAATTGCAAATCTTTACATATTTGAAATGATTTTGCCACTAAATTGTTGACATATTTTTGTAGGCATGAAAGGATCATGGACCTAGGTTATGTTGGTCAAACTTGAGTCGGAAGTGGACCCGGATCGAGTGATCAAGCTTCAGATTAATCTAGGTCGTCCGATTCAAAAACGGTTAGATCTGAGACATCTGGGAACTTCTGAGGTGATCCGAGCTAGGGTTAGGGTTGATCAAGCACTAAGGTGAAGATCTGAGATTTTCATTCCAATCAGAGATCATTCAACCGTTGGATCAAGCTCAGAGGGTTCTAGACTGTCCATTTAAAGATCAGGTTGATCTGGGCCATCCATTGCAAATTTGAAGGATCCGAGCTACCCCGAGGCAGATCCTGACCGTTGATCAACATCATCAAGGTTTGGTTCAGATCAGACAAAGATCAACCGTTGGATTCATCCAAAACAATCTCAGCCGTTGAATTCAAAGTATTTAATCAACATTTCTGCACAAGGCACACTGTCGCGTCTTCGCCGCACAGTTCATCTTCTTCAGCGTTTTTCTTCATCAGTTCTTCAATTTTTTTTTCAATCCAAGGGCGCGACCACTCAATCTTCTTCATTAGATCATGTTCTAGATCCTTGGGAAGCTGCTATCGTGAAGATTCCAGCTCCGAATTGGCCAAAAACAGAGCCGAGTGAGGGTTTCCTCGGTTCTTCCATTGATTGCTTTGATCTTGGCTTTGTTCCATCCTTCATCCATCCGAACTATCTGGAGGGGTTCTCTGGAGTGCTTGGTTCATCCCCAACCTATCAGCGCAAGTGGACAACGCCAGATTAAGGAAATCAAATGGGTTTTCAGCTTGGATTAGAGTGTGAGCTGGATTGAATCGCAGAGGCTATTTTTCCATTGATTTGTTGAGCTTAGGGGTTCGAGGCTCACCCTTGTGTGACGAGCAAGGAGTACTTGAGCTAATGGAGTGATTGAGGCTTAGTTTTCTTATTTCATTTATGTTTTAGTTGTAATTTTCATTTCTACAGTTCATTTTCAGTTTGAATCTCGTATCAGCTGCTATAATTTTTGTTTCTGAATTGTTTTTGCAGTAGTTAAGCTTCAATTCTGCAAGTAGTTAGCTAATGAGTTTGTTTAGTACACAATTGCTTTTAATTTTAGTTTAATTCCTGTTTAATTTCTGCCGTATCAAGTTTTGTTTGCGTGCCAGTTTGTGTAGTTGCGTATCAACCTTTAGTTTCTGCATTTTCAGTTCTTTAGTTCCTTTATATCAGCTAGTCTAGTTTATTTCTAAATCGTTTTTGATACTAGTTTGGTAAAATTGATCTCAGTTGCTTAGTTTGGTTTAGTATCCCCTTCGGTTTCTAAAATTCTGCACTTCATGTTCTGATTTCTGCCTTCATTCAGATTTCATCTCTGCAAATCCAATTACAGTTTTTGCACTTTGAATTGATCGAGAAGTCTGTATTCTATTTGTGGTTTCTCATCCATTTGCTTCACATCCAATTGCTTCACATCAGTAGCTTTGTTTGACTTGCATCCAATTCGTGACATCTGAAACTCTGCAGTTATTTCCGTACTCAATGCGATTCTGAATTGTGCAGCTGTGAACATTGTTTCTTCCTGAGCTTACATTTCAGCTTGTTTCATTAGAATAGTCTCTCATGTGTAATAGTTTTTATAGTTTCGCTGAATTGTTGAATAGTTTCTGAACTCACTGATTTTATATCAAGTGAACTAAGTAGCTGGCTTTGCAGTGGATGTTCTGAATTCTGTTCTTCCCATGCGTATCAAGTATCAGTTTCTGAAATCGTGTATCAAGAGAGCATTGTTTGTTGAATTTTCCCTGATCATCAGACTTGTGAACTAGATAGCTTGCTCTGCATTTGATCCGTTCTGCAATTCTACATCCATTCCTGCATTCAATATTTCTGAATTGATCATATAGTTATTGCAGTAGTATCAAATTCCGGCACATAGTTTTCTTTCTCCCTTGCGTATCAAGTTGGCACCATCTCTGGAATTTGGTTTAAGTGAAGATTCAGCCAATGATTCATGGTTTTAAGCTTTAATTCCTGTAGTTAAACAACCCTTTTAGTGTGCTATTGCATTCGAATTCAGTTTGCTTCACAGCCAACTCATTTCTTTGATTTTAAGCTTCATTTTGCATACTAGTTTTAACTGCTGCATTTCTTGTATCAAGGGAAGCTTTGGCATTGATTGGCATCAAGTTAAGTGTGATTTTTAGTGCCTTGTAATTTCTGATTGCAACCAAACCTAATCTTATTTGAAACCCAAAAATATCAACGACACATAAACTTGAGCTAGAATCAAACAATCTCAACTAGCCCTAGGAAAAATACGACCTGTGGCTCCTTTACTACGTTTTTATTCTTTGATAGCAAAAAGGGTTTCCAGCTTACACATATCTAAATTTTGAGACCCACATTTGTGACACCTAGTTAGCGAGTCCATCACTTCTCCTTGTCCTGACCTCACCCGATGCTCCAAGATGATAGGAGATGAAGAGGAAGGAGATCAAAGCAAAGAAGAGAAAAAAACTCTTCTTTCCGCCAACTCCTTGGTCGGCCAAAACCTATGAGAGAGAGAGGAGAGAAAGCCTAGGTTTGCGTTTTGTGATCACCTTGTTCTCATGATACTATGGGATATATATAGGGCTAAGGTAGGGACCAAGAGGAGGAGTTGGGTCTTGGCCCACTAATGGATCTAAAACCAATCCATTAATGGAGATCCATTCCACTAAAGGATCTCCATTGAACTTCCTCACCAAGCACCATATTTTCATATGGGCTCCACCTATTATGAGTACATTCATTCCCCCGTGTTTAAGATATCGTATGCCCATTAATTAATTTAAATTACTGACAATTTTAATTAATCAACTTCTAACTCCTTGACTAGTACCACTCAACCTTATCATCATGTTGGATCAAATCCACCTGCAGGGTTTAACATGATGAACCTTATGAGCTCATCAATGGGCATCATCATCCCGACTCACCAGGACACAGATTCCGTCAATAATCAATGGCACACCATATAATTAATATTATTTCCCAACTTACCGGGCCTATCGATTTAGCAGAATAAATCTCGCCCATTGGTAAATCAAAGAAATAAATATTAACAATACGTGTCTGTTATTATATTGGGATTTAGGGATTGTACATCGTAATAATCTGAGGTTCAATCCAATTATTAAGTCAGTATAAAATTGGATGACCTCTAGTTTTGGTGTTGCTCAATCTACACAAAGCACACTAGTATAATTCTATGGACAAAACAAACCACACCTAATTACACTACAACCATCCCGATGGTTTGTCCAACTCCATCTCGGTTGTGAGCCTCTACTTATACAATGCAAGGGACTGATAACATGATCTTCTGTGTGTCACCACACACCATGTTATCTACAATGCAAAGTATCAGATTTTTATGCATATACTAATATAAATATGCATCTGTGTTGTTTTGATTCTCTTTGAAAATGTGGATGACCATACAGAAAAGGCAAGACTTTTAGTATATATCCTAACAGTACCGTCCGATGGGGAAGTACACACGCTCTTCAATAATTTTCTATAATCTTTTTTGACTCAGTGATCCGCATAACAAGCCCATCCCATGGGGAGGAAGGCACTCAGAGCCGACGCGCAAACTTGCTCGCATCACTTATCAGATTGTAATGGAGGCCATGGGACCCTTAGGGTCCTTCTCCCACTTAGTTATTTAATTTGAGGAATTTTACATGCACAGACACAACAAGCACATAAACCAACATAATAAACATGAAAAATCCTATATTTTCCAACTGTCATGGCCTTGGTCTCTAATGTGCTTCCAGTCGTGTCACCACCTCGTCCGCTCCTCCCTACACCATGCGCAAGCCTTCCATGAAGGGATCTCCGAGCCGAGATGACTAGCTAATTATTCACATCCATCAATCCTATACTCCATGAAGGAGTGTACATAAAATCTAGAACGAAAGTAAACAAAAAGCTCAGCTAAACATGTGTTATATTAAATTACAAAAATTAAATACTTATCTAGCGTCGTCAACCACGAGGATTTAATTAATTACAAAAATTACACAATCAATCACACAACTATTATTCAAGCCATGATAAGTTGGAATCTAGTGCCTGCAACAAAGAGTTAGCCTACGCACATCCACATATCATCCAGCAAAAATAATATATATGATAATGTACAAGTAATTAACCGAATCCTAAACACACAAAATCGGAAACCTGAGCTCTGATACCAATTGATGGGTATGGCTTGGCGGGGTTCCAAAGTGAATACTTGGTCATCCTTGAGAGACCTCTCCATGTCTACAGATTAAAAATTAATCTGAATGGAGACCCATCTCCCAAACGACCATCTTATCATCGTATCAATCAGTTCAAATTACAACTTGGTCAATCTCAAAGATTGAGCCTTGTAATTTGCCTAACCATTCGACCGCCAAAATGATGACGAGTGGATCGCTGGTTTTTGTGTTTATTATCGGGGTCCAATTAATTATTAACCATGATTATTAAATAATAAAAGTAATAATAATTAATTAACATCCACATGAAATGATAAGACTAAAACAAAGGAGCCAAGGAAGAAAATTATACCTTCCTTTACCTCACAGTCTTCTACATTATGTCCCTTCCCTCTCGGACGTCGTGTGGGTGACGAGCTATCGAGAACCAGAATCACCAAGGGGCACCCAACACCACCTTCTTCTCTCCTAGACGAAACCCTAACTCCAAGTGATGGAGTTGTGCCAGCCACCCAAAACTCCCTCCTTTCCTTGCGCCGACCACCGGAGGATGACCACCACCCTCATGCTAGCCCAGAGGAGGAAGAGAGGAAGAAGGAGAAGATGAAGAAGTGTAGAAAAAACTATTCTTCTTCCACAACCAACCCGCCACCGGCCCCTTCCAATCTTCTCACCGTCGGCGCCTCTTCCAAACTCCTTACCGTCGGCGCCCACTTCTGTCCCTTCTCAAGGCTGCTCCGGCCACAACCGGAAGTGGAGAAAGCTCTCCTCTCCTTTGTGCCATCAACCGAGAGAAGAAGAAGGGAGAAGGAAGAAGAGCAAAAGTCTTCTTCCTCTTGAAGCCATGGGTTGCCCTAGGAGAGAGAAGGAGAGGGAGAGAAGAGAGAGAGCCTAGGATTAGTTGTGATGGATTATGCCTTGGTTTCTTGATCTCATGGGATATATATAGGGCTAAGGTAGGGACCATGAGGAGGAGTTGGGTCTTGGCCCCGCTAATGGATTGAAAACTGATCCATTAATGAAGATCCATTCCACTAAAGGATCTCAATTGAACTTCCTCACCAACCCCCATAATGTCATATAGGCTCCACCTATTATGAGTACATCCATCCCCCCACGTTTAAGATATCGAATGCCCGTCGATTAATTTAAATTACTGACAATTTTAATTAAACAACTTCTATCTCCTTGACTAGTACCACTCAACCTTATCATCATGTTGGATCAAATCCATCTGCAGGGTTTAACATGATGAACCTTATGAGCTCATCAAGGGGGTATCATCATCTCGACTCACCAGGGCACGGATTCGGTCAATAATCAACATCACACCATATAATTAATATTATTTCCCAACTTACCGGGCCTATCGATTTAGCAGAATAAATATCGCTCATTGGTAAATCAAAGAAATAAAATATTAACTATACGTGCCCGTTATTATTTTAGGATTTAGAGATTGTACTCCATAATAATCCGAGGTCCAATCTAATTATTAAGTCAGTACAAATTGGATGACCTCTATTTTGGTCCTGCTCAATGCTCACAAAGCACACTAGTGTAATTCTATGGTCAAGACAAACCACACCTAATTACACTACAACCATCCTAATGGTTTGTCCAACTCCATATTGGTTGTGAGCCTCTACTTATACTATGCAAGGCACTGATAACATGATCTTCTATGTGTCACCACACACCATGTTATCTACAATGCAAAGTATTGGGATCCGAGGATGTATCCGGCGTAGCTTCAGCAGGTTGAGAAGGCTTTTGCAGGTCAAGATTCTTAACTTCCAAGTAAGGTTTTCTCGCCGGAATCACTATTCCGGGCTGGAAGGCAAGCTGAACTGGAAAGATCCCATTTAGAGAGCGCCGCTCCCCCTACTCTGTTGAGCAGGTGACGAGATACACCAGATCTCAGTGCTGGACCGACGTTACCGGGTGCAGAGAACGACGGGAAGGAGCGAAGAAATCAGGCTATCAGGCTGAAGGTCGATACACAGGGAAGAGCAGAGCACAGTGCAAGAACACGATCACAGATGACTAAGGCAGGCAAGTACACACAGGAGGCAGTAAACATCAAAGCAACAGCACAGAAGTACACGGATAAAAAGAAAAGCAAGCAGCATAAGGTGTAATCCCGGTTGAAGCTATCGCTCAGAAGGGGATTGAGGAGGTGGTCGGACTGCGCAGCGTGTATTGGTTGCTGACTGTGGACGCCAACACGCCCAGCAGGGTCCAACAAGATCCTCCTTGGTGAGGCTCCACGTTTCCATTGCCGTCGCCGGAGTCGCCGGAGCAGCCGGTGCTGGAGAAGAAGGAGGAAAGGAAACGTGCAAGGAGGGCGAGCGGGGATGTGACTGGGGGGTCTCATCGCATTACCGTTGGAGCAGACTATAGCCAATCAGGCGGCTGCAAACTGAGCACGTGGATTGCAAGTTTCAACACCGGTCAAAGAAGTAGCGGTCAAAGATTTCAAATTCAAACTTATAGTGGTAACGGATTGGATGGCTGGAGCAGTAGCTGCTAATGCGAGACCCAAAAACCGTTTAACTTAAGTATACTGGATCTGGGCTGGTAGCAACAACAGCAGCTTGTTTTGGTCAACGGGACTAGACTGTGCAAAACAAAAGCCAGCTCAGCGTGGAACATGCCAGATCGGCGCTAGCAGACGGTCAAAGTCAAAACCCTCGACATTATTCATCTTCTTCCTCACCAAACAACAGTTACAGCCGGAGGTGAAGAATGGCAGCACGGACAGGGGCCACTCGGAAGGATAAGCAGTATGGGCCTAACTTGAATTATCATGTAAAGGACCGCAGGCAAGAGCAGATGGACTCAACGGTGCGCCGAGCACAGGACATGGGGGAAAAAAGGCAGCCCATGGCTACTAGACAGGAAGACATGCGAGTTAATAGCACAACCACTAAACGTTGGGTAGATTTATTCAAGAATAATAGGCACTGTGACAAGGATTTGGCACTAACCAAGTTTCAAGAACAGGGCAGCGGAGCAACTCTCTCATCGCAAGATATGGAGCCAATTGAAAATGCGATGGGTCATGTTCTCATAGGGTGCTTCATTGGGCGATTTCCAGGGTGGAGGGCCTTTCTGGACCTAACTAAGCGATGGAAAGCACCGCATAAAATGTTCCATCACCAAACGCTCTGGTTGGTTTTCAAATTTGAGAAAAGGAAGACGCTGAACGTGTACTGCAAGGAGGGCCCTATATCACGTATGGATGCCCGCTGTACCTTAAACTAATGCCGCCATGCTTTATCTTTCAGATAGAAGCACAGAGCCAAATACCCCTATGGATGCAAATCATCGGACTGCCACTGGATTGCTGGACAACCTCAGGTCTAAGCAAGGTAGCATCGATGGTAGGTAATCCCCTCTACACTGACAGAGTCACAAAGAATAAAGAAAGAATTGGATTCGCAAGAGTTCTCGTTGAGGTTGACATCACCAAAAAATTACTTGTTGCGATACCCGTCACACTTCCAGACAATAGACAGATAGACCTGCAGATTCGTTTTGAGGCGGCTCTGAAGCTGTGCACGAGTTGTAAGGTGTTAAGACACTACCAGAAGGATTGCCCAGTAGTGCATGGAGTAAATGCAGAGACTGAGGTACAGTTGGGAGTAAAGGCAATTAATGGAATGAATGCAACTACTGAAAAGCGGTTGGGAGTAAAAGTAATTACTGAAGGCAAAACCACCAAAGCAGCACGTGGAAGCATCTCAAAAGGCAAGGGCAGTGATGAAATGGTGCCCGGCTTGCCATGTGCACAAGGGACAAAAAATGTAATAGGCACTGAGGAAGAGCACGCATGTGATCAGGAAGAAATTAGAGGCAAACAGATGGAAGCAGAAGAAAATGGCACGCAACTTGGCACGGCAGTATCAATGCTTAGAAGGCAGATTCAGACAGATGCCAGCCTCAACCACAGTGACCGACATGGAGATAAAACGCGCAGGGTTCTAAAATGGTCACAACAAATAGGTGGACAAGTCGAGACACCGAGCCGTGGTCGGAAGCAGCTTTTGGAAAATGGGGAAAAACCAGTTCTAAGATGGGCGAAGAAAACTGATAGGAGGAAACGCAAGGTTCAGAAGCAGTATAGGGTAGTTGTCTGCCAAGAATCTGATATGCAACATCGACCTCTGGGATCACCTCGGGCAAAGGAAGCAGTTTCAGCACCTACACAAGCACAGGAAGATTCGGCCAAGGCTACCAGCAATACAGGTTTCACAGACACTGCAGTAGATGGCCAGCAAAGACTCAGTGCAGATTTGCAGCATTCAGATTCAGATGGGATGGATAGAGAAGTCACAATCCATGCTTTGCACGCGGACAAATCAGACAGGAAGAGCTCGGCAAAAATATTGGGGAACAAGGGGCCACTGTAAACTGATATTGGCACGAATACTGGCACGGAACAGTACCAATCAGCAAACACAAACCATGTAGAGCATGGACAGGAGCCACCGGCCAAGCAAATAGGAAAAGAGCAGAATTTTCAGAAACAGAAGAGAGAAAAAGAGAAGCAAGTTAGGCTAGGTATAGCATCTGATACAACCTGTAGCAGATCGCAGAAAGCCGGGACATAGAAGCAACAGGCAGCTGCTTTGCAGAGAATCAAACAGGTAAGGAGTTTCAAGGTAGCACCGAAATGGTCAAAGCAAAATATATATCGGATACCAAGGCAAACAAAGAAGAAAAAGGAAAACAAGAAACTGAAAATAGACCAGGACACGATGCAGCAGCTGGTTCAAATGGCAAAGATTGATCAACCACTGGGTTTCAGCAACTATCATACAGATACTGAGCAGTGTGGATTAATAGGATAGTCATCAGATGGGTTGCATCAGGATAAGCAAGAAAGTCAGCAGCCCCCTCAAAATGGTGTAACTGGCACAAATCAGCCAGTACTCGAAACTGAAGTAGGCAAGCAGGAATGTTCAGCTAATGCTATTGTATCAAAAATAGTACCAAAAGGCACTCAGCAGGGTCAGTCATGCAAGGCTCACACTTAGAGAGCATGGAAGGGCCGGACACTAGGCTGGGAAACAGCACAGAGCAAATGAACACTGAGGAAGAACACAGCTCAGCATCCGAATGTGCAGGATCAACCACAGAAAACACAGAGGTGTTAGGCATTTCAGAGGTTTCAGAGACGGAGCCAGAAAATCAGGAACAAGGAGTACAATGGACAATTCAAACTAGGGCTCGAGCAGCTAGAAGGCCACGGCCTGATACGCAGGCATGCATCAACATTCTGCCAGGACAAAGATTTGAACTGGTCTCAACACTGCCAGCAACAGTTTATCCCAAAAATATGTACCATCAGAAGGCAGGGAATCAAGGAAAAGAGTTGGGCAAAGTGCAGGAAGAGAAAGGGAGCAACACTGAGCATAATGTAGAATATGGGCAGAAAAGAAACAGGCATAAGAAGGGCAAACAAAAAGAAGCAGTAGAAGCTAGTGCTGGAACATCAGAGGATGGTATGGAAGAAGGGGTGCAAACCAGGAATCGAATGGCTAGACGGCTGAGGCCGTCACCATCCATATGAAGATAGCTTCTTGGAATGTGAGGGGCTTCAACCAAGCCCCTAAACAGAGGGAGGTTCAGAACTTCTTTCTGCGACACAGACTTTCGATTATGGGTATCCTGGAGACGAAATTAACAGAGAGGGCCTACCAAACAATGAAGAGGAGAAGATTTCAAAGTCTAGAAATGCAGCAAAACATAAGGAATGGGTCTGAGAGAAGCCGGCTCATGGTCATTTGGGATCCCAACAAGGTAAATTTTCAAATGCAAAGTTGGACAGAGCAACATATACATGGAGTACTAAGTTGTCAAATCACGAGGAAGCAATGTGCAATAACTTTTGTATATGACCAACTTAGACCAGCACTAGGAGGGAATTATGGAATTCACTGAACGAGATAGGGACTGACCTCCAAATGCCATGGATACTACTAGGTGATTTCAACTCTCCACTATCTTTTTCAGACAAGCAAGGAGGCGTGCCTATTACACAATATCAGCTCTCAGATTTTCAGCAAGTAGTGATCCAAAATGGCTTGGAAGACCTACCACAGATTGGATGCAAGTACACATGGTCAAATATAAATGTTTTTTGCAAACTTGATAGATGTATGGTGAATAAAGCATGGTTGGAGCAAGACTTCAGAGGAGTTGCCAATTTCCTTGTACCTGGCCACATATCCGACCACACACCATGCCTAGTGTCTGTCATGGGGGAAGAGCAAACAATCAAGAGGCCTTTCAAGTACTATAACATGTGGACCACTCACGAGGAATACAACACAGTGGTAGAAGCAAAATGGGCCAGCTATGGATCAAGGGTTACAAGAGGCACTGCACAGTTCAAATTAAGGAAAAAATTGGCATGCCTTAAGGAAGTTTTTAAAGGTTTCAACCGGCTGCACTTTCAGCACATAAAGGAGAGAGCAAGCAGGGCAAATGATGAGCTACATGAATTGCAGGAAAAAGGATACACTGTGGGGGTTTTTGAAGAACATTACAAACAAGTACAAAAGCGGGCTGCACAACTAAATCAAGCGGATTTCCTATTTTGCGCTCAAAAAGCTAAATGCAAGTACCTTAAGGAGGTAGATAGGAACACTTCTTTTTTTTCATGCGCTAGTGAAGAGGACAAACAGAAGAAGAGAAATTGTGGCACTGGAGAAAAGGAATGGAGAAGCAACGACAAGTATAGAAGAGATAGCGGAGGAATTCACATCAACTTTTGAGAACCTACTTGGCACAAGCATGCAAAGAGCTCCATTGCAAGTGGACTCTTTCGCATATGGCAAACTGGTCTTGCCCGAGCAGCATGCAAACCTGCAGCGAGCACCCACTGAAGAAGAGATTAAAGAAGCCCTCTTTGACATAGGAGATCAAAAGGCGCCAGGATCGGATGGCTATGGTGCAAAGTTTTTTAAACACTCCTGGGATACTATAAAGACTGATTTTATGGCAGCGATCCAGGAATTTTTTAGACATGGTAAACTTCTCAAACAATGGAATCATACACTCATTTCATTAGTCCTGAAGGTGCCACAACCAAGCAAGGTTACAGATTATAGACCCATATCCTGTTGCACAGTCTTTTATAAGGTCATTTCAAAGATACTAGCCTCCAGATTAGCAGTGGTTGCAGAGCACGTATTCCATCCGGCACAGGCAGCTTTTATTAAAGGCAGGACCATCACGGACAATATACATTTAGCGCAGGAGTTGATGAGAAACTACACAAGGAAAAGAATCTCTCCAAGAAGTACACTCAAAGTAGATCTTCAGAAAGCTTTTGACACGGTTCACTGGGATTTCTTAATAGAGGCGCTTAGGGAGCTTCAGTTCCCCACCACTTTTGTAGCATGGGTCCAGGAATGTGTTACAACCACAAGTTTCTCCATAGCCATCAATGGAGGAGTGTATGGTAATTTCAGAGGAGCTAGAGGTCTAAGGCAAGGAGACCCACTGTCTCCCAATTTATTTGGGATATGCATGGAGTACCTAGCTAGGAAACTTAGCAAAGCAACAAGGAGGCCAGATTTTCATTTTCACCCCAAGTGCAAGGACCTCCGCATTGTACACCTAGCGTATGCAGATGATTTACTGCTCTTCTCCAGGGGAGACAGGTCTTCCATCAGGATTCTTATGCGATGCCTGGAGGAGTTTGGGACGATGGCCGGTTTGTAGCCTAACCTGAGCAAGTCCAGCATTTATATGGCGGGGGTAGGTGACATTACACGACAGGAGCTACTTGCCATCACGGGATTCCAGGAGGGTCACATGCCGTTCAGATACTTGGGTATTCCATTAGCTTCTAAAAAGCTCAAAATTGCTGATTATTGCCCCCTGATTGACACAATATCCAAGAAGATAAATACATGGCCAAAGAATACACTGTCCCATGCTGGGAAGGCACAACTGATATAGTCAGTACTGCAGGGAGTGGAATGCTACTGGATGTCGATACTGCCACTACCACAGGGAGTAGTGGATCGGATATATAGCTTATGCAGGAGCTTCATGTGGACATCGAAGCACGCTCCTATAGCATGGATGGAGATGTGCAAGCCAAAAGAGGAGGGAGGGCTTGGGTTCAGAGAATTAGTGGCATGGAACTCGGCGTTGCTTAGTAGGGTACTGTGGCGTATTGAGGAGAAGAAAGATGCCCTATGGGTGCGGTGGATACATCATACATATTTGCACAGTGTTGACATTTGGAGATGGCGACCGAGGCGCATGGACTCACCCTTGCCGAAGAGATTGGCGCAGTTACGAGACTAGATAGTTAGTTCAGCAGGATCGATAGAGCAGGCGAGGCATACATTAGCAGAGTGGTTTGGCCAGCACAGCATCCACCGCCAAGGAGTTGCACGAGCATATGATTTTTTCCGAAGTGGGGGCACTCGCATGCCATGGGCTAAAACAGTATGGCGGAAGCAGATACAGCCTAGTCACAGATTTACACTATGGTTGCTGGCGCATCGCAGATTAGCCACAGCGGACCGTATGCATTTCCTGGAGGATACGGACAGGCTGTGCTCATTTTGCAGGACAGAGGAGGAGACACAGGAGCACATCTTTTTTGGATGCTTGCAGGTCAGACAGATATGGGACCGTATCAGATCATGGCTACACATGGACAGGGAGATGAGTACATACCGTAGGATGCTGCGGGTGTTCGCACGACATTACCGAGGTACGGGAGTACTTATGTAGGCGAGGCATGTAGCTATGGCAGCTTTGGTACACCAGGTGTGGCAAGGCCGCAACTATGCGCGATTTCAGGGGGAGAGTTTTGAGGCGGAGACGGTGTTCAGGAGGGTTCAGATCCATGTACACAGATCGCTTCATATCACGACGGACCTGACTTTGTGACAGCACCTGCTGAGCATTTTACCTTTATTTTATTTTATTTTATTTATTTATTTTCTTTCTGCATGTATAGTGAGTGAGTGAGGGATAGATCTTGTAAATAAAAAAAAAAGCGCGGATGGTCAATGGTCAGAATTGGCCAAAGGCTGCGTGGTGATGCAGGGAGGCGAGAAGGGCCAAAGATGGCTGTGTGGAGGCGAGGTTGACTAGTGGTTGACTTGCAGGTTTTCTTCCAGCTATCTCCAGCATGCAAGCGTGGTGGACCAAGGCGGGACCTGGCGGTTACTGCTGGGTGCTGAAGCGAGGTGGCGGCGAGATTGACCAGCAATGGACTTAGTCAACAGATGGAGCTCGACTTTTGGCTGACGTGGAGGCTGATAAGTACCATTTTGTTGACTATTTTAATTGCTAAAATCCATGTTTGACCTATGATTTTATTGTTTAATTGTGATTTTACCCTAGGTTTTAGGATTTCCTATTATTTTGGACTTAATTGCAAAATTACATATTTTTGGATTATTTGGCCACTAATTTTCTGATATATTTTTGTAGGCATGAAAAGATCCTGGACCTAGGGCATACTGGGTCAAACTTGAGTCGGATGTGAACCGGATCGAATTATCAAGCCTACGATTAATCCGGGCCGTCCGATTCAAGAGCGGCTAGATCTGAGCCATCCGGGACGATCTGAAGCAATCCGAGCTAGGGTTAGGGTTGATCAAGCTCTATGATCAAGATCTGAAGGTTTCATCCCAATCAGAGCTAGATCAACCGTTGGATCAAGCAAGGAGGGCTCTAGAGCGTCCATTCACAGATAGAGTTGATCTGGACCATCCGTTGCACATCTGGAGGATCCGAGCTACCACAAGGCAGATCCTGACCCCAGATCATCATCATAAAAGTTTGGCTCCAATCAGACCAAGATCTACCGTTGGATCTCCTCCGATCGATCTGAGCCGTCCATTGATTCCTATTTAATCAAAAACGCAGCTGCCTTTCTCCTGGTCGCGTCCTCGCCGTAGCTTCCGCAGTTCTTCGCGTTCTTCATCAGTTTTTCAATTCTATTGCAATTTTCTTCAACAGAGGGCGTGACCACATCGATTTCGATCCTTGATCCAGTTCTAGATCATTGGAAAGGGTTCTCAGTGAGGATTCCAGCTCAATTTCGGCCAAAAACAGAGATGATTGAGGGTCTCGTCAGATTTGTGAGTTGATTGGCTTGGTCTCGTTTTCTGCCATTTCACATCCATCCGAGCTAGCTTGAGGGTCCTCGGCTGAGCTCAGAACATCCCCAAATCATCATCGCCATACCACATTGCGAGATTTAGTTAATCGATTGCTGTTTTCAGCTTTGAGCCAAGTTGGGTTAAATCGATTCATAGAGGCTGTTTTCCATTGGTTTGTTGAGCTTGCGGGTTCGATGCTCACCCTTGCGTGACGAATAAGGAGTTCTGGAGCTCGGGAAGAGATCGATGTTTAGATTTCTTAGTTAATCTCGTTTATTAGTTGTAATTTTCATTACTGCTGTAGTTAAGTTCTGTTTCTGTAATTTCTGTTCTTGGTTTCAGATTGGCTAGTTTCGCTTACTTGAATATTTCTGTTTAAATTAGTTTCGATTCTGCAAAGTAAGTAGATTTATTGGTTTGTTAGTGAACAATTGAGTTAATTTTCGTTTACTTCGCATAGTTAAATTTCTGCAGTTTTCTAAATCTGTGCGTGCCAACTATTTCAGCGTGCCAAAATTTGTTTCTGATTTTTACAGCTTATTCCAATTCAATTCTTGCTTAGCTTAATTCCCTGTAATTTAAGCTCGCATTTAGTTTGTTAATACATTAAATCTGTTTTGGTTTTCCTTTCAGTTCGTATTCTGAAACTTTTGATCAGCTTGAGCAAATTCTGCATATCAAACCCCATTTCTGAAGTTTAAATCTTATTTTGGCAAGTAATTGGTAGACAGGATTTGATTTGTGTGTTAGTAAATCTTAGTTCTTCTAGACCTGTTCCCAAACGTTCCATTTTGTGCAGTAGGTATGAGTTTGATTGCTGTCTCTGCACTAAAATTTGTGTGAATCGTTCTGCCCTGGACGTTTCTGCATCAAGTTCAGCTTGTGTATCAGCTTAGTTCAGCATGTTCAGTTTGTCATTTCTGAAACTTGTGCCAAAAGAAACCATTAGCTTCTCCTAAGCTTTCCTAATATTTCTGCAGTTGTTCTAATTTACATGTTCATCATTTCTGAATACAGCTTTTAGAATCCTGCATGAATTTCCAAATTCGTATCTTCATTCAATCATTTCTGACGTGGACATTTCCATTTCTGCAATCACCAGTTGATCACTTCTGAGTGCTGTTTCGAGCAATGGATTTCAGTCGATTTGGACGGTTTTTCATCTAAGATTTCTTGTGTTCAGTTTGTTCTGAGTTTGTTTCCTGATGTTAACCAAACATTGTGAGTACTTATGTGTTTGAAATCTGCCTCCTTCACAGTCAGTCGGCTTATGAATTTTAACCCTTAGTTCAGCAAATTGTTTGCAATTCTGAAACTCATTTCAGTGAGCTTAGACATGGGGAGAACTATTGCAATTTGAAATTAATCTTTTCTGTGTTTAATATCAACTTTTGGCACATGGATCCCTTATCCCTTGAGCATCAATTTTGCTAAATTCTGCATGATTAGAATCAACAACAGATTTGTATAAGGAGGAAACTCATCTTTCAGTGTTTGGGTTGTGCTCAAAATCAGTTTCATTTGCCTTTGACTTGTTTCCGAATTGGAATCTTATTTTGGCAAATAAGCTTTCTCTTTGCGTATCAAGTGTTGGTTGCATGCATTTTGTATCAAGTGGATGATTCGGTCTGAATGTTGTAGATCCTGAAGCTCAATCTAATTTGTACCGACATTTTACAATTGAGATCAGATTTGTTTGTTTTCAAAATTGCTTTAGTGCCTTGATTGAATTTTCCATTGATTGAGTTAACCATTATTACCACTTGTTGAGTTTCATAGTAAGCTATCCTTTTGGTTGATCCTTTGCATCATGTTTTCCATTTCGAATTGAACCCAAAAACCCAAATCTTTATTTGAAACCCGAAATTCACAAACGACACCTAAATACAAGCGCGAATCAAACAACTTCAATTAGCCCCGAGAAAAATACGACCTGTGGCCCCTATATTACATTTTCAGATTTTGATTGTAAAAGGGTTTCCAGTTATTCATTCATTGATATTTAAATTTGATGAGCCCATACATTTCGTGACAAATTTAATTAGTATATTTGGGCCCCGTCAAATTTTTGGCGCCGTTGCCGGGGAAGCAACTAGTTGATTTGTTTGATTTTTGCTTGTATACTTTTAGACATATCATTGGGTTCTGTTTTATTGTGCTTTATTTTTGTATACGGTTGCTGCCATTTTTTCTTGTTTGATTTGTGACAGGGCTGCAAGATTCAAATGAATTCAACGGAACAATCAGAAATAGTGAAGGCACTGGAGGAATAAGAAATGTGATAAAGAGTGGACTACCAACTAGAACGTAAAGCTCAGTCATCTACTTATCAGAAGCTACCTCAGCCACAATTTCAGCCACTCCAAGAATTCCAGCAGCCATATTTTGATTTCCAGCAGCCCCATTTGAATTTTCAGCATCCGAATGATCAATTTCAGCAGCCCTATCCTAATTTTCAGCAACCAAACTTTCAGTTTCAGCCACCATTTCAACAATTCGAGCCACAACAGTAAGATTTCCAACAATTTCAGCCAAATTCCAGCAATTTCCAGAATTTCAGAACGGGCAGCCAATTTTCCAGAATTTTCAGCCCATTTTCAGCAATTTCAGCCCAATTTTCAGCCTACATTTCAGCATTTTGAACCTCAATTCCAGCAATACAATCAAGGGCAGCAAGTGTGTCAACCATTTCAGCAAGATCCGCCTCAAAACCAGCCATTTATCAGCCACACAGCCCTTGAATCAAAATTTTCAGCCTTACAACCAAGGGTTTCAAAATCAGAATTTTCAGCCTTCGGCACCTAATTTTCCAGCTCAAAATCAGAATTTTCAGGGCTACAACTTCCAGCAATCTCCACCAACTTGTGAACCAAATTTTCAGCATGTTCAACCATTTGATCAGCTCCCACAGTCTCCATTTCAAAATTCACAGCCTCCTCTTGATTTCAGCAGCCTTATATGACTTTCAAGACCAACAAGAGCATGAGGCTCTACACCAAAGGATTATGGATATGTGTCAACAAATCCAACAACAACAAGAACAACAACAAAGAATGGAGGAGATTTATCAACTAGTTGTACAATATCATCAACAGCAGCAAAGGCTTCAAGACATCGAAAGAGGCGTTGGGCAAATTGCTAGTCAAATGAATCAAATGCAAGTTCAAGGTGACCCTAGTGCAAGGCAAAATCTTTCTTTAATGGATCTTGCAATTTTAGAAGAAGAAGAAGAAGAATACATTAAAGTCTGGGCACCTAGAGCATGCATTCCTCCGGAGACTCCTACTCAAAATCCAATTCCAAATCTTTCAGCTCCAGAAGAAGAAGTTGAAGCTCCACAGGACCATTCTAGACTTTTATTTTCTGATGATAGCATTATTGATGGTCCTAATTTTTCTGACACTGTTGTTGCAGATATTACAGGAGAAGCATGCAGAGGAGATAATTCCATAGGTGTAGGGGACTGCACTAAGCCCCAGGGACCACCACAAGATTTAGAGAACGAACCAGAAAGTGTAGGGACTTGCATGGTGGAAGCAAGCACCCAAGGATCACCAGTTGAATATCCACCAGAGCCTGAGGCTGAAGAGGAACATGAACTTGACCAGGAGGAGACCACAGATACATCTACTATTATAGAACCTCCAGGTATTATCCAGCACGCTCAGGTAAGTATTTCTCCTCTTTCTTCAGAAAAATACAGTGAGGTACCTAGGGATGACTTTATTGATTCTGATGAATTTATTGATATACCTTGTGTAGAAATTATTTGTGAAAATCCAACAGAGGTACCAAACATTGATTTTATTGATCATCATGAATTACTTGATACATCTCTTGCTATGGATAGTGAATAATTTTAGAGGCACCCATAATTGATGTAGTTTGCTATGATGAATCACTTGATACATCTTTTGTAGATCTGGATAGTGAAAATTTTTTAGAAGTGCTTGAAATGGATGTTATTTATTTTGATGAATCTCTTGCTATTCATATGCTGAGATGAATGTGAAAAACTTTTGGAAATACCTGATATTGATTTGATTGGCTGTGACACATTGCATGATACACCCTGGATGGAAATAATTGTGAATTTCTATTGATGAGCCAGAAATTGATTCATTTGTTTGTGATGAGTTCCTGGATGCAATTTTGTAGAACATGATTTTGAAAATTTCATTGAGATACCAGAAATTGATTTAATTGAACATGATGCAGATTTGGATTATTTCATGCAGAAACTGAATTTATATCATTTCTTTCTGACCCTGAACCTTGAGAGAGGTATTACATTTTTTGCAGGGTCCGAAGACTTCAGGAGTGGGTGCTCCAACTGAACAGACTCCAGCCTCCTGGAAGGACTTTTGAAGGGCATCAAGAAGGAGGAGATGATCTGACTTTAATTAAAAGCACTCCATCCTTGAATGGCTCTTGAACCTGAATCGCCTTAGGCCACCAGAGCAATTTTTGCAAAGTTCAAGTGTGGGGGAGTCCAAATCTCTCAGACACCCAGACTCCTCCACTACCAAGATGGAGGCTACTTTTGGATCGACTCCGTCCGCCAGAATAAAAGGGAGTTTTTCTTCTTGTATTTTCTTTTATTTCATTTTCATTTTATGTTTTAGAATCAAATTCTTTAACTAGTCGTTGTAAATACCACGTGTTTCTTTTAGCACTTTTGCATGAGTAGAAATAAAAGTATCCCTTTAGGTTTCTCCATAGCATTTTAGAGTCTTTTGAAAATAAATTAAATTTGGTTGTTAAAACTTAGGATTTGAGCTAATGGATGAAATCTTGAATATTTGAGTACTACTTGGCTTTCGAAATCTTAATTGAGGACTTGGGATGAATTGTTTTTACCTAGTGAGATTAGCCTTATATTTGTGACACACATGTTATTAAACTCTAGAACTTGCTTAGGTTCTTTCAAAACCATATTTCAATGATTGGATCACATCTATAGAAGCTAATCACTTTGTTTACCTTTCCATATCAAATTGACAAAAATCATATTCATTCCATTTTTCTTTACTTATTTCTTACTCTTACCTTCACTTTTCTTTGGACTTGTTGTTTGATATGTTTCTAATGCTATTTTGCCCGAGACGGACAAAGATTTAAGTGTGGGGGAGTGGCTAAACTTTTGGATGTATTTCATGTCAAAAAGAAAAAAAATTTTTTTTTGCCAAGTTGAAGCCAAAAGGTGCCAAGTGAGTGAGTTTGGTGTCAAGATCAAGCAAGAAGAAGTAGTAGAGGAAGACAACAATTGGAGCATCTAGAGTCTTAATCATACTTTGAAGATCCAAGTGGCAATAAAATAAAAAAAAAAAATCTGCAATAATAAGAAGAGGGCACACACACAAAAAAAAAAAAAAAAAGGATTTTTGTGCCAAAGTGAGAAAAAGTGCCACTTGATTGCAAGGGAGGTCTCCTGCCACTTATAGAATTGGAAGGAAGGCTGATCTGAAGAAGGAATGGAAGCTGAATTGAAGGAATGCAAGCAAGGGAGAAATCTGAAAGTTGTGCCATTTAAAAAGGAAAAATCTGTGATCATTTCGGAAGAAGATTTTGAGCCAAAATCAGTGTATTAACTTGAAGACAATTGTGCCATGGCTGGTTTTCAAACTGATCTGAACAAGAAAGGAATTTCTGCATCTGAAATTTCTGGAAATGGCAGCAGAAAAGAGAAATCAGAAAAGATGAAATGCAGTGTAGTAATTCGGCTGAAATTCCACCTGCTGATCAGAATTTTTAACATCTGATTTCTGACTTTACAAGAATGAAGAATTACAAGCTGGAAAATCTGAAACTAAGCAAATCTGTGCCATTGCAAAGAAACAAATCTGAGACAAGTGAAGAGAAAAGCAGTTTGTGTTAACTTGGAATTGAGAATTGGGTTTCCAAGGCTTGGAATCAAGGAATAAGTATTCTGCTGTTCTTGAAGCTCACGGCAGCTCATGCAAATTGAAGATCTAGTCCATTACATTCTGAATTAACTAGAGAGAAAGAAAAAAAAAAATCTGAGAAAAGAGTGAAAGAAGCAAGGTTGGCACAAAAATTGGCAAACTTGGCACATTGAGATCAAAAAGGGCTTTCTTCATCCAAATCAAAGGTCTTATTCAAATGTGACTTCACCACACTTTGTTATTCACTAGAGGACTGAAAGGAGGGGCAAAACACATTGGAAACATTTTTGAGCAACTAAGTCTCCCACTTAATCAATTTTTTCCATTTCTTATTTTTACTCCATTTCTTATCATTTTCCTTGATTTCATTTGTTTTTATAGTTGTTGATCCTAATCATGATTAATGGTGAGAGTAGATAATAAGCAAGCCTATGGTAGTGCAAAAACATATGTGTTGAGTGAGCTCCACTTCCATCATCAACTTAGAACTTAAGAGAGAGCCACAAAATTTCCTTGAAAGGCTATGAGTTAAATTCATCTCAATGACTCATGATAGATGAAAAGGCTAAGTTGTTGATTTAAGGACAAGATACTAATCCATAGAGCTTAGATTTATGAGAATTGACAACCCTAGGTAATTTCTTTTCATTTGTTTCTAATTATGCTTAAGAAAATCTAGGGATACATTTTAGTTGTTTCGCGAGACGCTCAAGGTTAAGTGTGGGGGAGTTGATAAGTACCATTTTGTTGATTATTTTAATTTAAAATCCATGTTTGACCTATGTTTTTATTGTTAATTGTGATTTTACCCTAGGTTTTAGGATTTCCTATTATTTTGGACTTAATTGCAAAATTACATATTTTTGGATTATTTGGCCACTAATTTTCTGATATATTTTTGTAGGCATGAAAGGATCCTGGACCTAGGGCATACTGGGCCAAACCTGAGTCGGATGTGAACCGGATCGAATTATCAAGCCTACGATTAATCCGGGCCGTCCGATTCAAGAGCGGCTAGATCTGAGCCATCCGGGACGAAATGAAGCAATCCGAGCTAGGGTTAGGGTTGATCAAGCTCTATGATCAAGATCTGAAGGTTTCATCCCAATCAGGGCTAGATCAACCGTTGGATCAAGCAAGGAGGGCTCTAGAGCGTCCATTCATAGATAGAGTTGATCTGGACCATCCGTTGCACATCTGGAGGATCCGAGCTACCACAAGGCAGATCCTGACCCCAGATCATCATCATAAAAGTTTGGCTCCAATCAGACCAAGATCTACCGTTGGATCTCCTCCGATCGATCTGAGCCGTCCATTGATTCTATTTAATCAAAAACGCAGCGCTTTCTCCTGTCGCGTCCTCGCCGTAGCTTCCGCAGTTCTTCGCGTTCTTCATCAGTTTTTCAATTCTATTGCAATTTTCTTCAACAGAGGGCGTGACCACATCGATTTCGATCCTTGATCCAGTTCTAGATCATTGGAAAGGTTCTCAGTGAGGATTCCAGCTCAATTTCGGCCAAAAACAGAGATGTTGAGGGTCTCGTCAGATTTGTGAGTTGATTGGCTTGGTCTCGTTTTCTGCCATTTCACATCCATCCGAGCTAGCTTGAGGGTCCTCGGCTGAGCTCAGAACATCCCAAATCATCATCGCCATACCACATTGCGAGATTTAGTTAATCGATTGCTGTTTCAGCTTTGAGCCAAGTTGGGTTAAATCGATTCATAGAGCTGTTTTCCATTGGTTTGTTGAGCTTGCGGGTTCGATGCTCACCCTTGCGTGACGAACAAGGAGTTCTGGAGCTCGGGAAGAGATCGATGTTTAGATTTCTTAGTTAATCTCGTTTATTAGTTGTAATTTTCATTACTGCTGTAGTTAAGTTCTGTTTCTGTAATTTCTGTTCTTGGTTTCAGATTGGCTAGTTTCGCTTACTTGAATATTTCTGTTTAAATTAGTTTCGATTCTGCAAAGTAAGTAGATTTATTGGTTTGTTAGTGAACAATTGAGTTAATTTTCGTTTACTTCGCATAGTTAAATTTCTGCAGTTTTCTAAATCTGTGCGTGCCAACTATTTCAGCGTGCCAAAATTTGTTTCTGATTTTTACAGCTTATTCCAATTCAATTCTTGCTTAGCTTAATTCCCTGTAATTTAAGCTCGCATTTAGTTTGTTAATACATTAAATCTGTTTTGGTTTTCCTTTCAGTTCGTATTCTGAAACTTTTGATCAGCTTGAGCAAATTCTGCATATCAAACCCCATTTCTGAAGTTTAAATCTTATTTTGGCAAGTAATTGGTAGACAGGATTTGATTTGTGTGTTAGTAAATCTTAGTTCTTCTAGACCTGTTCCCAAACGTTCCATTTTGTGCAGTAGGTATGAGTTTGATTGCTGTCTCTGCACTAAAATTGTGTGAATCGTTCTGCCCTGGACGTTTCTGCATCAAGTTCAGCTTGTGTATCAGCTTAGTTCAGCATGTTCAGTTTGTCATTTCTGAAACTTGTGCCATTAGAAACCATTAGCTTCTCCTAAGCTTCCTAATATTTCTGCAGTTGTTCTAATTTACATGTTCATCATTTCTGAATACAGCTTTTAGAATCCTGCATGAATTTCCAAATTCGTATCTTCATTCAATCATTTCTGACGTGGACATTTCCATTTCTGCAATCACCAGTTGATCACTTCTGAGTGCTGTTTCGAGCAATGGATTTCAGTCGATTTGGACGGTTTTTCATCTAAGATTTCTTGTGTTCAGTTTGTTCTGAGTTTGTTTCCTGATGTTAACCAAACATTGTGAGT
Source organism: Boesenbergia rotunda (assembly GCA_024364735.1). Taxonomy (NCBI): domain Eukaryota; kingdom Viridiplantae; phylum Streptophyta; class Magnoliopsida; order Zingiberales; family Zingiberaceae; genus Boesenbergia; species Boesenbergia rotunda. Next base: position 46,140 of record JAGFNQ010003037.1, on the reverse strand, counting down.
ACTTATGTGTTTGAAATCTGCCTCCTTCACAGTCAGTCGGCTTATGAATTTTAACCCTTAGTTCAGCAAATTGTTTGCAATTCTGAAACTCATTTCAGTGAGCTTAGACATGGGGAGAACTATTGCAATTTGAAATTAATCTTTTCTGTGTTTAATATCAACTTTTGGCACATGGATCCCTTATCCCTTGAGCATCAATTTTGCTAAATTCTGCATGATTAGAATCAACAACAGATTTGTATAAGGAGGAAACTCATCTTTCAGTGTTTGGGTTGTGCTCAAATCAGTTTCATTTGCCTTTGACTTGTTTCCGAATTGGAATCTTATTTTGGCAAATAAGCTTTCTCTTTGCGTATCAAGTGTTGGTTGCATGCATTTTGTATCAAGTGGATGATTCGGTCTGAATGTTGTAGATCCTGAAGCTCAATCTAATTTGTACCGACATTTTACAATTGAGATCAGATTTGTTTGTTTTCAAAATTGCTTTAGTGCCTTGATTGAATTTTCCATTGATTGAGTTAACCATTGTTACCACTTGTTGAGTTTCATAGTAAGCTATCCTTTTGGTTGATCCTTTGCATCATGTTTTCCATTTCGAATTGAACCCAAAAACCCAAATCTTTATTTGAAACCCGAAATTCACAAACGACACCTAAATACAAGCGCGAATCAAACAACTTCAATTAGCCCCGAGAAAAATACGACCTGTGGCCCCTATATTACATTTTCAGATTTTGATTGTAAAAGGGTTTCCAGTTATTCATTCATTGATATTTAAATTTGATGAGCCCATACATTTCGTGACAACATTTAATTTAGTATATTTGGGCCCGTTCAGAGGCGTGGTTGACCAACACTGGAATTGGTCAACAAGTGAGCTTCGGCTGAAGGTGGCCAGCCCACGAAAGGGAGAGAGGCTGTAAAAAATCATGACTTGGTCTTTCTGACCCAGCCACACAGAAAAAAAAACTTTCTTTTGACCGACGTTGACTTGGTCTCCCTGCCCAAGTCACGTCGGACACACGTACCCTGCGTGGTACTTAGAAAAAAAACCGTACCCTGCGTGGTACTGTAGAAAAAAAAAGGGTACCCTGCGTGGTACTGTAGGAAAAAAAAACTTTTTTGACCAACGTTGACTGGGAGACCAAGTCACGTCGGACACACGTACCCTGCGTGGTAGTTGAAAAAAAACGTACCCTGCGTGGTACTGTAGGGAAAAAAAAAACTTTTGACCGACGTTGACTGGGAGACCAAGTCACGTCGGACACACGTACCCTGCGTGGTAGTTGAAAAAAAAAACATACCCTGCGTGGTACTGTGGAAAAAAACTTTTGACACGTACCCTGCGTGGTACTGAAAAAAAAACTTTTGACACGTACCCTGCGTGGTACTGAAAAAAAAATCAGTGGATTCTGTAGTTAAAAAAAAATCAGTGGATTCTGTAGTTAAAAAAAAAACGTATCAGTGGATTCTGTAGTTAGGAATTTTGTAGCAGTGGCCACTGGAGTTTTTGTATCAGTGAATTTTGAGGGTGAATAGGTCCACCATAATGGCCTATCTAGCCTGCAGCAAACGGCTCGCGGTAAAGGCACTCCAAATCCGTTATTGGCTGGGGCTTTGCCTAAAAGCCCATGAGGGTGTGTAGGTCCACCATAATGGCCTACCTAGCCCGCAGTAAACGGCTGCGGTAAAGGCAAGTCAAATCCGTTGATAGCTGACCACTTGCTAAAAGTGGAGTCGACGATTGAGGAGTTGTTGCCACCACATTCGGGTTTGTCATGCGACGTTGAGGGAGGCACAGCCGGCAGGATGGATGAGCACAGTACATGGCATGGGCTTACATGTCTATTAGGCAGGACGACAGAGGCATACATCAGAGCCTGATAGATCTATTACAGCTGAAGATAGAGGATGGTACAGTATGGGAGCAGCACACCAGGGATGACCAGCGCACCAGCTATTGATAGAGGATGGTGATACAGGATGTGTCCTAGAGCATCATGGGGCCTAGATGCAGTGGTCAGAGGGAGGTTGATGGTTGATAGAGGATGGTGCAGTGAGACATTGTCTGGATTTTGTGGATGGTACAGTGAGAGTGCACATGTATGTTCATATGATTGCATATGGGGACAACTACCTGGATCTGATACTTCATCAGAAACAAGTAGCTATCCTAGATACATGTTTGTAGCACTATTTTCTTGATGATATATAATTTGCCTTTCATCAAAAAAAAAAAGAACCGGAGTTTTGTTTCTCGTTTGGGTTGATGGACACATCTATGCCCGGCTTGAACCTCAACATGTTCAAACCATGGAATTAGTTTATGATTAATATAGTTGGAGTCAGAGGTCAATCCTTAGTTTTGGTTGTTGGACACATCCAAGCCTGACTAAACGGTTGAATGAGCTCCAACTATATTAAAACTATTTCTTGATTAATGGGTCAGCCTTAAGCTTGGAGCATCGATTTGTTGTGCCACAGCCAAGGTCGATGTAAAGAGAGGTGCAGTTGGGTGCTATGTATAATGTTGCATACTTGTTAATGAGTTAACAACCCAATGATTTATGCAAACATTCAATTAGTTGATAGCATAAAGTGATAGTTACATATATGTGATATGTAATCGGTATAATTACCTACCTTCATAGCTAAGAATAACTTGATGGCCACAGCCATGGTTGTTCTTATCTATGGTTGGATATCAACCTATTTGGAGATGTTCCTACGATCTCCCGAATTGATAAAAAGGGTTATTCAATTCGAAAAATAAATAGGATTTAATTAATGTATGTTGATGCATTCTTTATCATTCTTCTCACATAAGCTCAATTTGTATTTCTAGGATAATCACTCAATCATGTCTTCTCTGAATTTGCGTTCCATTTTGGACACCAATAAACTGACTGGGCCAAACTTCATGGACTGGCTTCGAAACCTGAGGATAGTCCTCAAGGTAGAGAAGCTTGCTTATGTCCTTGAAGATCAACTTCCCAACCGTCCTCCAGAAAATGCAACTCCAGACCAGTTAGTGGCCTATCAGAAACATATGACCGATTCTGAACTTGCGAGTTGCATCATGCTAGCCGCTATGGTACCTGAACTGCAAAAGCAGCATGAGCATATGAATGCTTATACCATCATCTTCCATCTTCATGAGTTATTTGACGAGCAGGCGAGATCCGAAAGGTTCGAGGTCTCCAGACTCCTCTTCACCTCTAAGATGCAGGAAGGCACTTCTGTCTCACAGTTTGTGTTGAAGATGTTGGGGTACATTGAGCGACTGGGTAAACTCGGTTTTGCAATGGATCATGAACTAAGTATTGACTTAATTCTGCATTGTTTACCCAAAAGTTATTCACAATTTGTGATGAACTATCGGATGAACAAGCTGGAGACTACCATTCCTGAGTTGCTCAACCTGCTGAAGACTATAGAGCCTTCTGTGAAGCAGGATCAGAAGACGGTACTGTTAGTTGGTTCCTCGAAGAAAGGTTCTAAGAGGAAGGCCAAAGAACAGAATAAGGGAAAGAAGAAAAAGGCCAAAAGACTGAAAAGACACCAAAAGACACCTGCCATCACTGCGGCAAGGAGGGTCACTGGCGAAGAAACTGCAAGGTTTATCTTGAGTCCTTGAAGAAGAAGGCATCCGATGCCCCATCCTCTTCAGGTATCTTCGTTATTGAATGTCACTCTATTTCCTCAAACACCTGGGTACTTGATACTGGGTGTAGTTCACATATATGTAATGACATACAGGGGCTAAGGAATAGAAGAAGACTCGTCAAGGGAGAAGCGAATTTACGAGTTGGAAACGGAGCAAAGATTGCTGCTGTTGCCATCGGAACATATTTGCTAAAGCTCCCTACTGGACGTGTCTTAGAATTGGATAATTGTTATTTTTTCCTTCGTTAATAAAGAACATTGTATCTATTTCATGTTTGAATGAAAAGGGTTATCATTTAACTTTTAGTAACAATTATTGTTACATAATTTTAAATGGTGTTCTTTATGGGACCGAAACTTTGTGCAATGGTATCTACACGTTAGATTTATCCGGTGACGTTTTCAATATCGAAGTTAGCAACAAACGTGCTCGAATAGATAATCGAATAGACTCCTATACGTGGCATTGTCGTCTTAGCCATGTAAGTAAGAAACGCATGACCAAATTACACCGATGTGCAATTCTAGAATCATTTGAACCCGGTTCATTTGATACATGCGAATCATGCTTAAAAGGCAAGATGGCCAAATTACCCTTTTCCGGAAAAGATAATCCAGTGGGAGAATTGCTTGGTCTAATACATATTGATGTATGTGGACCAATATCAACTCTTGCACAAGGAGGCTATAGCTACTTCATTACCATTATCGATGATCACTCACGATTCGGGTATGTGTTCTTGATAAAACACAAATCTGAAGCTTTTGAGAAATTTAAAGAGTTCAGAAATGAAGTAGAGAAACAGCTTGGCAAAAGTATTAAGATACTTGGATCCGATCGGGGTGGTGAATACTTAAGTCAAGAGTTTCAAGATTATCTTAAGGACAATGGGATATTGTCTCAATGGACTCCGCCGTATACACCACAGCATAATGGTGTATCTGAGAGGCGTAACAGAACCTTGATGGACATGGTTAGATCTATGATGAACCATGCAACTCTTCCAAAATCCTTTTGGGGCTATGCACTTAAGACAGTTGTTTACTTGCTAAACAGAGTCCCGACCAAGGTAGTCTCCACTACTCCATATGAGACGTGGAATAGTAAGAAACCTCACTTAACTCACCTTAAGATATGGGGTTGTCCTGCTTATGTAAAGCAGACTGTATCATACAAATTGGATGCTAAGTCTGATAAATGTCTATTTATTGGATACCCTAAGGAAACAAAGGGTTACCAATTCTATCATCCCTTGGAACAAAAAGTGTTTGTTTTAAGGCATGCTTTATTTCTGGAAAAAGAATTTCTTTTACAAGAAAACAGTGGGAGTGACATTGAACTTGATGAAGTTCAAGAAACTCCAATAGACATTACAGAGACACCTAGTCTAGACCCACAACCAATAACTCATAATGATGAGCTATCAGTTGAACCTAAAACAACACCACCTCTTCGTAGGTCTGATAGGACACGCAATATTCCAAAGAGATATGGATTTCTCATAAGTGAATCGAACGACGTGTTACTCATTAGCGATGACGAACCTATCAGTTATGAAGATGTTCTGAAAAGTTCAGAAAGGGACAAATGGCTTGAAGCCATGAAGTTGGAAATGGATTCCATATACGAAAATCAAGTATGGGACTTGGTTAACCCACCTGAAGGGATTAAGCCCATAGGGTGCAAGTGGGTTTTCAAGAAGAAAACCGACATGGAAGGTAATGTCGTTTACCTTTAAGGCTAGATTAGTGGCAAAAGGATATCGTCAGAAACAAGGAATTGATTATGATGAAACCTATTTGCCAGTAGTTATGCTTAAATCCATTCGGATGCTCCTGGCCATAGCAACACATTATGATTATGAGATATGGCAAATGGATGTGAAAACAGCTTTCCTTAATGGAAACCTGCTTGAGGATGTATACATGATACAACCTGAAGGTTTCACATCGGTTGATAAAACCAAAATATGCAAGCTTCGACAATCCATATATGGACTGAAGCAAGCATCCAGGAGCTAGAACATCCGTTTTGATGAGACAATCAAAGAGTTTGATTTCTCACAAAATCTTGACGAACCTTGTGTATACAAGAAGATTAGTGGGAGTGCAGTCGTATTCCTAGTATTATATGTCGATGACATATTACTTAGAGGAAACGATATATCAGTCTTACAGTCGGTTAAAATTTGGTTGTCCAAAACTTTCTCCATAAAAGACCTGGGAGAAGCAACCTATATCCTTGGGATTAGAATCTATAGAGATAGATCAAAACGGTTGCTTGGTCTTTCGCAGTCTACATATATAAACCGAGTACTAAAAAGGTTTAGCATGACGGAATCCAAGAAAGGTTACCTTCCCATCAGGCATGGGATCAACCTTTCAAAGTTTATGTGTCCGCGCACAGAAGACGAGAGAATTTGCATGAATAAGATTCCTTATGCATCCGCGATAGGATCTATCATGTATGCTATGTTATGTACTAGACCCGATGTATCGTATGCTCTGAGCGTCACGAGCAGATACTAGTCTGATCCAGGAATGGATCATTGGGCGGCTGTCAAGACAATCCTTAAGTACTTAAGAAGAACTAAGGATATGTTCCTAATATATGAAGAAGGAGATATGGTAATACGTGGGTATACAGATGCCAGTTTCCAGATAGATAAGGATGACTCCAAATCTCAGTCTGGATACGTATTTACTTTGAATGGAGGCGCAATAAGTTGGAAGAGTTCCAAGCAAGACACTGTAGCGGATTCTACCACGGAAGCGGAATATATTGCGGCTTCTGAAGCAGCAAAAGAAGCAGTCTGGATCAAGAAGTTTGTCTCGGAACTTGGTGTGGTTCCAACCATTGATGAAGCAATACCGATTTACTGCGACAACAATGGAGCTATTGCACAAGCAAAGGAACCAAGGTCTCATCAGCGATCCATATACGTGCTTCGCCGCTATCATCTGATCAGAGAGATTATAAGTAGGAATGATATACAAATTGAGAAAATTCTCACTGAAAGGAATTTAGCGGATCCTTTAACTATGGCCTTGCCTCAAAGCAAGTTTGAGGGTCATGTTAGAGCCTGTGGTATTGGATACCGTAGCGATTGGCATTAGGCCAAGTGGGAGTTTGTTAGTAATATGAGAGAAGTGTCCTAAGGCAATCGCCTTATGATTGTAATCATTTACTTTAATAAATGAATATTCACTATTTGAGTATACATGTTCGTGTATTTGATTGAGATCTTAAACTCATTTACTGGATGTCCGCAATACAATTCACAACATGAGAGAATTTGTGATGAATTCACAACTAGTGATTATCTCTACATGTGCAATTGTGAAGTATTGAAATTGTCCCTAGTCGATGAATTGATAAATATGAACACTATCAATTCTGTTGAGACTAGCATGGGTTATTCTCTAATCAGCTGATTCTCACTGGCTGGTGACATTGGGATGTCCGGAGATAAACATGAATGCTAGTTAAGGGAATTAGTTCATTGGAGTGACTAGCAGTAAAACTTCATATGGTAATCTACATATAGATATGTCAATGAAGTTCTTACTGCAGCTTAAGTGCGATGTTCCTTTGACTTGCGGTGTTCAAGTCATCTTGGTCATGAAGACTTATACTTTGACATCTTAAGCAAGCATCTCCAAGGAGGTGTGGACCCAGGATGATTGGGTATAAGCCGAAGTGCCCGAAGATGTTTGAACAGCCTACAAAGGATTCACCACTCCTTGCGAGGAGATGTATACCCAAGGCCTATCGTCGGATTGTTACTCGAAGCCTCTGGCCAGAGCATCACATGTTCCGAGTATGAATCTCTCAGAAACATGAGAGTAATTAGAATCCGTTGGACGAGAAAGACATTACTTGGGCTAGGTGTTACGTAGTCAGCCTAGTGGGGACTGACACACATAGACCGTGTCCTGAACCAAGTGGGTATAAGATGGTGAAGGGAATGAGGCACGATTCATTATAGCTGCTGAAGGGTTTCATAATTATTTCTGAGGTCAACCGTTGATCTTTCGATTAATTGGGGATCATGATGTACTACTAGGTGCCACTCATGATCGTTCAATAATTGGTTGATTATAGAAGGACAACATAAATCGAAAGCCTATTTAGTCACACACACTACGAGTTATCCGAGGGATTTAAAACGAGTTGAAAATTAGATTTTCCGATCAAGAGAGATAAGTCGAATCTGAATTTTTCAGAGACGCATCGGAAGCATAAAATGGCTAAGTCTTTTGAAGACTTATTGGACGAATTAAATGAGTTTAATTCGTGAGGTATAGGCTTTGGTTTGGCCGGCCAAAGAGGGTCCCCACCCTCTTTGTTTGGCCGACCACAATAAAAGGGGAGAACCAAATTGTTTGGTTCAAATTATAAAATAAACCGAGCATGGTTTGTTTTATGAAATTATGGATAAAGAAATTTATATAAAGAAATTTATTTTCATGGAAATTAAAATGAACCTTAGATTGGTTTATTTTATTTTATAAAATCAATAATGGATTGATTTACCATGATAAAGAAATTTATATAAAGAAATTTCTTTCCATAATAAAAGGGGAGACATGGTTGTTTTTATTATAAATTAAGTTATAATAAAAACTTGGCATAACGAAATAATTCATAGAAAAATTTATAAGATAAATTTCTTATGAAAATTCATTCCGTTAAAGGAGACTTGGCGATTGAGAGGCTACTATATAAAGGCACCAAGGCAAGGCTTGGAAATCAATCCAAGAGATCAAGGATTCTTGCCTAGTCTCTCTTCCTCTCCTTCTCTCCCTCTCCCTCTTCTAGTGCCGCCGGCCCTAGAGCCCTCCCCCTTTGCTGTGAGCTTCCACCACCAAGAAGAAGCCGAAGAAGAAGCGGGCGCGACTCCTTCCTTCCTCCCGGAATCTTGATTCCGTTCTTCGTTTCGTGGTTAGTTTTTCATCTCTCTCTTGGTATTCTTGTCGTGCCTTTGGAGAATCTAGTAGTTCTTGTCGGCACGAAACTCGTGGCTTTGCGAAGTCATCCCGAAGAAAACTCGGCGTGGACGCGAATAGAGGCGGAGCTTCCAAGGGACGCTACGGTTGGATCTCGTCCCTTTCTACGAGTTACACGAGGTATTAAGTAAATTAGTTTACTTTCTGCAAAATTTTAAATGTATGATCATGTCTCCACAACATAAGGTTGCATGCTAGATACGTGGTTAAAATAATTTGAGAAATTATTTATGCTAAACCTTTCGCTGCACGTAATTAAAATTTAAAATTACGAACCCGTATCCATGTCAACATGCACCCGGTCCCAACAGATAGTACATTAGGGAAGCCTTTCTAATAAGGTCAAGTATACACTACTTGGTCTGTTTAGTCTGGTGGAACTAGCCAAAGCTACCGATCCAAGACCCAAACTAGTTAGACCAAAATCTTTCAAGGAGTAACTTGAAGATGAATTTTCTATAAAAGGCTTTGACAAGGAAAGGGTTGATGATCCAATAAGGCTACGGCCAAAGAAGGCCTAGTGTCTCGCCAAGACCTGGAAGCCAATTATAAAAAATCAAATTCACTTTACTATTGTCAGATTTGAATCTAACACAAATTACAATTAATCTTACATTAAACTCAATTTTTCAAAATAAACATTTTCAAAATTAATTTAACCTTTTAAAATTTAACCATGTTTTTCAAACTTAAAATTTTCATTTTGGTTAAACCTGTCTCACAAAACCCATAAGGTGCGTTTGGTTCAGGGTGATCAGTGATAACCTTGGTTATCTGTCCAAGGTTATCGTTGATAACCTTGTTTGGTTAAGATTATCATCAATTCCCAAGTAATGCAGTATTACCGCCACATCAGCAAAACATCATCAAATGGGGCATGCAACCCGGAATTGGATAACCAAGGAAAACGGAGGTTTTTCTTTATTCCGGGGTTAAGGAACTTTTCTTTCCCAAATTATCCCTTAATATTTACATTTTAAGATAAAAATATCCCTAATAATTAACTAAATTACAACTCGTTGCCGACTCACCGATCGGCGACCGCAGCCCCTTCGTCGATCGGCGACCGCCGCCGACCGGCGACCGGCCGGCGATCGCCGTCGGCGGATCGCCGGCGACCGGCGACTGGCGACCGCCGCCTACCGGCGACCGCCGCCGACCGGCGACTGCCGAGGACCGGTGACCGCCGCCGGCCGGCGAACGATCGATGGCGATCGGGCAATAAATAATTTTTTTTTAAAAATTAGTATTTTAATTAAAATTTTATTAAATTAAATAAATTATAATTAGGATAAACTAAATAAATTTAATACAAAATATTACCTTACTTTTTAATTTTTTAGTATAAATAAACATATATTATCATAATCCTTAATTTTAAACTAATGGGCAATATGGTAAAATATTACATTAGATTATATACTATTACCTCCAAACAAACAAGATTTTCATTGATCATCTAAATTTAACCAAACAACATTAGATTATGTTTCATTCCCCATAACCTTGGTTATGTGATTACCAGGTAATCACATAACCAAGGTCATGTATGATAACTTGAACCAAACGCACTCATAAGGTTAACGTGATTGATAACACTAGATTGGGTGAGATAGACTAGGTTGTGAAAATCAATTTAAGCTATCCTTAATTCTAATTGGATCCAAATCAATAAATACTTTATGTGTAGGAACATAAAGATTTGGACCAATAGATGCTGGATAGTGGATGCTTCAGACACATAACTGGAGACAAATTGAAATTCACCAAACTCAAGTTCAAGAACCTAGGCTCAGTAGCATTTGGCAACAATGCTACACTCAAAGTCATTGGGTCAGGTAACATTGAACTCAAATCCGACTTTGTGATTAAAAATGTACTCTTGGTTGAGAACTTCAAGTTTAATTTGCTTAGTATAAGTCAATTATGTGATACTGGCTATGTAGTAACATTTACCAACTCTGACTGCCTAATTAGAAATCTGCAAGACTCGGAAGTAATGCTTAAGGGTACAAGGAAAAACAATGTTTACACTATCAATCTACCCTTAGTATCAAAATGCCTCCTAACTCAATTAGAAGAATCCAACCTCTGGCGTAGGAGATTAGGTCACACTAATGTAAGACTAATTTCAAAAATTACCCAACTTGGTCTAATTAAAGGGGGACCAAAAATCAAGAACTATGAAAACACGATATGTAACTCATGTAACTAGGGTAAACAAACCAAATCTAATCACATGTCAATTCAATCAGACTTAACCCAGACTACACTTGAGCTCCTTCACCTTGACCTATTTAATTCACATGGAGTCAAGTCACTAAGGGAAAATCGGTACAGCTTAGTTATTATCGATGATTACTCTAGGTTTACCTGGGTTAGGTTCCTAAAATCTAAGGATGAAACCCTAAACTTATTTATTGACCTATGCAAAATAATCGAAAATTAAAATGATACCAAAATCAAAAGACTTAGGAGTGATCACGAGGGAGAGTTTGAGAATCAAATATTTGAAGAATTCTGTAAAATAAATGGGGGAAAATACACTAAAATATCCCTATTGTTTCAACTTTTTCCCAATTATATCCCTCGAAAAGTTTTTGCGTCATTTATGTCCCTCATCTACAATTTTATTTCCCAGATATATCCCTACCGTCAAACCTCTGTTAAAATTAACATGCACGTGCTAATCACGTGAGCCGAAATCTGTAAACACGGCCCCACTCAACCCTAATCCTTCTGGTCAATCTCCCGTAGGTTTAAAAATGTCAACCGCGCGCCGGAGTTGACATTGCATCAATTCAACCGTCCCCCTTACTGGGTATAAAACACTCCCCTCCCAATTTTTTTTCCCAACTTGGCAGGAAGAAGGTTGATTCCAATGAGCAACGCCGCCGCCGCCGGCCACCACGACGAGAAGAGTTACAAGGGGGTGCACCGCCGGAAATGGGGCAAGTGGGTGTCGGAGATCCGTGTGCCGGGGACAGGCGACCGCCTGTGGCTCGGCTCGTACGCGACGCCGGAGGCCGCGGCGGTGGCCCACGACACCGCCCTCTTCTTCTTCCGCGGGCCGAGCTCCTCCTTCCTCGACCGTCGCCTCAACTTCCCCGACCAAGTCGCCGAGCACACTTGGGCGCCCCTGTCGCCGCTGTCGGTGCAGCGAGCCGCGTCCAACCGCGGGATGATGGTCGACGCGCAGTTGTCCGTCAGAGTCCCACGGCAGTCACCGTCGCCAGAGAGCAACGAAAGAGATGACCGGCGAAGAGCGAGCTTGGGAGGGGCGGCTACAGGCGAGGAGACTGCAATGCTCCAAGACCTAATCGTCGATGACATGGAAATATGGGAATAATTAAATCTTAATTAGCCACGTTATTATTTATTATCATAAGTAATTAGGCATAATTGTCATGTTTTATATCATGTATGGAATGGAAGTAGTGATGGCGAATGAGTCGAGCCATTTGTGATTCGACTAACCTGACACAGAGCACGTTTTGTTCGACCTGAGCTCGGAGGAGACGATGAGGCGCTATGGTTCTGAAGGATTAGGGTTGAGTGGGGCTGTGTTTGCAGATTTCGGCTCACGTGATTAGCACGTGCACGTTAATTTTAACAGAGGTTTGACGGTAGGGATATATCTGGGAAATAAAATTGTAGATGAGAGACATAAATGGCGCAAAAACTTTTCGAGGGATATAATTGGGAAAAAGTTGAAACAATAGGGATATTTTAGTGTATTCATGAATTTTTCTGTCCTAGAACCCCCCCCCCCCAGCAAAATGGGATAGTAGAAAGAAAGAATAGAACCCTTCAGGAAGCCGCTAGGACCATGCTCAATGAATTCAACCTAGCTAACTAATTTTGGGTAGAAGAAATTAGTATGACTTGCTATATCCAAAATAAGGTCCTAATTAACAAAAGACACAATAAAACTCCTTATGAAATATATTATCATAGGCTACCCAACATACATTATCGAAGGGTCTTTGGGTGCAAAGTCCACATCTTGAACACCAAAGACTACCTAGGTAAGTTCCAGTCTAAGTCAACTCCAGGAGTCTTCTTAGGATATTCAACAACAAGTAGGGCCTATAGGGTCTACAATAAACAAACTAATAAAATTGAAGAAACAACGAATTTAATCTTTGATGAAGAAACTAATCCAAAATCTGACAATCAAAACCTGAACCAAACAAATATTGATCAAGAAGAAAATGAGCATACAATTGAGCCATCAATTGAACCACTAGTTAAACCTCTAAATGAACTATCTCTTGAACTAACTACTGAACCAATAACTGAACGAACTCAAATGGTTGAACAGAACAATGAACCAAATCGTCCAGCCAAACCTGAGGCTGAACCAAGTTCTAGAAGAACCAAGAAACCCAGACTTAGTCACCCTACTGATCAAATTATGGGTGATCCAACCTTAGGAGTCAGAACTAGGTCTTCCTATAGAAATCTTAGTCAAATAACACTAATTTCAAAAATTGAACCTATGACTATAGAGGAAGGCCTACCTGATCCTGATTGGATCATAGCTATGCAGGAGGAGTTAGCCCAATTTGAAAGAAATCAAGTCTAGGAACTAGTACCTAAACCTGAGGGCAAGTCTATTATAGATACTAAGTGGGTCTTTAGGAATAAACTGAATGACCAAGGGAAAATAGTTAGAAATAAAGCCCGCTTAGTAGCTAAAGGGTTCAGTCAAGTCGAAGGTTTAGACTATGATGAAACCTATGCCCCAGTAGCCAGACTTGAGTTAATTAGAATATTGTTAGCAATTGCAACTCATAGAGGGTTCAAGCTATACCAAATGGGTGTTAAGTTAGCCTTTTTGAATGAGTTCATCAAAGAAGAAGTCTATATAGGACAACCTCCCGGATTTGAGGACCTAGAAAAACCTGATTGCGTTTTCAAACTTAATAAGACACTTTATGGGTTAAAACAAGCACCTGGGGGATGGTATGAACGCCTATCAACTTACCTTATTTCTAAGGATTTTAACCAAGGACAAATTGACTCCACTCTTTTTGTTAAAACATTAGAAAAAGACATTTTCATTGCCCAAATCTATGTTGACGACATAATTTTCGGGTCCACCAACTCAAACTTTTTAAAGGAATTTGTAAAAATAATGGAAAATAAATTTGAAATGAGCTTAGTTGGTGAGCTCAATTTCTTCTTAGGACTGCAAATTAAGCAAATTAGGGATGGTAACTATATTCACTAATCAAAATATGCTAAAGAGTTGATAAAGAAATTTAAAATGGATAACTCCAAAAGCATAAATACCCCTATGACCATAAATGTCATGATTGATAGTGACCCTGAAGGTAAACTTGTAGATCTTATGCTATACCGAAGTATGATTGGAAATCTACTTTACCTTACAGCCAGCAGACCTGGTATTCTATTCTCTGTAGGAATGTGTGCTAGATACCAAACCTGTGCTAAGGAAACGCACTTAACAACCCTAAAAAGAGTACTTAGATACATTAAGGGCACCCTAAATGTAGGGATTTGGTATCCTAGGACTTCCACCTTTGAATTGTAAGGATTCTCTAATTCCGACTATGCTGGATGCAAACTAGATAGAAAAAGTACAAGTGGAAGCTACCAACTTTTAGGAAATAGTCTAGTCAGTTGGTGCAGTAGAAAGCAACACTGCGTAGCCCTATCGACAACCAAAGCAGAATATGTTGCTTTAGGAGAGTGTGTGGCACAACTATTATGGATGATGCACACTCTTAAGGACTTCCAGGTTGATTACACCCAAACTCAAGTCTACTTTGATAACATAAGCTCAATCAATCTAACTAAAAATCCAATTCAACACTCAAGAACAAAGCATATAGAAGTTAAACATCACTTTGTAAGAGATCATGTAGCCATGGGTGAAATAGTCCTTAAGCATGTGGACTCAAAGTCAAACTTAGCTGATATCTTTACCAAACCCTTACCTGAGTCTGAGTTTAGCTCACTAAGAAGGCAGTTAGGGTTATGCTTAGTAGAATAGGACTACCCTACATTTTTTTTCAAAAATTGTTTTAGTTATTATCTGTCAATAAATGTTTTGTGAAAAATCATTTTTTTTGTCTTGAAATTTAAAATGATTTTCTGACTTAGTTTTTTAAAAAAAAACTTACCCCCTTCAAAACTAGGGCTTTTTCACAAATGGACTTAGCTTAGGCCCTAACCCTAGAACTGCATGCACCTATAGATCTAGAAGCCAGCATCTCACAAGCACCTTAGTGTACTTTTGATTGATAACCTAGACTGGGTTGAGATGCTTAGGTCTATGCCTTGATTCAAGATGCTTTAAGTCAGTGCATCTGTAGTAATTGGGGCAATAAATACCAATTGAACAGCAATCTGATTAAGGGTCAAGCATAGAAAATCTAACTTAAACAGATCACTTAACTTGACTAACCCTAGCGAAAGTTACTATTTATAACAATTAGTAAGTAGCTAACCGGGTTAGACAGGACCCGAACAAGAACAATTTAATTTGGTTTGGTCCAGTTTATGCCTATTAGAGTTGGTTCAATACAGAACTTCACTTTCTTTTGCTCTAATTTTTTTTGCTATAATTAGTTTTTTTTGATATACGGCAAAGGGGGAGAGAAGAAAAGGATAAAATTTTTTCAAAATTAAAATTTTATCTCTTTTTCAAAAAGTAAAGTAAATAACTAAGTGCAGTGCGTTAAAATGTTTTTTCAATCATCTCAAAGCTAAGGATGTAACTTGAAAATCCTTTTGAAAATTTTCTAAGTGTTAATTGCTTGAAAATCCTTTTGAAAATTTTCTAAGTACAAAAAATGTGAAAAATCTTTTCTAAAAATTTTCTAAGTATGAAAAATGTGAAAAACCTTTTCTGAAAATTTTCTAAGTATGAAAAATGTGAAAAACCTTTTCTGAAAATTTTCTAAGTATGAAAAATATGAAAAACCTTTTCTAAAATTTTCTAAGTATGAAAAATATGAAAAACCTTTTCTGAAAATTTTCTAAGTATGAAAAATGTGAAAAACCTTTTCTGAAAATTTTCTAAGTATGAAAAATGTGAAAAACCTTTACTGAAAATTTTCTAAGTATAATGTGAAAAAGTTTTTTCTGAAAGTTTTTTAAGTATGGAAAACTTTTTGAAAATTTTCTAAGTATGCAAAAAAAACCTTCTGGAAATTTTTTCTAAGCATGAAAACCTTGAAAAAATCTATGGTTTATAAAACCCACATAACTTTGAAAAACTCAGGGGGAGAATTTTCGTTTCAGGGGGAGGAAACTGAATATTGTTAACTCGTTGCTAGTTATCTATTTTTAACTTAACTTTTTGAACCATGTTGTCATAATTCAAAAAGGGGGAGATTGTTGGTGCAGGAAGCACCTAAGTCAAACCTGAGTTTTGATAATGACAAAGGGTTCAGAAGTTAAGATGTCATTGTGATCTAACAAGCTTACTGAGTGTGCAGGAAAAGTCCTAGGTACACTAGGCAAGAAGTCCTAGCAAAGGGCTGGGCAAGAAGTCCTGGTCAAGGACCGGGCAAGAAGACCTGACCGGAAGTTGAGCAAGAAGTCCTGGTCGAGGACTAGGCAAGAAGTCCTGGCGAAGGGCTGGACACCGAAGAGCTGACCGGAAGTTAGGCACGAAGACCTAGTCAGGTGGATTGGGCAAAAGTCCAACCGGAGGAGTCGGTTGGCAAAAGGTAAACTCTCCTGAGAGGAGTAGGTGAGGACGCGTTCCCTGTCGAGGGAACAGTAGGCGTCGGTTCGACCTAGGGTTCCATTTGGGAGACCCAAAGTCAGAACCAAGACAGCTCAGGCTGTAAATAATGGCTAACATGTTTGCTTCTTCTTATTTTTGAGACTAACCTTGGTTGCAGGGATCGAAGGACTGGTTTTCTGCAGCTAAGGTGCCTCAATGGAGTGAGGTGCCTCACTGGGGCTAGGCGCCCGGATGGACACGGGCGCCCGTATGGATTCGGGCCCCCCCAGTGCAAAGGCAAAACAGAAGCAAGCGAAGCAAACTGCCACGAAGCCTCTGGTTCGATCCCTATTTTGGAGGGATAAAACACTGACCGAGATTGTTGCGGATCAAAGGCCACGTGGAGGGCACCCCCAACGTCCCGGGCGCCCCCAGACCTACTATATAAAGCCCTCAACCCCCAAGGCTTCTCAACAACTGCTTCCAACGTAAACACGCTCTTCTACTCAAGCACTCTGCTCCAGAAACCTCCCAACTCGAGATACAAGCGCCGACGATGTCCCTCTGCTCCGAGATACATTCCACCCCGGACGTCGGTAACGAAGAGCTGTCATTTCATTTGTTTTATACTACAACTGTAATCTTTCTGTAAAACTCATTGCGCACATATAGAATTGCCCCTAGTAAATGGTCAACGACCGTGGGCCTTGGAGTAGGAGCCGACCGCGACTCCGAACCAAGTAAAATCTTGGTGTTCGTGTGTTATTTTGTCTTTAATTTTTCCACTGCGTATTCTCTTTTTCAAATCCGAAACGACTTATGATATTCACCCCCCCTTTATCATTTTCTCTCGATCCAAAAAGTAGTATCAGAGCGGGGAAGCTCAAATTTGGTGCAACCACCAATTTGAGAATTTTTTTCGGATTTTCTTTTAATTTTTTTTTTCAATTTTCATCGTTAGTTGAGGTTGGTGCAACACCCCTCGATAATTGTTTTTTCTCTCCCACACTACTAATCCAAGATCAAGTCTTGGGATATTTTCTCCTTTTTACTCTTAGTTTCAGATAAATGGCCATGCAAGAAGGATTCAGCACAGTCAGACCTCCACTTTTCAGTGGAGAAGACTTTTCCTACTGGAAAAGTCGAATGGAGGTCCACCTGAAAACTCAGGTGGACATGTGGATAGTCATTCAGTCTGGACCGGAGATTCCAAAGAACGCTGAAGGAGTGCCTCAGCCGTACGCTGAGTGGGATACCACTCTGAAAAGAAGAATTGAAGCTGATGCAAAAGCGACCCAGACCCTTCAATGCGGCCTGACAAAGGAAGAGTTGAATCGGGTAGGACCATTCAATAGTGCCAAGGAGCTGTGGGGCAAGCTGATCGAGCTGCACGAAGGAACTTCAGACACTCGAATCAGCAAAAGAGATCTCCTCCTGAACAAGCTGTACACGTTCAAGATGAATGACAACGAAACAGCAGCCCAGCTCTATGCCAGAATACAGGAGTTAATGAATGGACTACACATAATCGGTCACAAGGTAGAAAACCGTGACCTAATAAGGTATGCTCTTAATGCTTTCCCGAGAAACACCTTGTGGGCATCAATGGTAGATGCATACAAGGTTTCAAGGGACCTTTCCAAAATAAAGTTAGATGAACTATTTTCTGAATTAGAATTGCATGAGCAGACTAACTGCAATTTAGCCGAGAAAGGCATTGTTTTTCTTGTAGGTAAAGTTGGAAAGACAACCAAGAAAAAGCCTCAACCTGCACCCGAGTCTGACTCAGACTCAGACTCAGAAGACGACGAAGGAGACCGACCTAAGCTGGTCCGACTGGCCCGAAACTACTACAAGGAATTGAAGAATCAATCCGATAGAAGGAAAGCCAATCGAAGAAAGGAAGAACCAGCTGAACCCTCAAATGACAAGAACAAACCAAACGTGACCTACTACGAGTGCAAGAAGAAGGGTCACTACAAGACAGAGTGTCTGAACCTAAAGGAGACCAAGAAGACTAGAAGGAAGAAGGCACTTCAGGCAACGTGGGATGAGTCCTCCTCCGAAGAAGAAGAAGAGGTCCCACAGTCGAACCTCCAAGCACTAACCGCCTAAGAAGAAATCGAGACCGAGTCAGAGTCGGAACCGGACGACGACAAACTTACGTTCTCAGAGGACGGCGAAATAACTGTAAGTGGTTTTTCGAAAAATCAATTAAATGAATTAATTTCCTATCTTTCTCGAGATTTGGCGAAAGCTAAACTCCGAGTCGAATCTCTCCGACAGGAAGTAAAACTCCTGAAAGAGAGAGCTGACTCTAGATCCTTAACTGAGAAGGTTCAAGAAGGAACCTCTACTCAAGTTGAAAAACTTGAGAAAGAAAACTCCTCCTTGAAAACTCAAGTTAAGGACCTTAGATCAGCCTTAGAACGATTCACTTCTGGTTCCAAGGATCTTGACATGATTCTTGAAAAATAGAAGTCGGTTCTAAATCGATCCGGACTAGGCTATAGAACCAAATCTAGACAAAGATCCTACTATGCTGTACTGAACCAGTCCAGACCTAAAGTTCAGGCATGGGTACCCAAACTATGCCTGAACAAACAAACTGGATCAAATCAGTATTGGATCCCCAAGGACAAGATTCACATCTTGTCAAACCATTATCGTGGCTTTAGTCCAGGGGGAGCCAAACTAAAAATAATATTTATAGTTAGATGAATTTCAATTCATATTTTCAAATTGCATGATTGCTTGTTTATTTAATTTTTGCAATTTACCATGCTTAGACTTAGGATTGGTTAGTTTAAGGACTGAACCAACTAAACTAAAATTTGACAACATAGTATTGGATGGAGGTGAGATGATAGTACGTTAGGGAAGCCAATTCTAATAAGGTCAAGTATACTCTACTTGGTCTCTTTAGACTGGTGAAACTAGCCGAAGCTACCGATCCAAGACCCAAACTAATTAGACCAGAATTTTTCAAAAAATAACATTGAAAATGAAATTTCATTAAAAGGCTTTGTCAAGGAAAGGGTTGATGATCCAATAAGGCTACGGCCAAAGAAGGCCTAGTGCCTCGCCAAGACTTGGAAGCCAATTTTTGAAATTCAAATTCAAATTATTCTTTGTCAAATTCGAATCTAACACAAATTTTCAGATACGTGTAGATTCAAACATTTTTTAACTCAAAATCAATTGTTTTCAAAATTAATTCAATTTTTTAAATAAATCATAATTCTTCAAAATAATTCCATCTATCAAAACCTGTCTCACAAAACCTATAAGGTTGACATGATTGATAACCCTAGATTGGGTGAGACAGCAAACTTAATCAAAATTCATTTAATAACTGCATTATTGTTTAAAGACAAACACTTAAGTCTAGAATGGCATTAACCTAACAATAGTCAAACTATGGTCAAAGTAGCCAAACCATGGTCAAGATGGTCAAACCATGGTTAAACCAGTGAAACCTGGTCAAACAGGTCAAATCTGGTCAAAAGCAGTCAAACAAGTCTATCAAAACAAAATTAGACAAAAAGCTGTCACCAGGGCGCCCGTGACCCTTCGGGCGCCCCCACCCCTCTCTTTTCAATCCTTCAAGACAAAAAGCTGCAAAAGTAGCTATTGAGGGCGCCCAGACCCTTGCGGGCGCCCCGAGACTCACCAAATGGCAGAAAATCTGCCACTTCTCGCTGTCCAGGGCGCCCGGGTCCTCACGGGCGCCCCCGTATAAGCGGTCAAAGGCAGAAAGCTGCCAAAAGGCAGCTGCAACCCTGCGGGGGGCGCCCTCTCCCTCCAGGGCGCCCGGCCGAGACCTATAAAAGGGCTCCATGCCTCCATCCTTCTCTCCACACCCAAAATTCTTCTACTCTTCAAATCCCTTCTTTCCAAGGTGACCTTGCAACCTTCTCAAGCTGTCATCCTCGACGATGCCTCCCCGAGCTGCCACCTGGTATAGTTTATTTGCATTTAAATAAATTTTAATTTTCCTTAAATGCAATTCCTTTATAATCTTAGAAAACGCCGAGCAAACCAAGCAAACCCCGGTACCGAACGTAGTCCCGATCCTAGGTTCCCAACTTTAGAACTTTGTAACAAGTTTGCTCAAACAACCTACAAGCCCATAAAAACTAGTTATCTCAATAGACAATTCTTCACCCAATCGTGTCCCTTGGCAATGAATGTTATAAACTTTTACCAACTCGATAACCTAGTATTCTGCACTCATCCTATTAATACAACCTTATGTGCAGAATTCTATAATAATATAGTCAGACAAGATCAGCTTAGCTTTGTCACCACAGTCCAAGGGATGCCTCTATCCATCACACCCTCCTTACTTAACCGATTTCTTGGACTACGATTCTCTCAGTCCACCTTTTGTTGCTATCCGCCTAGGGATCCTCCATTTGATGCTCCCTACTCACACATTACCCTAGACACTCTCCACTCCTACTTATATAGGGAAGCTAGAAATCCCGTAGCTAGACGATTTCAGTCCGTTGACCTTCAGGTCCAGGACTACGCCCTGTATAGAGTTGTGGTCCGCTGCCTCCTACCTTTATCCACCCGGGACGTCGCGACCATGCGACCTTTTCACACATTCTTATTGTATGCGTTGATCCACCACCTAGACATTGACATTGGCCTTCACATGTTCCACGCCATCCTACATGCCTCCAGTGTCACCACTCAGGGTCGGGTACGCACCCCCTTCTGCCACATCATCACCTCTATCCTTCATCACCACGGTCGTAACATTACTGTAGGTGAAATGACCGCGATGACCGATTTCGATGAGATAGGATTTAGGAACTTTTCCCTAGCCGGTATAGAGGTCTCGGCTACCGGGGTTTTGTCGTGGAGACGCCAGCGAGCCATACCACCGATCGACTCCGACGAGGAGATTGAGGTCGACATCGGAGATTTGGCAGCCGAGGTACGTGACCACATAGACGAGCCACCACCGCTGACCATCGACCAGCGCCTCACTCAGATGTAGACGGAGCTCCACAGCCTCCAAGAGGAGGTCGAGGCTTACCACTTCGAGCAGATGGACGCTCGAAGAGCCGATCGAGAAGTAGATGACACTCGATACACTGAGATGATGTCACTACTCAGAGCATGGCAGCCCAACTCTTCTGATCATCCTGGTCCCTCCTCCTAGATTTATTTGGCATTGTACTAGTGACTAGTTGACTGACCCTACTTAATAGGGTTGACTTAGATTTAACTTGTATTGACTATGCTACTAGTTGACTTGTACTTGACATTGGTATGACTTGGCTGGTCTTCACTTTGAACAGTTCACTTATCTAGTTATCAGTTTTTACTACATATCTGATCGTGATTATACTTAGTAGAATAGGGTTACTATATTTTTTTGCTTTATTTGATTTATAATCAGTTTCTAAAACAATTTTAAAAATGCTTTACTTAATTTCAAAATCAGCTTGAAAAATCTTTTTAGCATTTTAAAATAATTTTTTTCAACTTAGTTTTATTTTTAAAACAACCCCCTTCAAAACTAGGACTTTTTTGCAAATGTACTTAGTCTAGGCCTAACCCTAGAAATACATGCACCTATAGATTTAGAAGCCAGCATCTCACAAGCACCTTAGGGAACTTTTTGATTGATAACCTAGAATGGGTTGAGATGCTTAGGTCTTTGCCTTAATTCAAGATGCTTTAAGTCAGTGCATCTACAGTAATTGGGGCACTAAATACAACTTAAACAGCAATCAGGTTAAGTGTCAAGTTTGGAAAATCTAACTTGAACAGAACACTTAACTTGACTAACCCTAGTGAAAATTACTGTTTATAACAGTTAGTAAGTAGCTAACTGGGTTAGACAGGACCCGAAAAAGATAAGTGAAATTGGTTTGGTTCAGTTTTCTATCTTGCATTGGTTCAGTACAGCACATTAATTCCTTTTATTATGCAATTTATTTACATTGCCTTGTTTTTTGATATATGGCAAAGGGGGAGAGACAGGAAAGGAGAGAAAAGCTTTAAAGCTTTTAAATTTTTTTCAAAATTCAAAATTTCAAAAATTTATCCTTTCTTCAAAAAGTACTTAATCTATTTGGTTTCAAAAGTACTAAGTTTTTCCTCAAAAGTTTCTCTAACTTAAGCTATGTTTCAAAAAAAATTTTAAGCTGCTTTCAAACTTTTTTAAAGCATTAAACTTCAGCTGCTTTAAAAACCTTTTTTAGTACTTTAACTTAAGTGGTTTTCAAAAACCTTCTTTTAAAGTACTTAAACTCAAGCTGTTTTTCAAAAATATTTTCTAACTTAAGCAGTTGTAAATTTTGCTAAGTACTTAAAACTTCAGAAGATGTTTCTTTTATACTATCTTGAAATCCTTGATAAGTATAAATCTTCAAAAAGTGCACAACCAATTTTTTTAGAAAATATGTTTCTAAAGTTTCTTTTGAAAATTGTTCTAAGTGTTTGAAAAATTAATTTCATCCTTAGACTCAGAAAATTTGTTTAGAAACCCACGAACTTTTGAAAAACCTAGGGGGAGATTCCTTCCAGGGGGAGGAAACAAAAATTTATTTCATCTGTTATGATTAACTTAACTTTTTGAACCGGGTTGCCATAAATCAAAAAGGGGAGATTGTTGGTGCAGACAACACCCAAGTCGAACCTGTATTTTGATCAATGGCAAAGGGTTCAAATGTTAAGATGTTTTGTCTGTCTAACATGCTACTTGAGTGTGCAGATTGAAGTCCTAGCAAAAGGACAGCTAGGCACCTAGCGAAGGACTGCTAGGCATCGGAACCCAAAGACCCAGTGAAGGACTGCTGGGCACCTAGCGAAGGGCTGCTAAGAGTCAAAAACCTAGCGAATAACTGCTAGGCACCGGGCGAAGGGCTGCCTGGAACCGAAGACCCAGCGAAGGGCAGCTGGGCACCTAGCGAAGGAATGCTAGGCACCAGGTGAAGGACTGCTTAGTACTGAAGACCTGGCGAAGGACAGCTAGGCACCTGGCGAAGGACTGCTGGGTAAAAGTCCAACCGGAGGAGCTGGTTGGCATCAGGTAAATTCTCCTGAGAGGAGTAGGTGAGGACGCGTTCCTCGTCGAGGGAACAGTAGGCGTCGGTTCGACCTAGGGCTCCATTTGGGAGACCCAAAGTCAGAACCAAGACAGCTAAGGCAGTATAAAACTAATACTTGATTGCTTTATGTTGTTTTGGACTAACCCTGGATGCAGGACAGAAGGAATGAGTGTCTGCAGCTCAGAATGTCTCAAAGGAGAGAGGCAACAGCTGAGTAGGGCGCCCCCAGTGTCCCGGCCGCCCCCAAGGTAGGCAAAACAAGTTAAGCAAGAGTACGCTTCGGAAGCTTACTGTGTGGGGCGCCCCCATGCTCCCGGGCGCCCCCGTGCTCCCGGGCACCCCGTGCTTAAGCCAGCGAAGTGGATAAACCCTCTCCAGCCGAGAAGCTCGCTGAAACAGTCAACCAGGGCACCCCCTGCTTCCCGGGCGCCCCGTCAAGGTTCAATCCCTATTTTTGAGGGATAAAACACTGACCGAGATTGTTGCGGATCAAAGGCCACGTGGAGGGCGCCCCCAACGTCCCGGGCGCCCCCAGACCTACTATATAAAGCCCTCGACCCCCAAGGCTTCTCAACAACTGCTTCCAACGCAAACACGCTCTTCTACTCAAGCGCTCTGCTCCAGAAACCTCCCAACTCGAGATACAAGCACCGACGACGTCCCTCTGCTCCGAGATACATTCCACACCGGACGTCGGTAACGAGAGCTGTCATTTCATTCGTTTTATACTACAATTGTAATCTTTTCGTAAAACTCTTTACGCACATATAGAATTGCCCCCAGTAAACGGTCAACAACCGTGGGCCTTGGAGTAGGAGCCGACCGCGACTCCGAACCAAGTAAAATCTTGGTGTTCGTGTGTTATTTTTTTTAATTTTTCCGCTGCATATTCTCTTTTTCAAATCCGAAACGACTTACGATATTCACCCCCCTCTATCATTTTCTCTCGATCCAACACCAAAGTCCTTGGAATCTTGTTCCTAGCCTTCCTGCACCTTAGATTCGAACCTTGGGCAAAGAGGAGCCCTTTCTTCAGTCATGTTCGTCCATTTTCTTCCATGCAACGAATGGAGAGACGGTAACAGGTTGTTTACTTCATTTTTCTCATTCAATCTATGATTTGTGACTAACCCTCTATATTTTACATGTATACTTTGACTTTCCTCTTGATTGGGTTCTTCTTGGTACATGCACATGGTATTTGCATCTTAGGGTTAGGCAAAAGCATAGGGCTGGTGAGGGAACTTCCCGACAGTCTTCGATTGATCCTATGACACCTCGGTTCCGTTCCGAGGCATGCCGGCAAAGATTTGAGAATGCGGATTTTACCTTAATGAATTGCCGGTATCTAAACCACTTCTATTTTGAGGAGATCACTCCTCATATCATTGAGATCATCACGCATTATGAGTTGGAGAAATTAGTGTATTGCTAGAATTCTATCAATATTGATCTATGTAAGGAATTCTATGTCAATCTCGCCTGCATTAGTACTGATGGTGTGACATGTGAGTCCTAGTTGGGGGAGTCACCATTTCATTCTCACTTGCATTGTTAGGGTCATTTTTAGGATGTCGGGTTCGGAAAACCCATTCACATGCTTCCCTAATGAAGTTGAGCCTTTCACAGGTTCATTTTCTAATGAGACCATTGACCAAATCCATAGGCATTATTTCAATAATCCCCGACCTCCTCTTAAACGTATTTTTGAGGCTAACTGCATGTCTGCAGTTAGTAATATTCTCTATAAGATTGTCCTAGACTGCATTTTGCCTATTGTCACAAAGGGGAGGTCCATGATTCGATTACCTCACCTAGTGATGATGTATGCCTTGGAGAGGAGGCTGGACATCGACATTGCCCTTCACATATTCATGTCCATTTGGCATTTTTCGCATGAGGTCCATAGGAAGATTTACATGCCATTTGGTCATATCTTGATCGAATACTTTACATCAAGCGGTGTTGATATCACTAAAGGTCAGTTTCATCAGCTGTCTAAGGACTATGATCAGATAGGTTCTCGACAGCTCTTCTTGGCTGGGATTGAGCAACAACAGGGAGTGATGGTTTGGCGGCGTGACCATGCGTCTTCTAACTCTGGTGATGAGGATGAGGACGACGATGCTCCTGGTGCTGCTGCTCCTGCTCCTTGGATGATTACAGAGGAGCGGTTCACTCGACTGGAGGATGAGATTCATACTATCAGGTAGGAGCTTCAGGGCATTCAGCAACGTCAAACTACCATGTTTGAGATGATGCAGCGTTGGGACTTGATGTATCATGCTCCTCCTCCTCCTCCTGACGATGATGCTTAGTTATGGTGCACCTCAGATGTCATGGTGTTGAGATCATGTTTTGGATTAGACATAGCTCCCTATTATATCTCAAACATTATAAATGATATTGTAGAACTCTTGGTTTATTGATTTTGGATATTTGTAGCACCATCTTTATGGTTTGTAAGAATCGTTTATTTCTCTAGTATTGTTTATATGGTTTGTCATTGATTTTATTGTCTTCTATTATGGTTTGTGCATACATGGTCTGATGAATTCTAATTTGCCTTCTATCGAGATATTATGGTTTAAAGGCGGAGAATTGAAAACATTTCTGTGTTTTAAGTAGTATGGTATAGGGTTGCAAAACACAGTTTCAAACCTAGGATGTAAGTTTGTTACAAAGTTGGTTGTTTTCAAAGAAATTGAGTTTTGGTCAAAAAGTCAAATATATTTGGATTTTTAATGAAAATATATTTTTCTCTGTTAGAAAACATCAGAAGAAATATGTTTGCAAAATTTCATAATTTTTTGAATTTTATGGAATTTTCTATACATTTATGAATTTTAGCTCAGAAGGCTGAAATTTTCAGACTGATATGTATCAGTCGACTGCCCTAGGGGGTAGTCAACTGAACATTCTTTGCAATGGCAATTCGAAGGCACCAGTCGACTGGTAACTGACCCAGTCGACTGGTGCTTGTAGTTTCTGATTTCAGGGGTTTTCAGAAAAAGAAAAGAAATCCCTAATTGATACCAAAGGGTAATATTGCTTGGGGCAATCTTTTTGATTGTATCAAAGGGGGAGAGTTGAACGGTTTAAGATAGATTTTAACTTAATACTTTATGGTCATGCTAAAATTGAAATTTATGTGTTAAGACATAGGTTAAAGGGGGAGGATGCATGCTTATGCTTCTTAGTTTGCTATGCTTTTAATTTTCAATTGTTATCTTTGTACCTAACTTAAACATATTGTCACACATCAAAAAGGGGGAGATTATTGGTGCAATCGATCCAAGTATGATCGGGTAGATGATGGATTTTGATGTGTGTGCCAATATGATTAAGTTAGGTTTTTATGTTGTATTTGATATGCATTGTGAGTATGTTGTTGGGGCAATCTATGGTCCAGAGTGATCATGCGTTTTGATGTTTGGGCAAAGGGTTTAAGTTAGATTTACCCTTATGTTGTAATATGTGTATTGGAGTGTGCAGGTTTTGCAGGTTACACATATTGACTTAGCTGGACGGCTTCGATACGGTGAAGGGTGGCATGAAGACAAGTTGGAGGCTTGTGTGCACCCGAGGGACCATGGATAGTAGGGATGATGAGCCGAGGGGCATGGACTTCGTGGCATGCGTGAAGGATGGCATGGAGGCAAGCTGGAGGCTTGTGTGCATCCGAGGGAGTGGAGCCAAAGATGAAGAGGGCGTGAAGGCAATAGTCAAAGCTGCTGGTGAAGAGACAGCTAAGTCATGAAGGGACGAGAGCTGAGAGAAGAGGACTCCAAGGGCAAGCCGGGAAGTGGACTTCAAAGGGCACACGTGAAGGGTGGCATGGAGGCAAGCCGAGGTTTGCATGCATATCCGAGGGATGAAAGCCGGTGGAAGAGAACTTCAAGGGGTAAGCCAAGGGAGTATACTTGAAGGCACACGTGAAGGAGGGTCTTCGGAGTGAGGAGGAGTGTTGTTGTAAGCTAGGCAGTCGACTGGTAATATACCAGTCGACTGCCAGCAAGAACAGATACTCACAGAAGGAAGTCGACCTTGGACCAGTCGACTGCCCATAGGGCAACCGACTGGTAAACCCAGAAACTAGCCATTGAGATAGCTGTTGGCTAGCTAGTTGAGTGGAACTAGTCGACTAGTAATGGACCAGTCGACTGGTAGCAGCTGGGTTCAGCTTTAAGCCTTATTTAAAAGGCTTCGTTTCAGCTGAAACCTCTGACGAATTTAGCTTTGGTTAAGAGCCAAATAGTAGTCTTTGTACTCAGAGGTGTGCTTGTGATGTGGCGAGGTTTCTCTGCCCACGAGCTACACGAGTTAGCTGGAGGGCATCCGAGGAGTGATCCGCCGAAGGATCAAGGAATCGTCCACCTCATGGACTATCGTGGAGTAGGAGTTTTCATCTCCAAACCACGTAAATAGGTTTGTTAGCGTTGTTTGATTTTATTACTATTGATTTCGCTTGCACAACTAACAATTGTAGAAAGAAAGTCGAAAATTGCTATTCACCCGCTTTAGCAAGACGTAAACGATCTAACATATGCAGGATACAGGTACAATAAGGAAAGTCCAAGTGGGATCTTG
Source organism: Boesenbergia rotunda (assembly GCA_024364735.1). Taxonomy (NCBI): domain Eukaryota; kingdom Viridiplantae; phylum Streptophyta; class Magnoliopsida; order Zingiberales; family Zingiberaceae; genus Boesenbergia; species Boesenbergia rotunda. The sequence continues at coordinate 18,096 of JAGFNQ010003037.1, read as the reverse complement.
TCAAAGGAGAAAAGTCCAAGTGGCATCTTGGCAAAGGAAGACCCGACAACAAGGACCGAGGCCGAAGGAAACTCCAGAAGACAAGGCGTGAAGGATGGGGAGGCATCCGAGGGACGCAAGGCTGATGGAGGAGGCTAGAAGGCTAGGTTTAGGTTGGCCGGGTGAGGACGAGTACTGAGGGACTGTACTAGGGGTTGAAACCCTAGGTCTAGGGTATGATCAATCGACTGATGCTTGGATCAGTCGACTGATGTATGACATAGAAAGATCAGTCGACTGTTGCATGGAGCAGTCGACTGGTGTCGGCCGATATTCAAACGTTAGGGCTACAACATTTGAATCTAAGTGGACCAGTCGACTGGTGTTTGCACCAGTCTACTAGTAACGGCAGAAATAGTGTCAAGCTTTATTTAAGAGAACTCGGTTTAGCCTAGCAAAAGTTGACGAAATAAGCTTGGGAAAAGCTTATTATTAGTTTCCAAGTGCTTAGGTGTTGTCGGGAGTTTGTGGCGAGGTTTCTCCACCCACAAGGAGTGACAAGAGCTAGCCAGAGGTCTTATGGGGACTCATTCACCGACGGATCGGGATTGCCCACCTTACAGACAGCCATGGAGTAGGAGCTTTATCTCCGAACCACGTATATTGGTTTGTCTCTTCTTGATGTTAGTTTTAGTTATTTGTTATTCCGCTTGCGTACTAACAACGTGTAGGAAGAGAACCGTGATTGAAGTGGGTGATCGGCTATTCACCCCCTCTAGCCATACGCACCGGTCTCAACACCGAGTGTAAAGGGGTGCTCTCATTCACGGGCGCTCGAGTTGACTCGAGCGCCCGAGTGGCTTTCGGTCAGCACAATGCTTACCAATCTCCAGCGGGTCTTCTTGGGTGATTTCGGGCCTTCTAGAGTTGTGCTCACCTGAACCCTCCTCTAACCTTCTCCTCGAGCATACTTCCGCCCGACTTCTCATCCCTTGGACGTCGCACGCGTCCTTCTTGCTCCACCAGTGTACTCTTCTACAGACCTCCAGGTCGCACGGATGCATCGAGCCCGTCAACTCCCTTCCCGTGCCATCCTTCTCGACCGCTGCTTCTTCCGCTCGACTTCCTACGCTCCTAAGTTCCTTCACGCTTAGACACAAGGATCAAACACAATAGGACCTAATTTGACTCGGTTGACCATATCAAATATCACCGGGGTACTTACATAGACTGATTGGGGCATATTAGTAGACTAAAAAGTTCTACCAAAGATCCTCGAGATCAAAGTTCAAGACAATAATTCTCATATTTGACTCTCCGAATCTGTGCTCAAAAAGTCAACAAGACTACTCGTATGATCGAGGAAGGCTAGGAAGAGTCTGAGGCACTTAGGCCTTTCGTACCAACGTCGACAAGTTTGTTTGTATTACAAGTTGTTCTTCAATATTTTATATTTGTGCTTTTGTTTTAATTTGTAAGAGGTTTCTCTGCCTCTAGAAATGTTTCGAAAAGGAGATATACACTAGAAGATGCATGGCTCTTGTACATGGGCTTTGGATATAGTAGCCCTGGGGTTATGAACTAAATAAATCTTCGTATTTTTATTTAGTTATTATTATGCTACAAGTACTAATTTAATAGAATGAATGAACGACAAAATCAAGAAAGCAATGAGATCGATGTCCCCCCCCCCCTCCTCTATTGATCCGTACCAGTCCTACAATTATCATAAAATAAAAAGTATGATAAATTTAAGTAAAATTTTAGAATATTTCATAATAGAACTACCTTATCTAATGATAGAAAGATAGAATGGAATCTAGGTCAAAATCCTAAGATGGGTAGACATGCCTAGAAAGAATAATGATCAAGGTGGACATGAAAATTTTAAAATTAAGACCTTGGAGATGGAAAAATCAAGTCATGAAATCAATACTTAATCAATTGAAGAAGACCCTTGGAAAGATGAAAAATGAGATTAAATGATCTAAAAGAAAAAATCTAAGTCTCGGTAAGCAAGAACTACCCAAGGACAAGAAAGAATTGGAATACAAACCAAAGTCTAAGGATAGTGAGTCATCCTTCCATAGGGTACATTATGCCTATGGAATCAATTCTAGATAAAAGAGTGAAGTTAAGATTACAGAGAAGGTCATTCCTAGTATTGACCTTGTTAAGACTAGCATGACTAAAACTTCTATGAAGTATTAAATAAAACGATTAACGAGGTTTCTACAATAAGTATTGAGTTCTTAAGAGTGCAATTCCCTCACACTAAATGAATATAGATTATGTCAATTTGGATTGGAATGGTAGTAAACATAACTATGGTAAAATTGACACTTTAGCGTATTTTTAAGATATGAGATTTACTTTGAAAAAGAATATCTAAATCCTACTCTAGAAGATTCTAGAGTGTGCCAAAAGGAATTGAGTTTTAAGTTGATAAACATTGGCACATTAGGATAGAGTCTTATAATGTGCCAAAATTTTGTGTTTTAGCACATTTGAGGGATTGGCCTGCTTATGTCAAATTTTATATTTGATATAATATTAGATGATGACAAATAAATTGAAGATCTAGGTATTTTTTTGTAGGGATCTTTAGCGAAAAATAAATGATAAACGTAGTGAAATTCGATCCCTCCAAAGATCCAGGTGAATGCAGAACTAATCTTGCAACTACTCAAGCGAATATGATTGATACCTTTGATGTATGAACAACCCTCAGAAGATTTCTAGTTCGGTCGATCTCAACGTGATCAGAATGCCCACGCTTCTATAGTATCCACACAAGCACGTTCTTCGTTCATTCCATGAACTACGAATTTGGAGACTCTCGAAAACTCTCTTATTAACAAGTTGAAGAGTGTAAATCACACACACACACTTTCTCATGAAAAAGGAGAATAAGACACTCCTATTCTCAACCAAGCTTAAACTTTTTTTCTTCTCATGAAGTTAAAGAAGTTAAAGCCTTTTCATCTTCTCATAGAGTTCGAGAAGCTAAAACCTTTTCATATTCTCATAGAGTTCAAGAAGCTAAAGCCTTTTGACCTTCTCATGGAGTTAAAGAGTCTTAATCCTTTTCACCTTCTTATGAAGATGAAGAGTCTTAAACTATTTATCTTCTCTAGAAGTTAGAGTGTTTTAAACCCTTTACCTTCTCCAAAAGTTGGAGAGTCTTGCTAGCGATGGTAAAAAGAAAATCTAACCATTAGGGTTTCTTGTAGTGGGCTTTCTTGTTGGGTTGGGCTTGAATGGATTAACCAATTTGATGGAGTTAAAGCAACTGAACAAGTTGCCCAACAAGCTAATGACATGGATCATACTCAACCCACTCTAGATGTTGTTAATGATCCATTATTGATCAATCGAGGCTCAATTATAAGGGATAAGGCTAAAAAGATGAAGGAAACACTTAATGTTTTAATTGAAGATGTAAAGGCAATGTTGGATTCTGTTACGGGTTCCTCTTCATATCCCCGGATTAAAATTCTATAAATTAGAAATAATCTAGATGGAATGAAAACTTCCCAAACAACCTTTTTCATCATTATGTTTTCGATTGAGTGATCGCTTGAACAAACTTGTTGTTCAAGTAATCTAACTCCTTTATCAAATAGTAGCGGAATAGATGATGACGATTCGATCGCCGGTTCTTGTGTTTGATTCAGGGTCCATGTAAACAATATGAATACAACAAACTAGAATGAAAACAAAGGAATAAAAATAAGATTATACATCTTGTTTTTCCTCTTGATCTTCTATTGTATTCCTATCCTCTTCTTGGACGTCGTGTGAGCGATGATCTTCCAAGCAACAAAGCCACCAAAAGCCCTCTCCTTGTTCTTCCTTCTTGCGCCGGCCAAAAGAAGGAGACTCTCCTTCTTGATGCACCGAAAGAAGAATCTTGTTGCTTCCCTCCTTCTTCTTTGTCAATGTCGCATGCCCTAAGGGAGAGAAGAGAAGAGAAGAAGAGAAGAGAAGAAAAGAACTTTCTTCCATCTCCCAAACCCTAGCCTCCTTGCCTTGCTCCCTTGCGCCAGCGCCGCCCACCTTCAAGGTTGCACCACCGGCCCCTCTCCTCTTCTTGCTTGCGCACACCCCTCAAGTGGAGAGAAGAGAAGAAAAGAGAAGAGAAGAGAAGAAGATGAAGTTTCTTCTTCTTCTTCCTTGCGCCACTCCTTCTTCTTCCTTGCTGCCGGCGCTAACAACCCTAGAAGAGAGAAAGAGGGAGAGAATTAGGTTATTAGGCTTGGTTCATGATGGCTTAGGAGGGTATATATAGGCTATAATAGGGACCATGAGGAGGAGTTGGTTTTAGTCTCCTAACGGATCCTTAACCCAACCCATTAATAATAACCCGCTCCACTAATAGGTTATTATTGAACTACCGCACCAACCCCATATTAATATATGGGCTCCACCTTATTATGTATACATTTTCTCCGTGTATTTAAGATATCACATGTCCATTAATTAATTAAATTACTGATAATTTATTTAATTAATATCTAACTCCAAGAGTAGTACCACTCAACCTTATCATCATGTCGGATCAAGTCCACCTGCAGGATTTACATGATAATCTTTATGAGCTCCTCAAGGGGACATCATCATCCTAAAATAATTTGGGCATGATTTCCTTCTATAATCAATGACACACCATATAAATAATATTATTTCCCAATTTACCGGGCCTATTGATTTAACGAATAAATCTGGTCCATTGGCAAATTAAAGAAATAAATATTAAGTGCATGTGTCCATTATTATTGTTAGGATGTATACTAAAAGTCATACCTTTTCTGTATGGACATCTACATTTTGAAATAGAATCACATGATCACTGTTTGCATGTTTATAATAGTATGTTCATTTTGTCGGATACATTGCATTGTAGATAACATGGTGTGTGGTGTCACATAGAAGATCATGTTATCAGTTCCTTGTAAAGTATAAGTAGAGGCTTACAACCGAGATTGAATTGGACAAACCATCAGGATGGTTGTAGTGTAATTTGGTGTTGGTTTGTCTTAACCATAGAATTACACTAGTGCACTTTGTGTGCATTGAGCAAGACCGACATAGAGGTGATCCAATTTATACTGACTTTATAATTAAATCAGACCTCAGTTTATTATGGATTACATGCTCTGAATCTCGATATAATAACGGGCACATGTACTTAATATTTATTTATTCAATTTACCAATGGGTGAGATTTATTCTGTTAAATCGATAGGCCCGGTAAGTTGGAAAAAATATTATTTACATGGTGTGCCGATGATTATAGATAAAAACTGTGTCCTGGTGAGTCGGGATGATGATGCCCCCTTGATGAGCTCATAAGGTTCATCATGTTAAATCCTGCAGGTGGACTTGGTCCAACATGATGATAAGGATGAGTGATACTAATCATAGAGTTAGATGTTGATTAATTAAAATTGTCAGTAATTTAAATTAATCAACGGGCATTCGATTTCATAAACACAGGGAGAAATTGTACTCATAATAGGTGGAGCCCATATGTAAATATGGGGGTTGGTGAGGTAGTTCAATGAAGAGTCTTTAGCGGAATGGTTCTTCATTAATGGATCGGGCCTTGATCCATTAGATGGCCAAGACCCAACTCCTCCTCATGGTCTCTATTATAGCCCTATAAATACCCCATGGTGTCATGAAACCAAGGCATCCAATTGATCATCAAACCCTTGGTTTTTCTCTCCTCTCCTTCTCCTTCTCTCTCCTAGGGCAACCGGTGGCATACTTGTTTCTCTCTTCTTTTCTCTTGGTGGGTGGCACAAGGAAGGAGAGAACCTTCTCTTCTTCCAAGTTGTGGCCAGTGCAACCTTGAGAAGGATAAGAAGTGTTGAGGCAATCTGTGGTCCAGAGTGACCAAGTGTTTTGATGTTTGGGCAAAGGGTTTAAGTTAGGTTTTCCCTTGTATTTAATATATGTATGTTGAGTGTGCAGGTTGTACAGGTTTACACATATTGACTTGACTGGACGACCTCGATATGGTGAAAGGTGGCATGGAGACAAGCTGGAGGTTTGTGTGCACCCGAGGGACCTTGGACAGCAGGGACGATGAGCTGAGGGGCGCGGACTTCGAGGCATGCATGAAGGATGGCATGGAGACAAGATGGAGGCTTGCGTGCATCCGAGGGACGGGAGCCGAAGATGAAGAGAGCGCGAAAGCAACAGTCAAGGCTGTGGAGAGGAGTCAGTCGAGTCGTGAGGGTACGAGTGTTATGTGATTGTACTCAGGAAAGTCCTAGGGTCGAGTGCTGAGAGAAGTGTACTCGGGAAAGGAAACCCTAGGTGTGTGGGTGGGGCAGTCGACTGCCATTGGGGCAGTCGACTGATAAAACTCACAAAATGCTTTCAGGCTTGGACCAGTCGACTGGTAAATTGGCAGTTGACTGATAACCCCGAAAACTAGCCGTTGGGTTAGCCGTTGGCTAACAATTAAGGCTAGACCAATCGACTGGTAAATGGGCAGTCGACTAGTGGTGAGGGTTTCAGACTTAGTTCTATTTAAGGAGACTTCATCTTGGCTGAAAGACTTGACGAATCTTGTCTTGGTTAAAAGCAAGATAGTAGTCTTTGAGCTCAGAGGCTTGCTTGAGTTTGTGGCGAGGTTTCTCCACCCACAAGGAGCGACGAGGGCTAGCCGGAGGTTATCTGGGGAGTGATTCACCGACGGATTCTTGGATTAGTCACCCGGCTGGGGTGGATACCAAGTAAGACCGGTTTGTTAGCGTTCTTTATTATTGTTAGTTTTTTTCTTGTTTGTATTTCTGTTGCGCAACTAACAACGTAGGTGAAAAGAGTCGAAGAAACGCTATTCACCCCCCCTCTAGCGTACGGATACGATCCATCAATTGGTATCAGAGCGAAGGACCACTCTTGATCGGACTAACCACCGAGGGAGCACCCTCTAGAGAAAGAAAAACATGGAAGACTGGTTGGGGGAGGACATCAACATACCACCATCCTATAATCATGAAGAATTCGATCATTGGAAGACAAGGATGGAAAATTGGCTAGGGATGGATTGGGAATGTAGAATGACCATTGAAGACCCATTCAAAATCCCCAAGGATAAGCATGGCAAGAGGCTTCGCCCCAAATATTGGACAAGTGAACAACAAGAACAAGCTAGGGCCAATGAGAAGGTAATAAATATTTTGATTAATATCTTGCCTACTAATGTGATGAGTTGTATAGGAGACTACAAAAGCGCACATGATTTATGGAAGAATTTGGAAGAAGTTCACAAGAACTCTACACAAGTTCAATTAGTGGAAGAGCATGATGAAATAAGTTCCATGGTCCAAGAAGACCAAAATGAAGAATTGTCCATGTCATCAAGTGAGGAGCCATCCACCTCATCAAGAGAAGAAGAGGAAGAATCAATATCAAGAATTGAGGGGGAGAAGAGACCCTCAACTATACAAGAGCAAGAGAAGACGATAACCTCCACCAAAGCAAGTAAAAAGGACCACATTATATGCTTTGGGTACAATGAAAAGGGGCACTACAAGGACAAGTGCCCAAAAGGTAAAACGGAGGTAAAATCTAAACTCATTTCAAATTCTTTTAAGTCTAACATGGGGTGTAGGAATGAAGAGGCCCAAGCTAAAAAGAAGAAGATCCGATGCTTTACGTGTGGTGAGCTAGGGCACTACCACACTAAGTGCCCATGGAGTAAAGAGTTCAAGAAAATGGAGCACTTGAGGAGATGGGAGAAGGAAGAAAGAAAGAAGAGAAGAAGATCACATTAAGGGGGAACTTCAAGGGTAAGGGAGGTAATTCCTAACCCTAGGGTAAAATGTTATTCAATTTCAAGTTCTTCCTTACATTTTAAGAATCATGTTAATTACCCACCCATGCATGCTAGAATACATAAAAATTGTCTACTTATGCATAATCATGGTTTCAAATATAATGTTAGGAATAGGGATAACAAGGTAGGTCAAAACATTAACAAAGGCATGCATCATGAGAGACCTAGGACCCTTGTATCTAAGAATCAAGGTACTAATCCCAAGAAGGGAAGGAATGTGCCTAGGAAAATGGGTAGTTCTAGGAATGCCCAAAGTGGGCATATGGACTCAAGGGTTAAAGGGCTAGAAAGGGAAAATCAAGCCTTGAGGGCAAGACTTGATAAATTAGAAAAGACCCTAGAAAGATTCACGGTTGAATCAAAGGGTCTAGACATGGTGTTGAGTAGTATAAAACCCAACTATGATAGATCGGGGTTGGGCTACCGATCTAAGACCTCCAAGGCCAAGGAAAAGAGAAATGCTAGGGTAGCATATGGTTATGGCAAGGAGGGAAAGTCTAAGGATGGCAAGCGGGTGTCATCCAAAGGTAGAAAGGATGACTTAACCAAGGACAAGGTGCCCAAGGTTAAGAAGGTTCATTTTATAAGCCAAGAGTCACCGGTGGCACACCGGTGTGGTCTGGTATGGATCGAGTCACCTAGGGAGGTGGCTAGGGCTAAGAGCTCAATGGGGAGCTCTAGGAGCCTTTGGGATATATGGTGAATGGACCTTGGGAGGGGGTGCTCCTAGAGGTCTAGATAGACTATGGAGTGTGCCAAAAGAATTGGAGACGAACTTGAGTCTCAATTCTTGAATTTTGACACAGTGTTTTTGAGTTTCATGCATGAAAATATAACATTGGGGTCATATTGCATGAAAACTAGTTTTCGATGTGTAATTTCCATGTAAATCAATGCTAGGGACGTATTATAGGTTGGCATGGGCAGAGACATCAAGGGGAAACCAAAACTAGGACTTTTGGTTAAGGTTTGAGTGAACGTTTTTGCTAGTTTTTGAGTTTTGTGTCAAACTTGGGAATGGTGATAGACACATTTTGGAATGTATCTTTTCCAAGTAGATATGGGTACCACAAATGTCTCCACAAAATTTGGGAATTTTTGGAGATTTGTGGAATTTCTGGCGCATTTTTGAATTTCATCAGAAAGGCTGAAATTCTGGTTTTTAGAGTATCAGTCGACTGCCTCGGGGTCTAAATGATGCATAACAAGTGTATGGGGGGCTAGTACATATTGTTTGTGATCATTAGGGATTAAAGAACCGATAATTAGGATATTGTTGGGTTCTTTTTGATGTTAGGCAAAGGGGGAGAAGTGTTAGGTTTAAGTTGGGAAACCAAACACACCTTTGCTAGAAACCCTAGGTTTAGGGGGAGCTAAGATTAAGGGGGAGCATGGTTGCTCCATTCTTGGCCTAGAGGGAACCTTGGAGAGGTTCTTAAAAAGCCTTTGTAAGTCCAATATAGAGGGAGCTTTAGAAAAGCTTTAAAAAGCCCGTGTTGAAAAAGTCCTAGCTTGGAGGGCTAGGTATGAAAAGTCCTAGCTTGGAGGGCTAGGTGTAGGATGCCTTGGGATAGGATCCATCTTTTGCATTGCATATGCATTGTTTTTGCTATTGACTACTATTTTGCTTTCCCTAACTTAAATGTATTGCCAAACATCAAAAAGGGGGAGATTGTTGAGGCAATCTGTGGTCTGGAGTGACCAAGTGTTTTGATGTTTGGGCAAAGGGTTTAAGTTAGGTTTTCCCTTGTATTTAATATGTGTATATTGAGTGTGCAGTTTGTATAGGTTTACACATATTGACATGACTGGACGGCCTCAGTACGTGAAGGGTGGCATGAAGACAAGCTGGAGGCTTGTGTGCACCCGAGGGACCTTGGACTGCAGGGACGATGAGCTGAGGGGCACGAACTTCGAGGCATGCATGAAGGATGGCATGGAGGCAAGCTGGAGGGTTGTGTGCATCCGAGGGACGGGAGCCGAAGATGAAGAGGGCGCGAAAGCAACAGTCGAGGCTGCGGAAGAGGAGTCAGTCGAGTCGTGAGGGTACGAGTGCTGTGTGATTGTACTCGGGAAGGTCCTAGGGTCGAGTGCTGAGAGAAGTGCACTCGGGAAGGGAAACCCTAGGTGTGTGAGTGGGGCAGTCGACTGATAAAACTCACAAAATGCTTTCAGGCCTGGACCAGTCAACTGGTAAATTGGCAGTCAACTGATAATCCCAAAAACTAGCCGTTGGGTTAGCCGTTGGCTAACAATTAAGGCTAGACCAGTCGACTGGTGGCGAGGGTTTCAGACTTAGTTCTATTTAAGGGGATTTCATCTTGTCTGAAAGACTTGACGAATCTTGTCTTGGTTAAAGGCAAGATAGTAGTCTTTGAGATCAGAGGCTTGCTTGAGTTTGTGGCGAGGTTTCTCCACCCACAAGGAGCGACGAGGGCTAGCCGGAGGTTATCCAGGGAGTGATCCACCGACGGATTCTTGGATTAGTCACCCGGCCGGGGTGGATACCAAGTACAACCGGTTTGTTAGCGTTCTTTATTGTTGTTAGTTTTTATCTTGTTTGTATTTCCGTTGCGCAACTAACAACGTAGGTGAAAAGAGTCGAAGAAGCGCTATTCACCCCCTCTAGCGTATGGAAACGATCCATCAGGAAGAGCCGGAAGCAAGGTGAGAAGGCGCTAGGCGCCGGCGGTGAGGAAAAGGAGTGGAGGCCGGCGGTGGGTCTACTTCTTCATCTTCCATTACCTTCTCTCATCTGTTAGCTTGTCGCCGGCGGTGCATGTGGGAGGAGGAGGAAAAGGCTCGCCGGTGATAACCCTAGGTCTAGGGTTTCGGCTAGGTGAGGGAAAAGGTGATATTGGAAGGCCTTGGTGATTCTGGTTCTTGATAGATCGTCGCCCACACGACGCCCAAGAAGGGAGGGTCATACAATAGAAGATCGTAAGGTAACGAGAGGTATATTTTCTCTCATGGCTCGTTTGATTTCTATCATTTCATATGGTTTTAATTAATTATCTTAATCTTAATTATTTGTTAATTAATGATGATAATTAATTATTTTGGACCCCAATAATAAACACAAAAGCTGGCGATCCGCTCATCGTCTTTTCCGCGACTAATTGGTTAGGCGAGTTACAAGTCTTGAACATCAAGTTTGGCCAAGTTGTAACTCGAATCAATTGGTACGACGATGAGACGGTCGTTTGGGAGATAGGTCTGCATTTGGATTAAATTTATTAATCCGTGAACATGGAGAGGTTTCCCATGGACGTCCCGGTATTCACTTATCAACCCCGCCAAGCTATCCTACAATTATATCGGGATTAAGAGCATGTACATCCATAATAACCTGATGTCTTGTTCAATTATATAGTCAATATAAATTGAATCACCTCAAATTGGTCTTGCTCAATACACACAAAGTGCACTAGTGTAATTCTATAGTCATGATAGACTAATACCAAATTACACTACAACCATTCCAATGGTTTGTCCAAATCTATCAAGTTTTTGAGCCACTACTTATACTTTACAAGGAACTGATAACATGATCTTCTGTGAGGCACCACATACCATATTATCTACAATGTAAAGTAATGGACAATTTGCACAAATATAAAATGCAAACTCATGACCATTATCATTCTTATTCCATAATAGATGTTCATACAAAAGCTAGGGTTATAGTATACATCCTAACAGGCAAAAGCTACAATTGAAGAAGGATTGTCCAAGAGCAAGTCATGCGACTTAATCAACCTAAATCAAGCTTTGAATGAGCTTAATTAGCCACTTTAGTCTTATATTTATGTAATAGGGATATGTTTGATTTATAGGCTCAATTTAGCCTCAATTTCTACCTTTATTGGAGTTGTAATGATGCCATAAGCTTAAAATGGATAAGTAGTCTACATAGGCCTTTACTAAATAGGATTTCTTTTAGCCTTTTAGGGTTTTTAGGTCACCATATAGCTATAAATAAAGTGGGTGACGACCAGAACTTGTATCTTTTAGTATATTTCAATCTAAAGTATAGTGAGGTTCTCACTTATTGGTTCTTCATTGAACATGAACTTATCAAGGTATTTGTTGTGGTGTTCCAAGAAATATCAACCTCCATCCTAAGGTTGTGACATCTTCCTTCTTCTATATACCAAGGATCGTGCTTTCCTAGGTGATTCGGATGATAGCCCGAGGTGGATACATGGCTCGAAGAGGCTACGTGGCAGGGTTCCAATGGGGGAGAAGAGTCCCCGAGACCAACTCGGGAGAAGAGTCCTTAAGACCAACTCAGGAGAGCGATGCCTCAGATCAACTCGGGCAAAGAATCCCCAAGACTAGCTTGGGAGAGAAGTGTCAGCGACCAGCTCGGGCTGAGAGTCCTCGAGACCAACTCATGGGAGAGAGGACCGATAGGGGGATGTTTACCATTAACGATGATAATAATACACTTAATACATGTGGCAATAGTCTCAAGCGCCTCCTCCCTGAATAGGAAAACTAGTAGGTAATTATGACCCATAACACATGATGGATTTAATATGCACTTCCATCATTTTGTGCCAAGCAGAGGGACAAGAAAAGAGTGAACCTGTGAAGGATCTACCAAAGTACACATCTTCACCATTCGTCCGAGGCATTGTGGACGATCCCATACCCAACCAATTCTGAGGTCCCAGAATTACTGATTACGATGGGAAAATAAATCCCGAGGATCATATTTACAAATTCGAGAATGCAGCTCTATTGTACCAATATACATATAGTGTGAAGTGCTGGGTATTCTTGAAGACGTTGTTGAGAGCAGCGCAGCAGTGGTTCTAGCGGTTGCTGCAGGATTCTATAAACTCCTTCTTGGAGTTTAAGATTGTCTTCTTGCACCACTTCCGCAGCAGTTGGCGATATCAGAAGACAACACTTAATCTCTTCGCCCTGAAATAGAAGAGTAAGGAACCGTTGTAGGATTACATCTAGTGGTTCAATCGAGTGGCACAGGATGTGCCAGGTGCCACTTTGAAGATTCTCGTCAGCGCCTTTATGCAGGGACTTGCTGAAGGAGATTTCTTCCTGTCCCTCGTGAAGAAGCCACCGACTAGCTTTGATGATCTATTAGGATGGTTAGTCAAACACGCCAATGTGGAAGAAGTGCAGCATACCCGCCGAAAGGATTAGGCAAGAGCACCTCTCCAAATCTCGATACGATCCGAGAGAAAGAAGCCACCTACTCCTACCGGGGCGAAGGATTCCCGCTCAGGCAAAAGTCACTGGGACCACAGGAAGAAGCTGGTGGAAACGGTGGATACTAAAGGACCAAGACAACCTGGAAAGTATTGCGGCATTCATGGTAGTAATACGCACTCCACAAAGGAGTGTTATACTTTGAAGAGGAGGAGATCCAAGGACGTCAGTGCCAAGCCATGCAAGAAGTGGAGCAACTTAGGGTATCAGCGAAGATCCCCACGCCAAAGCCGATCTCCAAGGTGATGACAATCAGGGGAAGATGAACCAAGGAGGCGGACTCGGTCGCCTTCTGAGGGGAGATCCAAGTGTTGCTGCAATCTTCGTTAGGTTAGGGTTGACCTAGTTTGACTAGGCTCGAGTGAGCTTGGGTTTCGATGTTTAACAATGATGTTAAAACTATGTGAGGGTCAAGTGGGTCAAGGTTGACTAAAGACTTGGCAAGAGAAAAGTCCTACTGGGACTAGGCACACCTAGTGAGGCTTGGTGAATCAAGGAGATCACACGTTAGCAAGGGAAATGTCTTAGTGATAGTAGGCACACCTACTGGAACTAGGTGAAGTCCAGGAGGATCAAGGAGATTGCAAGCTGGTAAGGGAAAAGTCCTAGTGAGACTAGACACACCTAGTGGGACTAGGTGAAGACCAGGTGGATCGGGGAGATCGCACGCTGACAAGGAAAAAGTTCTAGTGGGACTGGCACACCTAATGAGTCTAGGTGAAGTCTAGATGGATCGGGGGGATTGCACACTGGCACGAAAAATGTCTTAGTTGGGAACTAGGCAAGGGAATGTCTAAGTCGGTCAATGGTTTGATTAGACACTTGGTGAGAAAGTCCTAATAGATCATGGTTGATTTGGGTTAGGCAAGAGAATCCTAGACTTGTGTACATAAGTTAAGGTTGGGGCCAATTGATTGAGTAATCGATTCACGGTGGTTTCTCGCGAACAGAAGTCTTCTTAATCGATTAGGTGATTGATTAAGGAGGGAGTGAATTGATTGGATAATCGAATGGGAGAGTTGTGTCGTGAGAATAGAAGCAGGCTGAATCGATTGGGAAATTGATTAAGCCTCTTCTTAATCGATTGGGCAATCGATTAATGAGAATCGCAATCAATTGCGTAATCAATTAAGGAGAGCCATAGTCGATTGGGCAATCAATTATGATAGTATTACGCGAGAGCACAGAAAAGTGCTGAATCGATTCAACAATCGATTAAGATTATTTAAATCAATTGGCTAATCGATTAAGCTTCAAAAAATAGCCTTGAACGATAAAGTTGGCGTGGTAATCGATTGGGTGATCGATTAAGGGAACCCTAGGTCGCGGGTATATAGGGTTTTCACGAAGGATTGAAGTGCATCTCTTCGGCATTCTTTGCACGAGCTTCCACCTTCTACATTATCATTTCGTGTGAGACCTTGGAACTTAGTGTTGTTGGATTTCCATGTATCAAGAGGCGATTCCAAACTTGAAGAAAGCAAGAAAAAGTAAAGGAGAGCTCATTTGTGTAAATTTTGTAAGATTTCTTTTGTATTTGCTTTCTCTTGAGTGTTTCTTTTTGTAAGCTTGTAAGATGTTTCTCCATCTCAAGAAGAAGATCTTTCATAGTGGATGTGAGAGTGAGGGAGAGTTGATCCTTGGATTAGTCACCTCAAGGAGGTGGATACCAAGTAAATCCATAGTGTTAGAATTTTCTTGAAGTCTTCCGCAGCGATAAATCATCGATAAGCAAATCGAAGCTAATCACCCCCCCCTCAAGCTCGCCTACCGGTCCTAACAAGTGGAATCAGAGCCAGGTTGCTATTCTTTGGACTTATTGCTAAGGGAGTAAGAGCTAGAGGAAGAAGAAGAAGTTTGAAGAAACCCTAATTTCAAAAAGTCATCATCAAGAGGATTAAACTTCAAAAATGGAGTTCGGTTATAACACCCGGCACCTCCACCGTTCGATAAAGCTAATTTCAATATTTGGAAGACAAAGATCGAAAATTTCTATATGATGGAGATAGAGCAATGATTTACTCTAATGGAAGGTTTTGAAGCTCCAACAAATAGCAATGGAAATCTCCTCAAGAAAATTAAATGGAATGAGGAGTAAATCAAGAGATATGAGGCCAACGACAAAGTGACCAAATTGTTGGTCAATCTATTACCAAGCATCATCTTGAATAAAATTGGAGATTATCAAGATGCCAAAGAGCTTTGGAGTAAATTGGCAAAGCTTCATGAAGATCCTTCCACTTTGCCATATCAAGACAAATCCGAAGAGGGAGTTTTATCGGATGAAGAGGATTCGGAAGTTGTTAGATGCTCAACATTCGAAGATGAAAATTCAAGAAGCCTCTACTTTAAGAATTGATGGGTAGCAAAATTTTCCATTGACGTCACAACAAGAAAAAACTTCAACATCATCATCTGAGGTCAATGAAGAAGAAGAAGAGTCAAATGTCACCTCTGTTAGAAAAGGTATAGAAATTTCAATTGATAAAAATAAAAATCATATAATTTGCTTTGAGTGTAGGGAAAAAGGGTACTACAAGAGTAAGTATCCAAAATTGATCAAGAAGAAGGTGCAAGTGACACCTAAGGCTAAAAAAATCAAAGAAGGTCGGCCCCATGATACAAAAGGACAAGAAGCACATTGTGTGCTTCTTATGCAATCAACAAGTACATTATTGAAACCAATGTCCAAAGGGGAAGGACCTGACCAAAGCCTAGAGGAGGAGCTCAAATTAAGGTAGAGTCTCCAAGAACATGACTAAGGTACTATTAGGTAATGATATTTATGTTAAATAAGATAATATACATGCTAGAAATAATTTTTTTTTATCATTTTTGTGCTATTTATCATGAAAATAGGAGGCATAAAAACCTAAGGAGAACTATAGAGTCTTCCATTATAGGACTATCACACCTAAGAATAGGAAAAAATCTAGGTTATTCAATGGTAAACCTATCCAATCCAAGGCCAAAAGGAGAAATACCCTAGGCACCCATGAAAATTCAAGATTTGAGGAGGTAATGATCGGAAATCAAGTTTTGATATCAAATCTTGATAAATCAAGAAATCCCTTAAGAGAATAGAAAATCTATTCAAGGGATCAAAATTTCAAAATCTAGGTTTAGGGAATCAAGAACCCTCTAGGGGCAAGAAAGATTTGGGATACAACCTAAAGCTAAGGATGATGGGTCATCATATCATAGAGCTCCATATAAGTATGGAACCAAATCTAGGTCAAGGAGTCATGTTAAGGTCACTAGGGAAGTCATCCCTAGAGTTGACCAAGACAAGAGCAAGATGGTTTCGGAGAAGCCTAGAAACGTTATTAGGAAAGTATCAAGGGAAGTTATCCCTAGTGAATACCTAGAGTATCCATGGAGTACCAATAGATTTTGGGTTCCTAAGAGTGTGTTCGCCACACTCCAGATGGATGTGGAGAGTGTCAACTCTAATTGGAAGGATAGGTAACCCAGCCTTGATGAAGTTGGCACTTTGGGGCATTTTCAAGGAATTGTTATCCTTGAAAAAGAAAAGAAGGATTTGTTTACTCTTAAGGAGTGAAATTGTGTCAAACTATATTTTTGAAAGATTGAACTCGATAAAATTGGCACAACCAGATAAAATCCAAAGAAATGCCATGTTGGGAGTTTTGACATTATTTTGAAAAATTAGGATCAAAATTAGGATTATCAATGACTTAACGATGAGTTATTAATACTTAGATAGAAAATCAAGATATTTTCTTTTATATTAATATCCCATGATTTGTGTGCCTTATCACATGACATGACATCATAATTCATAATTCATATTTTATTATGAAAATATCATGTCATGTCATACATGCATCATTTAGTTACAATAAATTTTTTCTTTTGAAAATTTCCATATGATGCATGTCATTATTATTATTATGCATGGTTAAAATTAGTGAAATTAAGGACATTGACATTAGTTGATATCCTAGGTGGATGATCAATGCTTATAATGCCTAGGTAGAAATGCATGAACCTTTAGTTTAGGGCGAATATGACTTTCACATCTCATATGACCATAAGTTGACTTGAATGTGTTTTGAGACACATTAGAAATAAGTGGGATGTTAGGTTGATGAATAAATCTCAAGGTGTTGATAAAGAGCATATATTTGAGTTTTAGGTTCATCAAAATATGAATTAAGTGAACTCCAATCATTGGGAGCTAATGTGCAAGTCATGTGCATTTAGCCTAAAGAACATGGTTAAAAGTTATTTTTAAAAAATATTTCAAGACTATCTTGGAAAACCTTGGAGAAGACTATCTTTTGATAGCACTTATTATTGATAAAATGGATACAAAATAAAGTGAAACATTGAAGTATTTCAATGGTTTCCAATTTTGTATCAATCATTGAAAATGAAAGCTATTTTCATAGAAAATTATTTTCCATGATAGTATATGTCATAAATAATGTCTACACAAAATTTCATGATTTTTTAAATTTTATAAAATTATTTAGGAGTTCTTGAAATTTGATCTGAAATTATTTTTAGAAATCAGAAACTCCTAATCGATCAGGTGATCGATTAAGACATACACTAATCGATTGGTCAATAGATTAGTGAAGCTTTTCCGCGAGCACAGAAGCTTGCATAATTGATTCATTGATGGATTAAGGGCAGTCGTAATCACTCATGTAATCAATTAAGGCACAGTTTAATTGATTGAGACCTAACACCAATCGATTGGTACGACTGAAATTGTCTAATTTCAGTTCCTTTAACCCAATTTTGAGTAACCTAACAATCTCTAACCCTTTGGAAAACTATTATAAGTATATTTAGGTAAATTTTATGATGAAATCTAAAAGGGAGATGGTTTTGGTGAAAAATATGGGGTTAAGGAGAGGTTTTGTTTCAAATTTTGAATTTCAAAATCTCATAATTAACCTCAAGTTGAAATTTCCTCAAGGTTTAGGAACTCAAAAATCATTATTGGTGCAATGATAGAGGTTTAAAGCATGTTTTGAGGGGAAGCCTTGTTA
>JAGFNQ010003036.1:120767-158065 GCA_024364735.1 Boesenbergia rotunda | reverse complement strand
TAATTACTCTCATTTTAGAGACTCTCACTCTAAACATGATATGCTCTGGCCAGAGGCTTTGAGTAACAATCCGACGATAGGCCTGGGTATACATCTCCTCGCAAGGAGTGGTGAATCCTTTGTAGGCTGTTCAAACATCTTCGGGCACTTCGGCTTACACCCGATCATCCTGGGTCCACACCTCCTTGGAGATGCTTTGCTTAAGATGTCAAAGTATAAGTCTCCATGACCAAGATGACTTGAACACCGCAAGTCAAAGGAACATCGCACTTAAGCCGCAGTAAGATCTTCATTGACATATCTACATGTAGATTCCCATATGAAGTCTTACAGCTAGTCACTCCAATGAACTAGTTCCCTTAACTAGCATCCATGTTTATCTCCGGACATCCCAATGTCACCAGCCAGTGAGAATCAGCTGAATAGAGAATAACCCATGCTAGTCTCAACAGAATTGATAATGTCCGTATTTATCAATTCATCGACTAGGGATATTTCCAACACTTCACATTTGCACATTTAGAGATAATCACTAGTTGTGATCCATCACAAATTCTCTTATGCTGTGAACTGTATGGCGGACATTCAGTAGATGAGTTTAAGATCCCAATCAAATACACAAGCATGTATACTCAAATAGTGAATTATCATTTATTAAATAAATGTTTTACAATCATAAGGCGATTGCCTTAGGACACTTCTCTCATATCACTAACAAACTCCCACTTGGCCTAATGCCAATCGCTACGGTATCCAATACCACAGGCTCTAACATGACCCTCAAACTTGCTTTGAGGCAAGGCCTTAGTTAAAGGATCCGCTATATTCCTTTCAGTGGGAACTCTCTCAATTTGTATGTCATTCCTACTTATAATCTCTCTGATCAGATGATAGCGGCGAAGCACGTGTTTGGATCGCTGATGAGACCTTGGTTCCTTTGCTTGTGCAATAGCTCCATTGTTGTCGCAGTAAACCGGCACTGCTTCATCAATGGTTGGAACCACACCAAGTTCTGAGACAAACTTCTTGATCCAGACTGCTTCCTTTGCTGCTTCCGAAGCTGCGATATATTCCGCTTCCGTGGTAGAATCCGCTACGGTGTCTTGTTTGGAACTTTTCCAACTTACTGCGCCTCCATTCAAAGTAAATACGTATCCAGACTGTGATTTGGAGTCATCCTTATCTGTCTGGAAACTGGCATCTGTATACCCACGTATTACCATATCTCCTTCTCCATATATTAGGAACACATCCTTAGTTCTTCTTAAGTACTTAAGGATTGTCTTGACAGCCGCCCAGTGATCCATTCCTGGATCCGACTGGTATCTGCTTGTGACGCTCAAAGCATACGATACATCAGGCCTAGTACATAACATAGCATACATGATAGATCCTATCGCGGATGCATAGGGAATCTTATTCATGCAAATCCTCTCGTCTTCTGTGCGCGGACACATAGACTTTGAAAGGTTGATCCCATGCCTAATGGGAAGGTAACCTTTCTTGGATTCCGACATGCTAAACCTTTTTAGCACTCGGTCTATATATGTAGACTGCGAAAGACCAAGCAACCGTTTTGATCTATCTCTATAGATTCTAATCCCAAGGATATAGGTTGCTTCTCCCAGGTCTTTCATGGAGAAAGTTTTGGATAACCAAATTTTAACTGTCTGTAAGACTGAAATATCGTTTCCTATAAGTAAGATGTCGTCGACATATAATACTAGGAATACGACTGCACTCCCACTAACCTTCTTGTACACACAGGTTCGTCAGGATTTTGTGAGAAATCAAACTTTTTGATTGTCTCATCAAAACGGATGTTCCAGCTCCTAGATGCTTGCTTCAGTCCATATATGGATCGTCGAAGCTTGCATACCTTGGTTTTATCAACCGATGTGAAACCTTCAGGCTGTATCATGTATACGTCCTCAAGCAGGTTTCCGTTAAGGAAAGCTGTTTTCACATCCATTTGCCATATCTCATAATCATAATGAGCTGCTATGGCTAGGAGCATCCGAATGGATTTAAGCATAGCTACTGGCGAATAGGTTTCGTCATAATCAATTCCTTGTTTCTGACGATATCCTTTTGCCACTAATCTAGCCTTAAAGGTAACAACATTACCTTCCATGTCGGTTTTCTTCTTGAAAACCCACTTGCACCCTATGGGTTTAATCCCTTCAGGTGGGTTAACCAAGTCCCATACTTGATTTTCGTACATGGAATCCATTTCCGACTTCATGGCTTCAAGCCATTTGTCCCTTTCTGAACTTTTCAGAACATCTTCATAACTGATAGGTTCGTCATCGCCAATGAGCAACACGTCGTTCGATTCACTTACGAGAAATCCGTATCTCTCTGGAATGTTGCGTGTCCTATCAGACCTACGAAGAGGTGGTGTAGTTTTAGGTTCAACTGATAGCTCATCATTATGAATTATCGGTTGTGGGCCTAGACTCGGTGTCTCTGTAATGTCTATTGGAGTTTCTTGAACTTCATCAAGTTCAATGCCACTCCCACTGTTTTCTTGTAAAAGAAATTCTTTTTCTAGAAATACAGCATGCCTTGAAACAAACACCTTTTGTTCCAAGGGATGATAGAATTGGTAACCCTTCGTTTCCTTAGGGTATCCAATAAATAGACATTTATCAGACTTAGCATCCAATTTGTCTGATACAACCCGCTTCACATAAGCAGGACAACCCCATATCTTAAGGTGAGTTAAGTGAGGTTTCTTACTATTCCAAATCTCATATGGAGTAGTAGAGACTACCTTGGTCGGGACTCTGTTTAATAAATAAACAGCTGTCTTAAGTGCATAACCCCAAAAGGATTTTGGAAGAGTTGCATGATTCATCATCGACCTAACCATGTCCATCAAGGTTCGGTTTCGCCTCTCAGATACACCATTATGCTGTGGTGTATATGGCGGAGTCCATTGGGATAATATCCCATTGTCCCTTAGATAATCTTGAAACTCTTGACTTAAGTATTCACCACCCCGATCGGATCGAAGTATTTTAATACTTTTGCCAAGCTGTTTCTCTACTTCATTTCTGAACTCTTTGAATTTCTCAAAGGCTTCAGATTTGTGTTTCATCAAGAACACGTACCCGAATCGTGAGTGATCATCGATAAAGGTGATGAAGTAGCTATAGCCTCCTTGTGCAAGAGTTGACATTGGTCCACATACATCAGTATGTATTAGACCAAGCAATTCTCCCACTGGATTACCTTTTCCGGTAAAGGGTAATTTGGTCATCTTGCCTTTTAAGCACGATTCGCATGTATCAAATGAATCGGGTTCAAATGATTCCAAAATTCCACATCGGTGCAATTCGGTCATGCGTTTCTTACTTACATGGCCAAGACGGCAATGCCAAGTGTAGGAGTCTATTCGATTATCTATTCGAGCACGTTTGTTGCTAACTTCGATATTGAAAACGTCACTGGATAAATCTAACGTGTAGATGCCATTGCACAAAGTTCCATTCCCATAAAGAACGCCATTTAAAGTTATGTAACAACAATTGTTACTAAAAGTCAAATGATAACCCTTTTCATTCAAACATGAAATAGATACAATGTTCTTTATTAACGAAGGAACGAAATAACAATTATCCAGTTCTAAGATACGTCCAGTCGGGAGCTTTAGCAAATATGTTCCGATGGCAACAGCAGCAATCCTTGCTCCATTTCCAACTCGCAAATCTGCTTCTCCCTTGACGAGTCTTCTTCTATTCCTTAGCCCCTGTATGTCATTACATATATGTGAGCTACACCCAGTATCAAGTACCCAGGTATTTGAGGAAATAGAGTGACATTCAATAACGAAGATACCTGAAGAGGACGGGGCATCGGATGCCTTCTTCTTCAAGGACTCAAGATAAACCTTGCAATTTCTTCGCCAGTGACCCTCCTTGCCACAATGATGGCAAGTGCCTTTTGGTTTCTTTTCAGTCTTTTTAGCCTTTTTCTTCTTTCCCTTATTCTGTTCTTTGGCCTTCCTCTTAGAACCTTTCTTCGAGGAACCAACTAACAGAACTGCCTTTTGTTCCTGCTTTACAGAAGGCTCTACAGACTTCAGCAGGTTGACTAACTCAGGAATGGTAGTTTCCAGCTTGTTCATCCGATAGTTCATCACAAATTGCGAATAACTTTTGGGCAAACAACTCAGAATTAAGTCAATACTTAGTTCATGATCCATTGCAAAACCGAGTGTGTTCAGTCGCTCAATGTACCCCAACATCTTTAGCACAAACTGCGAGGCAGAAGTGCCTTCTTGCATCTTAGTTGTGAAGAGGAGTCTGGAGACTTCGAACCTTTCGGATCTCGCCTGCTCTTCAAACAACTCATTAAGATGGAAGATGATGGTATAAGCATCCATATGCTCATGCTGCTTTTGCAGCTCAGGTACATAGAGGCTAGCATGATGCAACTTGCAAGTTCAGAATCGGTCACATGTTTCTGATAGGCCACCAATTGGTCTGGAGTTGCATCTGCTGGAGGATTTGAGGGAAGTAGATCTTCAAGGACATAAGCAATCTTCTCTGCCTTGAGGACTATCCTCAGGTTTCGAAGCCAGTCCATGAAGTTAGGCCCAGTTAATTTGTTGGTGTCCAAGATGGAACGCAAATTCAGAGAAGACATGATCGAGTGATTAACCTAGAAATACAAATTGAGATTATGTGAGAAGATTTATTAAAGAATGTATCAACATACATAAATTAAATCCTATTTATTTTACGAATTGAGTCACCCTTATTATCAATTCGGGAGATCGTAGGAACATCTCCAAATAGGTTGATATCCAACCATAGATAAGAACAACCATGGCTGTGGCCATCAAGTTCTTCTTAGCTATGAAGGTAGGTAATTATACCGATTACACATCACATATATGTAACTATCACATTATGCTATCAACTAATTGAATGTTTGCATAAAACATTGGGTTGTTAACTCATTAACAAGTATGTATCATTATACATAGCACCCAACTGCACCTCTCTTTACATCGACCTTGGCTGTGGCACAACAAATCGATGCTCCAAGCTTAAGGCTGACCCATTAATCAAGAAATAGTTTTAACATGGTTGGAGCTCATTCAACCGCTTAGTCAGGCTTGGATGTGTCCAACAACCAAAACTAATGATTGACCTCTGACTCGAACTATATTATTCATAAACTAATTCCATGGTTTGAACATGTTGAGGTTCAAGTCGGGCATGGATGTGTCCATCAACCCAAGCGAGAAACAAAACTCCGATTCTAACCATATTAATGGAAGGTGTTGGCCTTAATATTTTGTAAGGGGTTTTGGGTCTCATTCTTTTAAGCACATTCATGACATAAAATTATGTCATGACTAACGATTTCCTTAATAAAGTATGTATGTGACTTAATTTATCAAGTCTCATGAATTAAATTAGGAACCGGATTTCCTAATCATAATTTCATACTTTATTAAAGGAATTGTTTTGGGAAACAATTTCCTAAATTGTCATAATTAATTTCGGAAATAATATGTTCAAGACTTTGATTTCTCTAAATCAAATCTTATTAAATTAAGAGACAAATCCCTTAATTCAACCACATATTATTTTCATGAAAATCTCATTTAAGAAACTCTATAGGAAACCATTTTCCTAATTAATTTTGGAGACAACAATATGTAAGAGCATCACCTCTTAAACATATTTTATTCATGGATTTAATTAATTACAACAAATTGTTTTCTAAGGGTGGCTCCCCGAGGCTCAGATACCCAAAGAAAAGTAATGTGTTGTAAATCCAATTGGACGGCTCCCCGAGGCTCAATCCAATCAAACATGACAATTTCAATTAAAAATTGGGAAATTAAATTACAACAACTAACTTTAAATTGGACGGCTCCCCGAGGCTCAATCCAAAATAAAGAATTTTGTTGTCAATTTAAAAACCAATTCAAATTTAATTGTCAATTAACTGTCCATGAATTTGTCTAGACTTTCTTAAAAGAAAGTGCCCAAAATTGCGAGATTTCGAAAATTGATTTTCAGAATAATTGTAAGTTTCCGGTACAAAGAAAACTTACATATTTCCAAAATTGGAAAATTTCTAAAATAGAAAAATTTCCAAAATTGGAAAGTTTCCAAAGATGGGAAGTTTCGAAATTATTATAAAATTTCAGAAAATAGAAAATTTCAAACGTTTGCGAAATTTCATGAGGATTTCCAAACTTTGAAATTCCTAAATCTAAAATTTATTATAATTTGAAAGTTTCCATAATTGAAAATTTTTTCCGAAATTGAGATCATGACAAAGTTTTCCACAAAACAATTATTTGATTAAGTCGAACACTAACCGGCTCTGATACCACTGTTGGGACCGGGTGCATGTCGACAAGGATACGAGTTCGTAAAATTTAAAATTTTTACGTGCAGCGGAAGAGTTTGCATAAAATAATTTCCTAAATTATTTTAACTTCGTATCTAGCATGCAACCTTATAGTGTATCGACATAATCATAAAATAAAAGTTTGCGAAAAGTAAACTAATTTACCAAGTACCTCGCGTAACTCGAAGTAAGGGACGAGATCCAACCGTAGCGTCCCTTGGAAGCTTCGCCTCTATTCGCGTCCACGCCGAGTTCTCTTCGGGATGACTTCGCAAAGTCACGAGTTTTGTGCCGACGAGAACTACTAGATTCTCTATAGGCACAACTTGAAAGATCAAGAGAAGAGTTAGAAACTAACCAACAAGAAGCAACGGAATCGAATTCCGAGAGGAGAGGAGTCGCTATCCGCTTCTTCTTCTTCTTGTTCGGGTTCTTCTTCTTCTAGTGGCTCACGGCAACACCTCCTTGGTGTTGTGATTGGGCGCCGGCCCTAGAGGAACTAGGGTGCGCCGGCCCTAGAGAGCTAGGGTGCGCCGGCCCTAAGGAAAGAAGAAGAGAAGGAGGAGAGAAGAGAAGAGAGGGAGAGAATAATTAATCTCTTATTACTCAATTGGAATTAAGGGCTAGCCTTTGGTTCCTTTATATAGTAGCAACTCCTTTGCTAAGTCTCCCTCTAAACCGAATTAACGGAATTAGTTATAAGAAATTTATCTTATAAATTTTCTTATTGCTTATTCCTTTTAAGCCTAGTCTTATTATAAACAATTTATAATAAAACAAATTAGTTATCATAAGAGATTTATCCTATAAATTCTCTTATGAATTTTATTATAACTAACTTTATAATAAAACTAATTATTTATCA
Organism: Boesenbergia rotunda; assembly: GCA_024364735.1. Classification (NCBI taxonomy): domain Eukaryota; kingdom Viridiplantae; phylum Streptophyta; class Magnoliopsida; order Zingiberales; family Zingiberaceae; genus Boesenbergia; species Boesenbergia rotunda. Next base: position 150,819 of record JAGFNQ010003036.1, on the reverse strand, counting down.
TAAGAAATTTATCCTATAAATTCTTATGAATTAATTCCGTTTAAACCAAGTCTTTATTATAAACTAATTTATAATAAAAACTAATTCTTCTTCTCTTTAAATTATGGAATAAATTTTATAAGAAATTTATAAACTTTCTTATTATGGATAAATCAATTCATAATTGATTTTATAAAATTAAAATGAACCAACTCATGGATTATTTTAATCTTCCATAAAAGAATAAATTTCTATAAATTTTATTTATATAAATTTCTTTATACAAATTTATTTATCCATAATTTATAAAATAAATCGCGCTATATTTATTTTATTAATTAAACCAATTAAATTGGTTTTCTCCTTTTATTTGGCCGGCCACCAAAGAGGGTTAACACCCTCTTTGGTCGGCCAAACCCAACCCGGACCGTCGCGAATTAAACTCATTTAATTCGCCCAAAAAGCCTTCAAAAGACTTAGCCATTTTTAGCTTCTAATGCGCCTCTGACTAACTCAGATTCGACTTATTTCTCTTGATCGGAAAATCCAATTTTCAACTCATTTTAAATCCCTCGGATTACTCGTAGTGCGTGTGACTAAATAGGCTTTCGATTTATGTTGGCCGTCTATAATTAACTAATTATAGAACGATCATGAGTGGCACCTAGTAGTACATCATGATCCCCAATTAATCGAAAGATCAACGGTTTGACCTCAGAAGAAATTATTCTGAAACCCTTCAGCAGCTCTAATGAATCGTGCCCCATTCCCTTCACCACCTTATACCCACTTGGTTCAGGACACGGTCAATGGTGTCAGTCCCCACTAGGCTGACTACGTCACACCTAGCCCAAGTAATGTCTTACTCGTCCTTTGGATTTCTAATTACTCTCATGTATTTTAGAGACTCTCACTCTAAACATGATATGCTCTGGCCAGAGGCTTTGAGTAACAATCCGACGATAGGCCTGGGTATACATCTCCTCGCAAGGAGTGGTGAATCCTTTGTAGGCTGTTCAAACATGTTCGGGCACTTCGACTTACACCCGATCATCCTGGGTCCACACCTCCTTGGAGATGCTTGCTTAAGATGTCAAAGTATAAGTCTCCATGACCAAGATGACTTGAACACCGCAAGTCAAAGGAACATCGCACTTAAGCCGCAGTAAGATCATCATTGACATATCTACATGTAGATTCCCATATGAAGTCTTACAGCTAGTCACTCCAATGAACTAGTTCCCTTAACTAGCATCCATGTTTATCTCAGGACATCCCAATGTCACCAGTCAGTTAGAATCAGCTGAATAGAGAATAACCCATGCTAGTCTCAACAGAATTGATAATGTCCGTATTTATCAATTCATCGACTAGGGATATTTCCAACACTTCACATTTGCACATTTAGAGATAATCACTAGTTGTGATCCCATCACAAATTCTCTTATGCTGTGAACTGTATGGCGGACATTCAGTAGATGAGTTTAAGATCCCAATCAAATACACAAGCATGTATACTCAAATAGTGAATTATCATTTATTAATATAAATGTTTTACAATCATAAGGCGATTGCCTTAGAACACTTCTCTCATATCACTAACACTCTTTATACTGGACACCGAAAATCAATTTATTTTCAACCCTTAATAGAAAAGATAAGGAAAAAGCTTATGGGATGGAACCTGACACGGATGACATATGGAGGACGCTTACAATTAATTCAGAGTGTGCTATCTTCTATGCCCCTATACTTCTTGCAAGTAATCCTTCCCCCACTGTCTATTCTTCACAGCTTGGAGATGATTTTTGCTAATTCTTTTGGGGGTCCACGGAAACAAATAAAAAAGTCCATTGGGTGGCATTGGCAGATATCAGTAAGCATAAAATAGAAGGAGGATTAGGATTAAGGAAGCTTGCAGATATTAGTCTTGCAATGGCGATTAAGCTATGGTTTAGATTTAGAGAGCAAAATACCCTTTGGGCTTCATATCTCTCTAATTTCTATTGTGGATCAACACATCCGGTTATTGTCAAATTAAAAAAAAATGCATCTGCTTGTTGGCGTAGGCTTATGAAAGTTCGTAATTTGGATGAACAAAATATTGGTTGGATTTTGGGAAATGGAAAGATTAATTTTTGGTACGATACTTGGTTAAATGATGAACCTCTTTTTAAATTGACTGCACCCATTGGTAATATTGGATTAAGGGTTGAGGAATTCATAGATGGCTCACATTGGAAAATGGATGAAATTAATAGACTACTTTCGGTTGATTCTGCCGAATTGATAGCTGATATTCCTTGTCAACTAGTAGCTGATCAAATTATTTGGAAACCTTCTCAAGATGGCTTCTCTTTAAAATTGGCTTGGAATAGTATCCGGCAAACACAAAATAGGAACTCCATAAATTTTGCAATATGGTGCGGGTTACTCAACCAGAGCATATCTATTTTTACGTGTAGATTTCTGAAAGGAAACTTCCTATAGACACCATTTTACAACATCGTGGTATTACCCTAGTCTCTAAATGTCAATGTTGTAGCTCAATAGAGACTTGGAACCATTTGTTTTTTGAAGGTCCAATAGCTAAAGAAATTTGGGCTTATTTTGCTAATTTGTTTTGTGTTAATCGGTTTTCTTTATTGGAAGAATGGAGGATTGGGTCTGACTGGTTAAAAGGGGGTCACATTAAAGAGGTAATGCCATTTCTTATTGTTTGGTTCTTATGGTCAGCTAGGAATGAAGCTAAGCATGAAGAAGTTAAACAAGAGGTTCGGAATATCAAGAGAAAGATAATTCAATATTGTTGGTTGGGTGAAGCCGCAGGTAATATAAAGAATAAACATTGGAAAGGTTTTACCTCGGTTGCTAAAGCTTGGGGGCTGGACATTAAGATAAAACCTAGAACATCTATTATAATGGTGCGCTGGTATCGACCAAAATTTGGAGTGTATAAACTAAACACGGATGGATGTTCGAAAGGGAACCCGGGGGAGGCTTCGTTTGGGACTATAATCCGAGATCATGAAGGACAGTTCTTAATGGCAAAATATGGAACTTTGGGTTTTTCTTCAAATATTAAAGCTGAGTTCTATGCTATTGCTTTTGGGTTAGAACTATGCATAGCTAATCTTTTTCTTCCAATTTGGTTGGAATCAGACTCCTTGGTAGCATTGAGGCTAATTCATTCTTCTTCAATATGTTGGGAATATAGAAAAATTATTCTGAGAATCAGATTGTAACGACCCAGAAAATTCTCTTAATATTTCCTTAAAATATTAAGCATGACTAAATAATTTTCCGAGGAACCTAGAAATATTAATGCGAAGTTTGGTCTAGAAAATCCATATTTTCTCATTTAAATTGGGGAAAAAGGGCACTAATGGGCCTTATATGGGCTTTTTAGTACCATAATTATTGGTGGATTTTAGATAAAAATTAGTATAAATATAAAGGGATTTTAATAAGAAATATTAACATAATTATGGGGGAATTTTTAAGGGATTTTCGAAAATACTAGGACAAATAAAATAAACTAAGTGGGAAAAAAATTATGCATCTACCAAGGATTGAACCTTGGACCTCTTGTACAACCATGTATGCTTTAACCAACTCACCTAGCAAGGGAATGTTATGAGGGAATGAAGTGGATATTGGTTAAGGCTTAGAAGAAGATGAAGGGTCATGGAGAGACTCTTCATTTACCTCCTTAATGGGTTATAAAGAAGGGAGTTTGGGAGTTACCTCTTCCTCCCATCACTTTGCATTTTCTTCCTCCTCCACCCCTCATCCTAGCCGAACACCAAAGGAAGGGTTCTCCCTTGGAAAAGCTCCATAAGAAGTCTCTTCTCCAAGATCTAAGGGTTTTCCAAGGATACAAGGACAAGGAGGCTCAAGTATCCAAAGATTTTACAATTTCCTTCTCTTTTAAGGTTTAAAAATCAAGATCAACCAAGGTAAGACTCCCTCACCTGTGGTGTACTAGTTCCTTATGTTTTAGCATGATATCTTGGTTGATTTTTGGGATTTGATGTTAAAAGAAACAAGAGAAGCAAACCAAGAACCCTAGGATATCCTATGGGTTTCGGCCACTAGAAGTTTAGGGTCAAAGATGTTGCTAAAAATCTTTATAATGTTGTTTAATGTTCTCTTATGATGTTTAGAGATTAAATATAATTTTTAGGAATTTTTTAGGTACCCTAGAATACCCTAGGGTTTCGGCCAACATCAAAAACCCATGTGTAGGGTTGGGTTTAAAACCTCAAGTATATGTTTTAGGTATTATCATGCTATAAGGGAGATGGAGGTTGTTTATGTGAATGTTTCACATGGCCTAGAGACCCTATAGGTTTCGGCCAAGTAACCTAATAGGGTGGAAAGTTAGGACTTATTTCAAGTAAGGGCCCCAATGGCCCTATGGTAAGGTATGGTTGGTGTTTAACAATTGATTTGGGGTTTTAATGGAATTTTTCCATGCCCCCCATGGCCTTGAAGTTTCGGCCAAGAGCAAGAATTAGGGTTAAAAGGTTAGGGTTGGCCTTAAGTATGGAATCAAATGTTCCTATGGCCTAGTATGTATGTATGGGATGTTGTTTGGGAAGTTATGTGAAGTTTCATGAACCTAGGGATCCTTGGGGACTTTCGGCCAAGGACATAACCTAGGGCTAGGGTTGGGTTAAACCTACAAAGATGCTTGTGTATAGGTTACTAAGAGGTATGTTTAAGTAAGATGGAAGAATTTTTATGTTAACCAAACCATTAGTTTATATGTCATGAATTATATGATTAGGTCATAAATGTTTAAGACATGTGCCATGATCTATGAATGATATGTATGTATTCCATGTTTCATGAATAATATGTATGTATGCCATGTCTTATGAATGATATGTAGGTATGCCATGTTTATGAATAAATTGTATGTATGCCATGCTTTATGAATGATGTGTACATATGTCATGTTTAAGAATGAAAATGATGAATGAAGTTAAAGTTCATGCCTTCAAGGCATAACGATGATGTTAAGTATGATGAAAGTATGATGAATGAATGAATATGCTATGAATGATTATGAATGAATAAGCATGTGAAAGCATTTTATTTTATTTTATGGGCTTGTACCAGACCTAAGTAAGGTCTACGGTTCTGGACTACCGATGAAGCTGTCCACGGTTTGGGACTACCGATGAAGCTGTCCTTACGGTTCGGGACTACCGATGAAGATGTCCTTACCCTAGTAGGTCGAGATTAGCTACCTCGTATTTACTTAGGGATGCGCGCATATGATGAATGAATGTGGTACAAGCCAGGGCCCAATGAATGTTATGATTATGTTAAAGTATTTAAAAGCATGTTTTAAAGATTAAGCATCCTTATATATATATGCAATTGCCACATGCATCCATCAATGTTATGCATCATATTTATGATAAGAATATCATGCAAAGTAAGTTTATGCAAGGTATGTTTATGCCATGATTTATTTATGTTTATGCTAAGTTAGGATGCCATGATTTTATTTATGTTCATGCTAGTTTAGGATGCCATGATTTAATTATGTTTATGTTAAGTTAGAATGCCATGATTTTATTTATGTTCATGCTAGTTTAGGATGCCATGATTTAATTATGTTTATGCTATATTAGAATGCCATGATTTTATTTATGCTCATGCTAGTTTAGGATGCCATGATTTAATTATGTTTATGCTAAGTTAGAATGCCATGATTTTATTTATGTTCATGCTAGTTTTTGAAGCCATGATTTAATTAGGTTTGTGCTAAGGTAGGACGTCATGATTTTATTTAGGTTCATGCTAAGAATGTTTGTGAGGTTATGTTTAGTATGTTATGTCTATGCCAAGTATTATGTCATGCTATGAATGTTTACGATGTTTATGTCTATGCCAAGTATTATGCCATGCCATGAATGTTTTATGGTTATGTTTATGCCATGCTATGAATGTGATTGAGCTATGTCCATGACATGTCGAATGTATGCTAAGTGATGATAAGGCTTATGTACTAAGTAAAGCCCTAAGTATGTTAATGTTTCATGTGCTCATGATTAAGTGATGAATGGTTTTAGTGAGTAGGAAAGAGTCTTACTAAGCCTGTGTGCTTATAGTCGTATTTCCTTATATCGCAGATCACGCAAGGGGACAATAAGGAAGCAGCAGGAGGGCATTACAGAATGTGTGTGATAGTGACTTGGCCAAGAAACAATATGTTTGCTCGTCTTATGATAGAACTTTACCTTTACTATTATGTGCTTGAATGTGACTCTATGACATGATGCTAAGTATGACATGATGCTAAGAATAACATGATATGATGCTAAGTATAAAGTTAATATGCCAAGTTCCCATGTTATAATGGTTGGAAGGGTAGTAAGAGCATGTAGGTGTAAGTTAAAGGTTTCCGCTGCATTATGATGTCTACATGCCCTAAGTATGTTAACGTAACGCCGCTTTAGGGAAAAGGAAAAAAAAGTGGGTGTTACAGGTTGGTATCAGAGCGGTAACTATCTCACTACACACACATCAAGCCCTCTTCCTGCAGCTTCCAAGTAAGTACCTCTTTACATATCTTATAGTAGTAAGATGTTTTGTGATTTTAAGATATGCAGGCATGAACGATAGTTATGATGAAAAGTACTTTAGGATATGTAACTATGAACGATACTTTATCTTATATTTTATTATGAAACCAAACACTTTAGGATTTAATATGCGGGTAGGAATAACCAAGACTTATATTAGTCATACTTGTCCTTTATGAAGAGAAGCCTGGCTAGAAGACAGAGTAATAGAATTAATGAGACTGCTTCATCGCCCGACCTGATGCTCAATATACCTTATATCATAACCTATCTTAAGTCACATTATATGACAATCATGTATATGTACTCTGCCTTATACGTTCAGTCTAAGTTAGTCATAATACAATTAGTCAGAAGGGTGACTCAACCTTATGTTCATAAACATAGTATTAATTGAGCACCATCATAATATTAGTAATTAAGGTGAACCTAGTATTAACATAATGTTATATAACCTGTACATTGTAGGAGTTACCAATCATATAATATAATTATATTATATTATATAAAGCAAATGATAATAATATGAGAGCGTGTACTAATATAAGATTGTTATAAATATAACTATACTAATTCCTTATCATATAACTATTGTCATAATTCACCTATCATATAGGTTTTTAATATGAGCCTACCTACAGGTTGACATGTATCATCTCAACCTATAAGTTATCACCTATACATATTGTTCCATAAGCAAATTATAGGTATTATACCTATAATTTATATGATAAATAACTATAATTTATGATATTATGTATAACCTATAGTATAGTCTCCTATAGGGAATTATATGATAGCCTACATACATAAGATTATAACACTCTCACCTATGTTAGCGTATAGTATTAGTTCCATTATACTAATGCTAATATAATCAATGGTAAAGTCATATTGCCTATGCCTCTAGGCAACTTAAGGAACATGAACAGAATTACCCCACCCACGATCTGGAATTGGTCGCGGTGGTCTTCGCTTATAAGATATGGAGGCATTATTTGTACGGAGCGCAATGTCGAATTTATACAGACCACCAGAGTCTGCGATATTTCGTCACTCAGAAGGACCTGAATATGAGACAACGCCGATGACTTGAGTTGGTAAAGGATTATGACTGTGAGATCTTCTACCATCCAGGGAAGGCGAACAAAGTGGCCGATGCACTCAGCCGGAAGTCAAGTACCACCTTGATGTCCATATCTAAATTATCCCGACCACTTGAAAGAGAAATTATGAATTTTGGGGTCGAAGTCATCTCCGGGAGACTTTCCACCATGACAATATCACCCATCCTGTTTGAGGACATAGTGGAAAGACAAGATGGTGATCTGAGTCTTTAGAAAATAAAACAGGAGATCCTAGAAGGAATGGGCGATGGTTTTCATATCGCCAAAGGGGGAGTACTCTACCTTAGGGATCGTCTATGTATCCCTAATGATCCGGAGCCCCTTATTCGATGCATCCAGGATCCACCAAGATCTATCAAGATTTGAAAGAGACGTTCTGGTGGTCCGGTATGAAGAGAGATGTGGCTCAACATGTCAGTACCTGCATGACTTGCCAGCAAGTGAAAGCAGAACACCAGCGACCCGGAGGAGTTCTGCAGCCACTTCCAATTCCGGAATGGAAATGGGAAGATGTCTCAATGGATTTCATTTCAGGACTTCCCCGGACTACAAATGGATATGATGCGATATGGGTCATTGTGGAAAGGCTGACGAAGTCTGCTCACTTCTTGTAACGCCCGCTTTTTTTTTCCTAAGCGGCGTTACGTTAACATGCTTAGGGCATGTAGACATCATAAGGCAGCGGAATAACTTAACTTATACATGCCCTATTACCATTCTTAACTTATTGACATGGGAACCTTAGCATATTAACTTTGAACTTATGCATCATATCATGTCTCACATAACATCATATCTTAAGGTTCCATAAGTCATTATTCAAACATATAAGTAAACATATAGTTTCCTGGGCCAAGTCACTACGACACACATGCGTTCTTGCCCTCCTGCTGCTTCCTTCATTGTCCCCTTGAATGATCTACGGTATAAGGAAATAAGACTATAAGCACACAAGCTTAGTAAGACTCTTTCCTACTCACAAAAACCATTCATCATTCATCATCTCATAATGAGTGTAACGCCCCAAAATTTCCATTTTAAGTCCTTAAAGTCTTTAGAACTATTTGAAAATGTTTTAGAAATATTCTAGATATTTTTAGGAATTTTTAGAATATTTTTATGGAATTTTTCGAGTCCGTTTAGTATTTTTAAAAAAAGAAAAACTTTAAAGGGCAGCAGGGGGGTTCGAACTCGCGACCACAGGAGGAGCAAGCCCTTAAGGGCGCGCAAGTGACCGGCTAGGCTAGGGTATCAAGCACAACAAAAGGTGGAGAGAAATAATTTTATAGAGTAGTTACGTTTTTTTTCATGAAGAGGTATTTAAACCCCGCTTAAGTCGCGTGAAACCCTTGGAGGAGAATTTTCGGCTGCGTGCGAGAAGGGGGCGAGGGAGGGGCGGCGAAAACAAAAGCGAACCTAGGTTTTCTTTCCTCCTCTCCTCTCCTAAGGGGCGCCGGCTAAGGGAATCTCAAGGGGGTCGGGGCGTTTCGTTTGTCTCGACGAGAAGAACACGTAGGCGCGGACGGTTCGTAGAGATCTCAAGTTTCACCCGAGCCCTAGTCGTCTAATTTCGGTTGTATGTCCAAGAAATAAAGGTAAGTACTGCTCACCTGCAGTAAGAGGCGGTTTTCCGCAAGTTTTTCCCCGTTAGAAAGTTAAAAATGAAATTTCCCTTTTGTTTTTGATTTTGCATGCAATTATTATGTTATTCTTCAGCGTAGTTTATTAGCTTGTGTATCTAGATTTACAGAGTAAGAACGTTTTATTGTAAGTAGTTTATATAATTTATCTATGTACGAGTTATCTTTATTATTGAGAGCAGACTTTTTAGAGATGACATAGTTGAGCTCGTAAAGGTCGCTGTTAGAGTATATTAATGTGTTAATGTGTACTAATAGTTGTTCGTAAATGAGGTTGGGGTCCAAGAAAATTTATGAGAAAAGAAAAGAGAAGATGAAGATAAGAAAAGAAAAGGCCAAAGCCTTAAGAAATCCCCAAAAGTCAAGACTTAGGGATTTAGGCACACAAGGTGCTCGTGAAAATACCAAGGCATTCAAGATAAGAAAAAGTAAGTATTTTATTTTCTAAGGCCAGTACCCGGTGTCCAAGGGCATCGTTAAAGAAATCCAGGTGTCCAATTCCAAGGTCTTGGCCCTGGTAGACCAAGGTCTGCTCTATTAGGATTGGTGGCTCGCTACCCCAACATTTTAGGGAACGCGCATAAGATGGTGCTTACGTCTTAAGTGGATCCAAGTGAGTATTATTTTCAAGTATATGCTTTAGCAGAATTTTCTAAAAGTTAAAGAAAGATTTAAAATTAATGAATTGCTAAAGTTTCAAGCTAAGCCAAGAAAAAGTGAGCTAAGATGTATTAATGCTTGAGTATGCATGTTTTGAGTTATTCATGTTTTAGTGTTTCTTTTAAGCATAAAAGTATCTCATGTGATTTCACATTGTTTAAAAAGCATGCTTGCACATTTCGAGATTTTGTGAGCTAGATAGTACTTGCTAAGCTTTATGCTTATTAGGTGCATTTCCTCTTGCTGCAGGTAAGGATAAAGGTAAACAATTCTAAAGGAAGGCGACAAGGCAGTGCTGAGTAACGTGTGTGTGGTGGCTGACCTTGGAGAGGTCCTTGGGACGAGACAGTTTAACTTATTTGAAATGCAATGTTTAAGGTTTCCAAATTTCAAGTTATTATGTTATGGAGTTTATTAAACATTTATGCTTTGGATAGTTTTACATGCTCAATTTTGTAGAATGAAGATCCCATGTCATTTCAATTAGTATGCATACTTTTGTGAATGCACTAGATGAGCAAGGGCATGAGTAGTTTAGCATGTTGATACATTGAATTTTAGACTTATTCTTGAGCTTATTATTCCCTTTTGGACTAAGTCCTAATTGTGCTTAAAATGCTTGTAAATTCGGTAGAAAAGTAAGATTTACATTCTATGAAGTTCTAGAAATGTTATAGAATCTGATAAGTGGAGTTTGGATAGGTAGAAATGCTTAGGAGTTATTTGATGCATGTTCCAAGATGTTGTTAGTCTCCTTTTGAATTAAGTTTTATTGCTTTAAATATGCTTAGAAAAGTTGCATTCATATTCCATAATGCTCTAGTAATGTTATAGAACCTTGCGTGATCAGTTTAAATGCATGACTATTAAAGTTAGAATATCATTCTTAGATAGATTTAAATACAAAAAAAAAGTTAAAGAATGTTCCGCAATTTTAGTCGTTGCATTAGAGTCAAGAAGTAGACAAAGTAACGGTCCGTCTAAGGTAGAGAAGGCGGGTCGCTACAATGAGCACATAAAACATTAACATATTTGGTGCTCTACTTAGAACATAACATCTTACGTCACTTGTCGTATACATAGCATGGCATGAACATAATCATAGTAACATTCTAAGCATGGCATGATACATGACATAAACATAAACATCATAAACATTCTAAGCATGGCATAATTCATGGCATAAACATAAACATCATAGACATTCTAAGCATGGCATAATTCATGGCATAATTCATAAACATAGTGAACATAATTCTAAGCATAGCATAATTCATGGCATAATTCATAAACATAGTGAACATTCTAAGCATGGCATAATTCATGGCATAATCATAAGCATCATAGACATTCTAAGCATGGCATAATTCATGGCATAATTCATAAACATAGTGAACATTCTAAGCATGGCATAATTCATGGTATAAACATAAACATCATAGACATTCTAAGCATGGCATAATTCATGGCATAATTCATAAACATAGTGACCATTCTAAGCATGACATAATTCATGGCATAAAACCTATCATAGCATATGAACCTCTTCCTAACATAATCATGGCATAGATCATTCATTCTCATGCATACTTCTTAACATGAAACATAAACATAAAATCTTATCAACATAGCATAATGCATAACATGAATGGATGCATGAGTGGAATGCATATACATAAGGGATGCTTAACTTTTAAAATATACTTTTAAATGCTTAAACATAATCATCATACATCATTTGGGGTCCCCGGCTTGTACCACATACATACATCATAGCGCGCATCCCTAGCAAGTCCGAGGTCGCGAGCCCCAACCTACTAGGGTAAGGACAGCATAGTCGGTAGTCCTCGACCGAGGCATTCTTAAGGTGCCCATCCCTGTTGCCCAGCTCCGGTAGGGCCAGAACCATGGACAGCTACGGTAGTCCAAAATCGGGACGTTCTTAAGGTGCCCATCCCTTGGACCCATACTTCGGTCCGGTACAAGCCCATACATAAAGTAAAATACTTTTCATGTGTCATCATTCATCATTCATTCATAGCATACTTAACATAGCATAACTTGTTACGGCTCGGCCCGTCTACCGGCCCATTTACCGGTCCTCTCGACCGTCGTACCGTCAACCATCGACCGTGCCGTTTAGCATATTTATGCCTTAAAGACATAAGCATCATCTTTCATTCATCATACTTGTCGTTCATCATCATTCATTCATCATACTTGTCATTCATCATACTTAACATCATAGCTGTGCCTTAAAGGCATGTACTTAACTTCATTCATAAGACATGACATACATACATCTTATTCATAAATCATGGCATACATATGTATCATTCATAAGACATGGCATGTATCATTCTTATCATGAACATAAACATAACATACTTAACATGACATTATTTTCATTATTAAACATGACATCATTTTCATTCTTAAACATGGCATCATTTTCATTCTTAAACATAAACATAACATACTTAACATGGCATCCTTCATATCATGAACCTAACATATCATAGCATCATTTTTATTGTTATCATAACCCTATCATTCTTATCATGGAATCATTCATATCCTAAACATAAACTTATCATAGTTATCATGGCAACACATAAACATATACTTGAAGTTAAAGGCTCAACCCTAACCCTTGGGTCCTTGAGGTTGGCCGAAACATATGGGGTCTCTAGGGTACCCCAAAAATTCCCAAAAATTGTATTATACCTCTAGACATCATGAGAGTACATTAAACATCATGATTGGGATTTTTATCATCATTTTAGACCCTTAAACATGGCGGCCGAAACCCTAGGGTGTCCTAGGGTGCTTGCTTAGGTTTCTTCATGTTGGCCGAAACCCTAGGGTATCCTAGGGTAGTCCAAAAATTCCCAAAAATTATACATAACCTCTACATATCATAAGGGAACATTAAATAACATTATCAAGATTTTGGAATAATTATAGACCTGTAAATCATGGTGGCCGAAACCCTTAAACTTAGGGTTCCTAGTTTTGTTTCTTTCATGTTGGCCGAAACCCTAGGGTGTCCTAGGTACTCCAAAAATCCCCAAAAATTATACTTAACCTCTACGCATCATAAGGGAACATTAAATAACATTATCATGATTTTTTGCATAATTATATACCTGTAAATCATGGTGGCCGAAACCCTTAAACTTAAGGTTCTTAGTTTTGTTTCTTTCATGTTGGCCGAAACCCTAGGGTGTCCTAGGTTACTCCAAAAATTCCCAAAAATTATACATAACCTCTACACATCATAAGGGAACATTAAATAACATTATCATGATTTTTAGCATAATTATAGACCTGTAAATCATGGTGGCCGAAACCCTTAAACATGAGGGTCTTGGTTTTCTTTCCTTTCAACATCAAATTCGAAAACCAACCACTATATCATACTAACAATCATAAAAATCAGAGGGAACTATTATACCACAGGTGAGGGAGTCTTATCTTGGGGTTTCTTGATTTTTAGACCTTAGATGGGAAGAAGAAGGAAGACTTGTTGTCTCTTGATCACCCCTAGCCTTGGAACCTTGGAAACCTTTAGATCTTGGTGGTAGGACCTTCATGTGGAGTTTTCCCAAGGGAAAATCTCCCTTGTAGATTTTGTCTAGGATGAGGAAGAAGGAGGAAGAGAATGCAATTGATGGAGAGAAGAGAATAACTCCCAAAACCCCCCTCTTTATAACCCATTAAGGTGGTGAATGAAGAGTCTCTCCATGACTCTTCATCTTCTTCTTAATCTCAACTTATATCCACTTCATTTCCTCATAGAAATCCTTTGCTATGTGAGTTGGTTAAGGCTTACATGGTTGTACAAGAGGTCCAAGGTTCAATCCTTGGCTCATGCACCTTTATTTTTATTTTATTTTCATTTCATTTATTTTATTATTTTTATTTCTTAAATTCCGAAAATCCCCCTAAAATCACCCATAATTATACCAATATTCCTAAATAAAATTATTTTATATTTATATTAATTTCACCTAATTTATATTAATTTTACCTAATTAATACCCATTTTTGAAGCCCATTTAAAGCTCATTAGTACCTAGTTTTTCTCAATTTAAATGAGAAAACATGGATTTCTAGGCCCAATTTTACATAATTATTTCTGGGCCCCTCGGAAAATTATCTAGACATGCTCAATATTTTAAGAAAATATTAAGAGAATTTTCTGGGTCGTTACACTTCTTAGCAATCAAGATGACCTATTCGATTGAGCAACTGGCTCAATTATATGTTATGGAGATAACCAGACTTCATGGAGTTCCCAAGACCATCATCTTAGATAGGGATGGTCGCTATACTTCGCACTTCTGGGAGTGTGCTCAGAAGTCTCTGGGCACTAAATTGCGATTTAGCACCGCCTTTCACCCTTAGACTGATGGGCAAACTGAACGGGTGAATCAAGTACTAGAAGACATGTTGCGAGTGTGTGCCTTGCATATCAAAGGAAGCTGGTGTCGATATCTATGCTTAGTGGAATTCGCATACAACAATGGCTACCAAGCTACTATTGGAATGGCACCTTATGAAGTGTTGTATGGGAGGAGATGTAGGTCTCCGATCTGTTGGTATCAGGGTGGTGAAAAGAAGGAGATGGGGCTCACAACGGATCTCATCAACAGCACCACCCGAGCTATACAAAATATTCGGCAACGGATAGAAACTGCTCAGAGCCGGCAGAAGAGTTATGCCGATGTCCGGTGTAGACCCCTGGGGTTTAATGTTGGAGATTGGGTGTTTCTGAAAGTGGCTCCTATGAAGGGGGTGACAAGAATTGGGAGGAAAGGAAAATTAAGTCCGCGCTACGTGGGGCCGTACCTGATTCTGAAAAGAGTTGGTAAGGTGGCATACAAGCTAGAGCTGCCTCCAGAGATGTCAGCTATCCATAACGTATTCCATGTGTCCCTGCTTAAAAAGTGTATCCCAAATATGGACCAAGTGATCGAACCACAGACAGTACAAGTGCAGGAGGACCTAAGCTATGAGAGCAGACCAATCCAGATTTTGGATAAGGAAGTCAAGAAGCTGAGGAGTAAGGAGGTACCCTTGGTCAAGGTCCTATGGCAAAGTCAACGGTTCGAGGAAACTACCTGGGAACGCGGGGACGAGATGAGGCGCAAGTACCCAGAGTTGTTCTAAGTTCGAGGACGAACTTTCACGAGGTAAGGGGGATTGTAACGACCCAAAAAATTCTCTTAATATTTCCTTAAAATATTAAGCATGACTAGATAATTTTCCGAGGAACCTAGAAATATTAATGCGAAGTTTGGTCTAGAAAACCCATGTTTTCTCATTTAAATTGAGGAAAAAGGGAACTAATGGGCCTTATATGGGCTTTTTAGTACCATAATTATTGGTGGATTTTAGGTGAAAATTAGTATAAATATAAAGGGATTTTAATAATAAATATTAACATAATTATGGGGGAATTTTTAAGTGATTTTCGAAAATACTAGGAAAAATAAAATAAAATAAGTGGGAAAATTATGCATCTACCAAGGATTGAACCTTGGACCTCTTGTACAACCATGTATGCTTTAACCAACTCACCTAGCAAGGGAATGTTATGAGGGAATGAAGTGGATATTGGTTAAGGCTTAGAAGAAGATGAAGGGTCATGGAGAGACTCTTCATTTACCTCCTTAATGGGTTATAAAGAGGGGAGTTTGGGAGTTACCTCTTCCTTCCATCACTTTGCATTTTCTTCCTCCTCCTCCCCTCATCCTAGTCGAACACCAAAGGAAGGGTTCTCCATTGGAAAAGCTCCATAAGAAGTCTCATCTCCAAGATCTAAGGGTTTTCCGAGGATACAAGGACAAGGAGTCTCAAGTATCCAAAGATTTTACAATTTCCTTCTCTTTTAAGGTTTAAAAATCAAGATCAACCAAGGTAAGACTCCCTCACCTGTGGTGTACTAGTTCCTTATGTTTTAGCATGATATATTGGTTGATTTTTGGGATTTGATGTTAAAAGAAACAAGAGAAGCAAACCAAGAACCCTAGGATATCCTATGGGTTTCGGCCACTAGAAGTTTAGGGTCAAAGATGATGCTAAAAATCTTTATAATGTTGTTTAATGTTCTCTTATGATGTTTAGAGATTAAATATAACTTTTAGGAATTTTTGGGGTACCCTAGAATACCCTAGGGGTTCGGCCAACATCAAGAACCCATGTGTAGGGTTGGGTTTAAAACCTCAAGTATATGTTTTAGGTATTATCATGTTATAAGGGAGATGGAGGGTGTTTATGTGAATGTTTCACATGGCCTAGAGACCCTATACGTTTCGACAAAGTACCCTAATACGGTGGAAAGTTAGGACTTATTTCAAGTAAGGGCCCCAATGGCCCTATGGTAAGGTATGGTTGGTGTTTAACAATTGATTTGGGGTTTTAATGGAATTTTTCCATGCCCCCCATGGCCTTGAAGTTTCGGCCAAGAGCAAGAATTAGGGTTAAAAGGTTAGGGTTGGCCTTAAGTATGGAATCAAATGTTCCTATGCCCTAGTATGTATGTATGAGATGTTGTTTGGGAAGTTATGTGACGTTTCATGAACCTAGGGTTCCTTGGGGACTTTCGGCCAAGGACATAACCTAGGGCTAGGGTTGGGTTAAACCTACAAAGATGCTTGTGTATAGGTTACTAAGAGGTATGTTTAAGTAAGATGGAAGAATTTTTATGTTAACCAAACCATTAGTTTATATGTCATGAATTATATGATTAGGTCATAAATGTTTAAGACATGTGCCATGATCTATGAATGATATGTATGTATGCCATGTTTTATGAATAATATGTATGTATGCCATGTCTTATGAATGATATGTAGGTATGCCATGTTTATGAATAAATTGTATGTATGCCATGCTTTATGAATGATGTGTACATATGCCATGTTTAAGACTGAAAATGATGAATGAAGTTAAAGTTCATGCCTTCAAGACATAACGATGATGTTAAGTATGATGAAAGTATGATGAATGAATGAATATGCTATGAATGATTATGAATGAAGAAGCATGTGAAAGCATTTTATTTTATTTTATGGGCTTATACCGGACCTAATTAAGGTCCATGGTTCTGGACTACCGATGAAGCTGTCCACGGTTTGGGACTACCGATGAAGCTGTCCTTACGGTTGGGGACTATCGATGAAGCTGTTCTTACCCTAGTAGGTCGAGATTAGCTACCTCGTATTTACTTAGGGATGCGCGCATATGATGAATGAATGTGGTACAAGCCAGGGCCCAATGAATGTTATGATTATGTTAAAGTATTTAAAAGCATGTTTTAAAGATTAAGCATCCTTATATATATATGCAATTGCCACATGCATCCATCCATGTTATGCATCATATTTATGATAAGAATATCATGCAAAGTAAGTTTATGCAAGGTATGTTTATGCCATGATTTATTTATATTTATGCTAAGTTAGGATGCCATGATTTTATTTATGTTGATGCTAGTTTAGGATGCCATGATTTAATTATGTTTATGCTAAGTTAGAATGCCATGATTTTATTTATGTTCATGCTAGTTTAGGATGCCATGATTTAATTATGTTTATGCTAAGTTAGAATGCCATGATTTTATTTATGCTGAAGCTAGTTTAGGATGCCATGATTTAATTATGTTTATGCTAAGTTAGAATGCCATGATTTTATTTATGTTCATGCTAGTTTTTGAAGCCATGATTTAATTAGGTTTGTGCTAAGTTAGGACGTCATGATTTTATTTAAGTTCATGCTAAGAATGTTTGTGAGGTTATGTTTATTATGCTATGTCTATGCCAAGTATTATGCCATGCTATGAATGTTTACGATGTTTATGTCTATGCCAAGTATTATGTCACGCCATGAATGTTTTATGTTTATGTTTATGCCATGCTACGAATGTGATTAAGCTATGTCCATGACATGTCGAATGTATGCTATGTGATGATAAGGCTTATGTTCTAAGTAAAGCCCTAAGTATGTTAATGTTTCATGTGCTCATGATTAAGTGATGAATGGTTTTAGTGAGTAGGAAAGAGTCTTACTAAGCCTGTGTGCTTATAGTCGTATTTTCTTATACCGCAGATCACGCAAGGGGACAGTAAGGAAGCAGCATGAGGGCATTACAGAATGTGTGTGATAGTGACTTGGCCAAGAAACAATATGTTTGCTCGTCTTATGATAGAACTTTACCCTTACTATTATGTGCTTGAATGTGACTCTATGACATGATGCTAAGTATGACATGATGCTAAGAATGACATGATATGATGCTATGTATAAAGTTAATATGCCAAGTTCCCATGTTATAATGTTAGGAAGGGTAGTAAGAGCATGTAGGTGTAATTTAAAGGTTTCCGCTGCATTATGATGTCTACATGCCCTAAGTATGTTAACGTAACGCCGCTTTAGGGAAAAGGAAAAAAAAAGCGGTCGTTACACAGATTGTTGGTGAAAAAGTACCGTTTGGTTTATTCACATTTATATAGAGAAGCAAACGCGGCGGCGGATTATTTGGCTAATCTGGCTTTTAAGTTGCAAGGTGAAAAAGTGTTATTCAAACATGATATTGACAAGACTTTATATGGTATTTGTAAGATGGATAGGATGGGCTTCCCTAATGTTAAGATGGTCCGGAAATTGTTGTAACAAGTAAAAGCAATAAATATGGAAGGCCGTCTTAGTTACTTTTATTTTCTCTTGATCAAATGGTTAATATTCCGGCTATTATCTGGCTTGCTCCTGATTTATCTAGCAAAATCAGACTTATAAATCTGTTCAATCTCTCAGACTCTGGTTCTCAATCTCTCAGACTCTGTATTTTCTGAATATTCTATTACTGGTTGTCATTTACTCTTCATAATGTTGGTTTAATGATATCTGCTAAGCCTTCGGATTTTGATAACTGCTTCTTGAATATATGTGCTCGCAGGATTGTCGACAAATCCTATATCTGGCAACAGAAGTTTAATTTTGAAATGTTTGGAACCTGAATTAAGTACCAGTTTGCTTACAGGGCTGTCGATAGGCATTAGGATTGGCTCCCCTTGGTTACTATATCTGATGTCTTATCTGCAATTTTCTAAACCTGGTAGATAGTATCAGGTAGATATTATCTGATCTCAACTGAATTCTGAAAACTTTATTCTGAAGGTTTGATGAGGATGAATATGTAATGCAAATGTGTGATAAGTGCCAAAATCCTGATACGTATGAAGGTTGGTCTTGATGTAAGATAAGCTCTCAGATGTCTAGATTTTGAATCTGAGGACCTTCTGCTTTTTGAAAAGGCTCTTAGATGACTTCTATTGGTTTTCTCATTATATGAACCTGGAAATGCAAGGTGGATTAAATAGGTTCAGAATTTTATGAGTTCTTCATAATATTTTTTGTCAAAGTCTCTGATTAAAAGGGGATGTTTATAAGAAGGCTTTTTATAGAAATGGATAGAAATTTTATGTTTGGCATATTTTAATAATTCTATCCGAATTTGTCAAAATGCAAATCAAGGCTGAAATCTGAACTGTTGTTTAGTCGAAATCGGGTTGTTACATCTGATGTCTTATCTGAAATTTGTTGACAATATTTGAACTTGGTAGATATTACCTGGTAGTATTATCTGATCTCAACTAAATTCTGAAGTTTTATTTCTGAAATCAGTTTGATGAGGCTGAATTCTGAAATGCAAATTCCTGATACGAACGAAGGTGGTTTTGATGTGACTGATTTGTCTGACTAAAGGACGTTTATGGAATATCCTGAATCTGAGGAAAGCTCTTTGTGCTCTGAAGATATTTTCTAAAAGGCTCCTTATGGTCTGTGCTTAGAAAGGCTTGCAGATGATTTCTGTTGGTTCTCCCTTATATGATTCTTGAAATGCAAGGTGGATTAACACATGTTCAGAATTTCATGAGTTCCTCTTAATATTTTTCAAGGTGCACATCACGACAAGGGAAGTAAACAATATAAGAGGAATGGTTTGCGCGAATATATTTCTAATTGTGCTTTGCTTGAGTTACAAAATGTAAATCATTATTTTTTTGTAATCCTATATCAGAAGGTCAGGTTTGACCCCCCTTCTAATATGGATTCTCCTTTACTTGAAATAAGATCCTTTTATTTAAAAAAAAAAAGATGATAACACCTCTTCATCATCATCCGAGTCAGAAGCTTCGGTAAGTGAGATATACCACTTACCCACCTCTACTTTAGTTAAGATCATGTCTTCCACTAACATGGATTTAGCTAAAGCTAGAAGTAAGATTAAGGAACAAAAAGATATATGATTGCAAAATTAGAGTGTTATTTTGATACAAAACTTAGTATTTTTCAAGGATTTTGAGTTTTTATCAAAAGTCAAGCATGTTTGAAATTTTATATGGACTGATATTTTTCCCTGATAGAGTATATCATTTCAAACATGCTTGCAAATTTTTAAATTTTTGGAATTTTTTGAAATTTTTAGAGGGATTCTGAAATTTGGCAGAAAAGCTGAAAAAGCTAACTGAAAGCGTATCAGTCGACTGCCCCATGGGCAGTCGACTGGCATGCCTATTTTCAGATTCTGTAAACTTTTTCAGAAATCCGATTTTCACTCATTTGATGCCCTAGGGTGGGGTTGCTTGAGGCAATCATTTTGATGGTGTCAAAGGGGGAGAATGGATGGTTTAAGTTAGAATTTTAACTTGAAATGGATGGTTTTAAGTATTTTGTCTAACTTAGATTTTGGATGATTAATAATGGGAGAAGACATGGATTAAGGGGGAGGTTACCTCTTAGGTTTTGATATGTCTTCCATTTTTAATGTTGTTTAGTGTTAAGTGGAAACTTAACTTGCATAATGAGTAGAATTGAAAATAGGAGAAGACATGGATTAAGGGGGAGGCTACCTCTTAGGTTTGCTATGTCTTATGTGTTTTCAATTGCTATCTATTGTTATTGTTATTGTTTGCTATTATTTATCTCTAAACTTAAACATATTTCCACACATCAAAAAGGGGGAGATTGTTGAGGCAATCAGCCCTAAAATGATTGGAAGATCATGGTTTTGATATGTGTGTATGAATATGTTTAAAGTTAGAGTGTTATGTTGTATTTAATGTGTGTAATTGAGTTTGAAGGACTTGGAGAATCACACATGGTGATCATATCCGAGGGACGAGAGCCGAGGGAGGAGGACTCCAAGGGCAAGCCGGGAAGTGGACTTCAAGGGCACACATGAAGGGTGTCATGGAGGCAAGCCAAGGGAAGGCTTGTGTGCGCATTCGAGGGACGAGAGTCAGAGGAAGATGACTTCAAGGGGTGAGCCAAGGGAGTGAACCTGAAGGCATACGTGAAGAAGTATGTGAAGAATGGTTGGGAGTCAGTGGGCAGTCGACTGGCCAGAGGGCAATCGACTGCAAAAACTCACAGAAGATTTTCAGCCTTCTACCAGTCGATTGGCCCAGAGGCAGTCGACTGGTATACCCCGAAAACTAGCCGTTGGCTAGCAATTAATGCTAGGCCAATCGACTACCCCAGGGGCAGTCGACTGGTGCGGGGCTGGACAGACTGCGAGTTTGTCCTGTTCTCCTATAAAAGGAGGACCTTTTTTCACGTGAGCGGTACGGTTCCGTACAGTAACGAAATGCTGCTCGTGTGAAAAGCTTTCTCATCTTTCTCTCTCTTCATTCACTACATTCTGTAAAGAGGTAGATGTAATGACCCGGAAAATTCTCTTAATATTTTCTTAAAATATTGAGCATGTCTAGATAATTTTCCCAGGGGCTTAGAAATAATTATGTAAAATTTGGCCTAGAAATCCATGTTTTCTCATTTAAATTGAGAAAATTAGGTACTAATGAGCTTTAAATGGGCTCCAAAAATGGGTATTAATTAGGTAAAATTAATATAAATATAAAAGAATTTTATTTAGGAATATTAGCATAATTATGGGTGATTTTAGAGGGATTTTCGGAATTTAGGGAAATAAAAATAATAAAATAAATGAAATAAAAATAAAGGTGCATGAGCCAAGGTTTGAACCTTGGACCTCTTATACAACCATGTATGCTTTAACCAACTCACCTAGCAAGAGAGTGTTAGGAGGGAATGAAGTGGATATTGGTTGAGGCTTAAAAGAAGATGAAGGGTCATGGAGAGACTCTTCATTTACCTCTTTAATGGATGATAAATAGGGGGTTTGGGAGTTTCTTTCTCTCTTCATTCAATTGCATTTCCTCCTCTCTTCCTCCCTCATTCTAGCCGACCACTCTTAGAGGATTTTCCCCTTGGAAAAACTCCACATCTCCAAGATCTAGGTTCCTTCCAAGACAACAAGGGCAAGGAAGGATCAAGGGTCAAGAGTTCTACAAGTTCTTTCTCTTTTAAGGTCTAAAAATCAAGAAATCCCAAGGTAAGACTCCCTCACCTGTGGTATAATAGTTCCTTATGATTTTCATGATTTTTAGTATGATATAGTGGTGGGTTTTTGGATTTGATGTTGAATGGAAAGAAAACCAAGAACCTTATGCTTAAGGGTTTCGGCCACCATGATTTTTAGATCTATAATTATGCTAAAAATCTGTATAATGCTATTTAATGTTCCCTTATGATGTTTAGAGGTTTAGTATAATTTTTGGGAATTTTTGGAGTAACCTAGGATACCCTAGGGTTTCGGCCAACATGAAAGAAACAAAGTAAGCACCCTAGGATACCCTAGGGGTTCGGCCACAATGTTTAAGGGTCCTTAATGATGCTAAAAATCTCCATAATGTTGGTTAATGTTTTCTCATGATGTTTAGAGGTTAAATACAATTTTTGAGAATTTATGGGGTACCCTTGAGGCCCCATATGTTTAGGCCAACCTCAAGGACCCAAGGGTTAGGGTTGAGTCTTTAACTTCAAGTATATGTTTTATGAGTTGCCATGATATAAGGGTGATGGAGGGTGATTGATGTGAATTTTCACATGGCCTAGAGGCTCTGCATGTTTCGGCCAAGATGGGTGAATAGAATAAAAGTTAAGATTTATTTCAAGTAAGGGCTCCAATGGCTCCATGGTAAGATGTGATTAGTGTTTTATGAGTTATTGGGGATTTTAATGGAATTTTTCCATACCCCCAAGGCCTTATAAGTTTCGGCCAGCCTAAGGAAAGTGGCTTAAAGGTTAGGGTTAACCCTAATCATGAGCTCCAATGACTTCCTATGGTCTCCTAAATGATGTATGGTTGTTCCTTTACCTTATGCTATGTTACATGTTTATGAAATTGATGGAACTCCACCCTAGAAGTTTCGGCCAAGCTTTATTTCTTGGGTTGGGGGTGGAGTTAGGGTTCAATGAATGATGGTACATGTTTACCATAAAGTATTTATATGTATAGGATCAAGTATGTGGTAGAAACCATGTTAACTATAACCCTAAGGTTTAAGCACCATGGTTATGTTTCATGTTTAGGTTATGATTTGATGTCATGCTTAATAGGGTTATCATGAATGTTTATGTTTTATGCCATGTATTTGAATTGTAGGTAAAATGTTATGGGAATCCTACTTATGCATGCTTATGTGATGAAGAGAACCATGCTAAGTTATATGCTCATGTTATGTTAAGAACCCTGCTAAGTTATTGTGTATGTTCATGATATGAATGATGCCATGATAAATATGATAGGTTTATGTTCATGATATGAATGATGCCATGATAAGTATGATAGGGTTATGTTCACAATAAGAATGACGCTATGATAGGTATGTTATGTTAAGTTCATGATAAGGACGATGCCATGATAAGTATGTAATGTTTATGTTCATGATAAGAATGATGCATGCCATGTTGTATGAATAAAGATGCATGTCATGCTTATGAAAGAAGATGCATACCATGTTTATGAATGAAGATAATGCTCATGCCTTACAGGCATCATGATGTTATGCAATAAGAATGAACAATGAAAGGACAAGCATGTGTTAAGTCATGTTTTATGTAACATGGTTATGCTATGAATGTCTGATGAATGATGAAACATGAAAAGTATTTTACATTATGTATGGGCTTGTATCGGACTGAAGTATGGGTCCAAGGGATGGGTACCTTAAGAACGCCCCGGTTTTGAACTACCGAAGTTGTCCACAGTTCTGGCACTACCGGAGCTGTGCAATAGGGATGGGCACCTTAAAAACGCTTCGGTTCGGGGACTACCGACTATGTTGTCCTTAACCTAGTAGGTTAGGGCTCGCGACCTCGGACTTGCTAGGGATGCGCGCTATGAGGTATGTATGTGGTACAAGCCGGGGACCCCAAATGATGTTACGATGATTATGTTTAAGCAATTGAAAGTATGTTTTAAAAGTTAAGCATCCTTATGTATATGCATTCCACTCATGCATCCATTCATGTTATGCATTATGCTATGATGATAAGATTTTTATGCTTACGCTTCATGTTAAGAAATATGCATGAGAATAAATGATCTATGCCATGATAATGTTAAGAAGATGTTCATATGTTATGATACGAAGAATGTTCACTATGTTTATGTTTATGCTATGTATCATGCCATGCTTAGAATGTTGTTATGTTTATGCCAAGTATTATGCCATGCTTAGAATGTTCACTATGTTTATGTTCATGTCATGCTATGTATACGATAAGTGATTTAAGATGTTATGTTCTAGGTAGAGCACCAACTATGTTAATGTTTCATGTGCTCATTATGAGATGATGAATGATGAATGGTTTTGTGAGTAGGAAAGAGTCTTACTAAGCCTGTGTGCTTATAGTCTTATTTCCTTATACCGCAGATCATTCAAGGGGACAATGAAGGAAGCAGCAGGAGGGCAAAAACGCATGTGTGTAGTAGTGACTTGGCCCAGGAAACCATATGTTTACTGTTTATGCTAGAACATCACCTTGGTTACTTATATGTTTGAATAATAACTTATGGAACCTTATGATATGAGGTTATGAATGACATGATATGATGCTTAAGTTCAAAGTTAATATGCTAAGATTCCCATCTTATAATGTTATGAATGGTAATAGGGCATGTATAAGTTAAAGTTATTCCGCTGCCTTATGATGTCCACATGCCCTAAGCATGTTAACGTATCGCCGCTTAGGAAAAAAAAAGCGGGTGTTGCAGGTTGGTATCAGAGCAGTAACCATCTCACTACACACACATCAAGCTCTCTTCCTGCAGCTTCCAAGTAAGTACCCCTGTGCATGTTTTATGATAGTATGCACTTTTAAGATGTTTTATGACTTTAAGATATGCAAGTAAGAACGATAGTATGATGAAAAAGTATGTTAAGATACGTAACGATGAACGATATTTTATATTCTTGATGAATTAGTATTTGGAATAATATAGGAGTAGAAAAAAACTGATATTGGTTATACTGTCTTGGGTGAAGAAGAACATGGCTAGAAGACAGAGTAACCGACTAAACGAGGCGACCCCAACGCCTGATCTGGTGCAGTTAGTGGCCCATCTTCAGCGCCAAGTCACCGAGCAACAGCAGACCATTAGTACCTTAATGAACCAACAGGAAAATTCCACTACTCCACCAGTGAACCAGACTGCTATACCTGTGGCGCCTACGGTTACACACACTCCTTCGCTGGGCTCGACCACTGTGGCACGACAGGAGGCCTACCTGATCTAGTCGTTAAGGCTAAAACCGGAGAACTTCTCGGGTGCTGGCGAACCTTGGGACGCCCAGGCATGGTTCAAGACGATGGAAAGTACCCTGGAGCTGTTGGACTGGCCTGAGCATGAGAAGATCAAGTGTGCGTCATTCTGCCTGTCTGGGGATGCCAGAATGTGGTGGGAAAGGGTTAAGGCCAAGAGACCGGTGGACCAGATGGTGTGGGAAGATTTCGAATCAGAGTTCTTTGAAGAATTCTTCAACATGCGGGTCACGAATAAACACTACGATGAATTCACGGAATTCCGGCAAGGCGATCTCTCGGTCAATGAGGCCGTGAAGAAATTCAATCGACTGGCTCGACTGTGCCCTGAGTTGGTCCGTACTGAGAAAGAGAGGGTCCGACTTATGCTAAGGATGTTGCGGCCTAAAATAGCTCTGAATGTGGCTGGCGGAGTTAGCAGACCCCAGACCGCCGAGGAACTGTTTAGTGGTGCCCTACTCACTGAGCACTATCTGAACAATATCAATCAGCAACGGAAGGCGAGGAATGAAAGTAAGAATCAAGTTCACACCGGAATCCTCGATTCCTTCTTTCATTATCCTTAATGATCTTTCCGTTAATGACCGCTTAGGTGGACAAAGGTCCCAGAGCAACCAAGTTGGTGGGAAAGGGGATCAAGGGGGTAAACGGAAGTCATGGAACAACGCTCAAGGAGGCCCAGCAGGTAAACAGACCAAGTTTTCCCCCTGCGCGACATGCGGGAAGAATCACCCCAGGAAATGTCGCAAGGGTACGAACCGGTGTTTCACCTGTGGCGTGGAAGGACATATGGCGGCTCATTGTCCTATAAAGAACCAGGCCTCTCCTCAACCACTGGCGCAGTACCAGGGTGCACCAGCAAAGTTGCACTATATGCCAGCTGAACTGGAAGGGACCCCGATGTTTGAAGCCTCTCCAACGGTGATGAATGCCAGGGTTTTCTCGGTTACCAAGGAGGACGCTGCAGAAGCTTCTACGGTTGTCACAGGTCAGACATTTATTTCCGGTCAGTATGCTACTGCATTATTTGATACTGGGGCAACACACTCGTTCATTTCGGTGCCCTTTACCAAGAAGATAGATAGGCTGCCGCAAGTGTTAGATTGCAGGTTCTTAACGACCCTACCCTCGGGAGCAATAATGACATCCACTCATGTGCTGTGTGCGGTACCGGTCAGAATTGCAGGAAGGGAACTTTACTGCGATCTGATTGTACTCGACATGAAAGATTATGATGTTATAATGGGAATGGATTTCCTGGGTAAATACGGTGCTTCTATTGAGTGCCATAAATGAAAGGTGGTTTTTCGGCCTAAGGCAAGTTCTATGTTTGAATTCATCGGAGAGTCATGGAAAACAACCGGGAAATATTTATCCACTCTCCAAGCTCAGAAGATGTTGGACAAAGGATGTTCTGGATTTCTAGCATATGTGGTTGATGCCAGTCAAGTAAAGAATCAGAAGCTGGAAGATGTCCGGGTGGTATGTGACTACCCAGAAGTTTTCCCAGAGGAGTTACCGGGATTAGCTCCTGACAGAGAAGTGGAATTTAAGATCGAATTAATTCCTGGTACTAACTCGATTTCCAAGGCACCTTACCGTATGGCGTCGGTTGAATTAAAGGAACTTCAGGAATAACTATAGGAGTTCCTGGATAAGGGATTTATTCGCCCTAGTCATTCCCCGTGGGGAGCTCCAGTACTGTTTGTGAAGAAGAAAAATGGATCTATGCGCATGTGCATAGATTATCGAGCGCTGAACAACGTAACTATCAAGAACAGGTATCCCCTTCCGAGGATAGATGACCTGTTTGACCAATTAAAGGGAGCCACTGTTTTCTCAAAAATTGATTTGAGGTCCGGGTATCATCATGTTAGAGTGAAACAAGAGGATATCCCAAAGACGGCTTTCCGAACAAGGTACGGGCACTTTGAGTTTGTTGTTATGCCTTTTGGCGTGACGAACGCTCCTGCTATGTTTATGGACCTTATGAATCGGGTGTTCTCGTCGTTCCTCGACAAGTTCGTGATCGTCTTCATCGACGATATTCATATTTATTGGAGGACTCAAGAAGAGCACACTGAGCACCTGAAAATAGTATTAGAGGTTCTTCGGGAAAAGCAACTATACGCAAAATTTTCCAAATGTGAGTTCTGGCTCGACCAAGTGGGCTTTTTGGGCCATATTATTTCTAAAGACGGGGTTATGGTAGATCCGATGAAGGTTGAAGCTGTGAATAACTGGGGTCGGCCGAAGAATGCCAGCGAGATCAGAAGTTTTCTGGGGTTGGCAGGCTATTATAGGAAATTTGTGGAGGATTTCTCAAGGATCGCAGCCCCTTTAACGGCTCTCACCCGGAAGGATAAGAAGTACGAATGGATGGAAGACTGTGAAAAGAGTTTCTTGGAACTAAAAAGGAGACTCACAAGTGCACCGATCCTTACCCTTCCGGAATGTAATCAGAACTTTGACATGTATAGCGATGCCTCTAAACTTGGACTTGGGGCTGTACTTATGCAGAATGGAAAAGTCATTGCCTATGCCTCTAGGCAACTCAAGGAATATGAACAGAATTACCCCACTCATGATCTGGAATTAGCCGCGGTGGTCTTCGCTCTTAAGATATGGAGGCATTATCTGTACGGAGCGCAGTGTCGAATTTATACAGACCACCAGAGTCTGCGATATTTCTTCACTCAGAAGGACCTGAATATGAGACAACGCCGATGGCTTGAGTTGGTAAAAGACTATGACTGTGAGATCTTCTATCACCCCGGGAAGGCGAACAAGGTGGCCGATGCACTCAGCCGGAAATCAAGTGCCACCTTGATGTCCATATCTAGATTATCCCGACCACTTGAAAGGGAAATTATGAATTTTGGGGTTGAAGTCATCTCTGGGCGACTTTCCACTATGACAATATCACCCGCCCTATGTGAGGACATATTGGAAAAACAAAATGGTGATCTCAGTCTCCAGAAAATAAAAGAGGAGATCCGAGAAGGAAAGGGTGAGGGTTTTCATATCGCCAAAGGGGGAGTATTATACCTTAGGGATCGTCTATGTGTCCCTAATGACCTGGAGCTTCGAAGAAAAATACTGACAGAAGCTCATGAAACCCCTTATTCAATGCATCTAGGATCCATCAAGATGTATCAAGATCTGAAGGAGAGGTTCTGGTGGTCCGGTATGAAGAGGGATGTGGCTCAGTATGTTAGTACTTGCATGACCTGCCAGCAAGTGAAAGCAGAACATCAGCGACCCGGGGGAGTGCTGCAGCCACATCCGATTCCGGAGTGGAAATGGGAAGACTTCTCTATGGATTTCATTTCAGGGCTTCCCAGGACTACAAAGGGATATGATGCAATTTGGGTGATTGTGGACAGGCTGACAATGTCTGCTCACTTCTTAGCGATCAAGATGACTTACTCGATTGAGCAACTGGCTCAATTATATGTCAAGGAAGTGATTAGGCTTCATGGAGTTCCCAAGACCATCATCTCAGATAGGGATGGTCGCTTTACTTCGCATTTTTGGGAATGCGTTCAGAAGTCTCTCGGCACTAAATTGCGATTTAGCACCGCCTTTCACCCTCAGACGGACGGGCAAACTGAACGGGTGAATCAAATATTGGAAGATATGTTGAGAGCTTGTGCCCTGGATTTCAAGGGAAGTTGGTGTCGATATCTATGCTTGGCGGAATTCGCTTACAATAATAGCTACCAAGCTACTATCGGAATGGCACCTTATAAAGCCTTGTATGGGAGGAGATGTAGGTCTCCGATTTGCTGCTACGAGGGTGGTGAAAAGAAGGAAATGGGGCTCACAACGGAGGTTATCGATAGCGCCACCCGGGCTATACGGAATATTGGACAACAGATAGAGACTGCTCAGAGCCGGCAGAAGAGTTATGCCGATGTCCAGCGTAGACCACTGGAATTTAATGTTGGAGATTGGGTATTTCTCAAAGTGGCTCCTATGAAGGGAGTGACCAGATTTGGGAAGAAAGGAAAACTAAGTCCGTGCTATGTGGGGCCGTACCTGATTCTGAAAAGAGTCGGTAAGGTGGCATATGAGCTGGAGCTGCCTCCAGAGATGTCAGCTATCCATAATGTATTCCATGTGTCCCTGCTGAAAAAGTGTATTCCAAATATGGACCAAGTGATCGAGCCACAGACGGTGCAAGTGCAAGAGGACCTCTTTAATGGATGATAAATAGGGGGTTTGGGAGTTTCTTTCTCTCTTCATTCAATTACATTTCCTCCTCTCTTCCTCCCTCATTCTAGCCGACCACTCTTAGAGGATTTTCCCCTTGGAAAAACTCCACATCTCTAAGATCTAGGTT
>JAGFNQ010003036.1:87676-116282 GCA_024364735.1 Boesenbergia rotunda | reverse complement strand
TTGACCTTCTCATGCTCCGGCCAGTCCAGCAGTTCCAGTGTACTTTCCACCGTCTTGAACCATGCTTGGGCATCCCAGGGTTCACTGGTACCCGAGAAATTCTCCGATTTTAGTCTTAACCACTGGATCAAATAAGCCTCCTGTCGTGCCATAGTGGTCGAGTTCGGCGGAGGAGTGTGTGTAACCGTAGGCGCCACCGGCGCAGCAGCCTGGTTCACTGGTGGAGTAGTAGAATTTTCCTGTTGGTTCATTAAGGTGTTAATAGTTTGCTGCTGCTCGGTAACCTGACGTTGGAGCTGGGTTACTAATTGCATCAAGTCAGGCGTTGGAGTCGTCTCGTTAAGCCGGTTACTCTGTCTTCTAGCCATGCTTTTCTTCACCAAAGACAAATATGGCTAATATCAGTTTCCTTTTTTTTCCTACCCTTATGTTATTCTAATTATCAAACTCATAAACGAAAATAAAATGTCATTCATCATTACATATTTTAAGGTACCTTTCATCATAACTATCGTTCATACTTGCATATCTTAAAATCATAAAACATCTTACTACTATCAGATATGTAAAGAGGTACTTACTTGGAAGCTGCAGGAAGAGGGCTTGATGTGTGTGTAGTGAGATGGTTACTGCTCTGATACCAACCTGTAACGCCCGCTTTTTTTTCCCTAAAGCGGCGTTACGTTAACATACTTAGGGCACGTAGACATCATAATGCAGCGGAAACCTTTAACTTACTCCTACATGCACTTACTACCATTTTTAGCACCATAACATGGGAACTTAGCGTAGTAACTTATACTTAGCATCATATTATACTTAGCGTCATGTCATTCGTAGCATCATGTCATACTTAGTATCATGTCATACTTAGTATCATGTCATAGAGTTATACTTAAACACATAACAGTAAAGATAAAGTTCTATCATGAGACGAGCAACCATATTGCTCCTTGGCCAAGTCACTATCACACACATTCTTTGATGCCCTCCTGCTGCTTCCTTACTGTCCCCTTGCGTGATCTGCAGTATAAGGAAATAGACTATAAGCACACAGGCTTAGTAAGACTCTTTCCTACTCACTAAAACCATTCATCATTCATTCATGAGCACATAAGCCATTACATACTTAGTGCTTTACATACTTAGTGATTTACTTAGAACATAAGCCTTTTCATCACTTAGCATACATTCGTCATAGCGTAAACATAACATAATCATCTTCATAGCATAGCATAAACATAACCATAAACCTTCATGGCATGGCACAATACTTGGCGTAGACATAAACATCGTAACATTCATAGCATGGCATAGTGCTTGGCATAGACATAGACATAACAAACATAACTTCATAAACATTCTTAGCACGAACATAAAGAAAATCATGGCATCCTATCTCAGTATAACATAGTTAAAACATGGCATCATAAATTGGTATGGACATCATTAAAAATCATGGCATTCTAACTTAGCATAAACATAATTAAATCATGGCATTCTAAACTAGCATGAACATAAATCCAATCATGGCATTCTATCTTAGCATAAACATAATTAAATCATGGCATCCTAACTTAGCATGAACATAAATCAAATCATGACATTCTAACTTAGCATAAACATAATTAAATCATGGCATCCAAAACTAACATGAACATAAATAAAATCATGGCATTTTAAACTAGCATGAACATAAATAAATCATGGCATCCTAAACTAACATGAACATAGATAAATCATGGCATTCTAAATTAGCATAAACACAATCAAATCATGGCATCATATAGTAACATGAGCATAAACAAAATCATTTGCATAAACATATCTTGCATAAACTTACATTGCATAAACTTACTTTGCATAATATTCTTATCATAATTATAATGCATAACATGGATGGATGCATGAGGCAATTGCATATATATAATGATGCTTAACCTTTTAAAACATACTTTTAATGCTTAAACATATTCATCATATCATTGGGGCCTGGCTTGTACCACATACATACATCATAAGCGCGCATCCCTAAGTAAATACGAGGTAGCTAGCCTCGACCTACTAGGGTAAGGACAGCATAGTCGGTAGTCCCTGAACCGAGGCGTTCTTAAGGTGCCCATCCTTGTTGCACAGCTACGGTAGTGCCAGAACCGTGGACAGCATAGTCGGTAGTCCAGAACCGGGGTGTTCTTAAGGTGCCCATCCCTTAGACCCATACTTCGGTCCGGTACAAGCCCATTCATAAAGTAAAATACTTTACATGCTTCATCATTCATAAGACATTCATGGCATCTTTAACATAACATAACTTGTTACGGCTCGGCCCGTCTACCGGCCCATTTACCGGTCCTCACGACCGTCATACCGTCAACCATCGACTGTGTCGTTTAGCATATTTATGCCTTAAAGACATAAGCATCATCTTTCATTCATAACATGACATAGGTACACATTATTCATAAGCATGGCATACATACATATCATTCATAAGACATGGCATTCATGCATATCATTCATAAGACATGGCATTCATACATATCATTCATAAGACATGGCATTCATACATATCATTCATAAATCATGGCATTCATACATATCATTCATAAATCATGGCACATGTCTTAAATATTCATGACCTAATCATATAAATCTTGACATATAACTAATGGTTTGGTTAACATGAAACTCTTCCATTTTACTTAAGGACCCTTTG
Organism: Boesenbergia rotunda; assembly: GCA_024364735.1. Classification (NCBI taxonomy): domain Eukaryota; kingdom Viridiplantae; phylum Streptophyta; class Magnoliopsida; order Zingiberales; family Zingiberaceae; genus Boesenbergia; species Boesenbergia rotunda. Next base: position 113,566 of record JAGFNQ010003036.1, on the reverse strand, counting down.
ATCCCATACTTAAGGCCAACCCTAATCCTTTAGCCCTAATCCTCCTCTTGGCCGAAACTTCAAGGCCATGGGGCTATGGGAAAGATTCCATTAAACCCCAAAACAATTGCTTAAACACCAATCATACCTTACCATAGGGCCATTGGGACCCTTACTTGGAATAAGTCCTAACTTTTCCCCCTTTAGGGTACTTGGCCGAAACCCATGGGGTCTCTAGACCATGTGGAACATTCACATAACACCCTCCATCTCCTTAATATCATGATAAAACATAAAACATACACTTGAGGTTTTAAACCCAACCCTACACAAGGGTCCTTGTTGTTGGCCGAAACGCTAGGGTATCCTAGGGTACTCCATAAATTCCCAAAAATTATACTTAATCTCTAAACATCATCAGGGAACATTAAATATCATTATAAAGATTTTTAGCATCATTATGGACCCTAAAACCTTGTGGCCGAAACCCATAGAGTCTCTAGGGTATTGATGTTGTTTCTTTCAAGTTGGCCGAAACCCTAGGGTGTCCTAGGGTACTCCAAAAATTCTCAAAAATTGTACTTAATCCCTGGACATCATAAGAGTTCATTAAAAATCATTATCAAGATTTTTAGCACCATTAAGAACCCTAAAACCTAGTGGCCAAAACCCATAGGGTCTCTAGGGTAATTGGTTTTGTCTCTTTCAACATAAGGGTACTTAGGGTACCCCAAAAATTCCATTTAACCTCTAAACATCATAAGGGAATATTAAACAACATTATAAAGATTTTTGGCATAATTATAGACCCCTAAAACATTGTGGCCGAAACCCTTGACCTTGGGTACTTGGGTTTCTTTTCTTCTTTTCAACATCAAATCCAAAACTCCCAATATATCATGATAAAAATTGTGGAAATTATAAGGAACTATTATACCACAGGTGAGAGAGTCTTACCTTGGGTTTCTTGATTTTTCAAACCTTGAAAGGGAAGAAGATTGCAAAATCTTTGGATCCTTGCCTCCTTGTCCTTGTATCCTTGGAAAAACCCTTAGATCTTGGAGATAAGACCTCTTGTGGAGCATTTTCCATGGGAAAACCCTTCCATGGGTATTCGGCTAAGATGAGAGGAGGAAGAGTTTCGAAAATGCAAGGAAATGGGAAGAAGAGGTAACTCCCAAACCCCCTATTTATCATCCATTAAGGAGACAAATGAAGTGTCTCTCTATGACCCTTCATCTTCTTCTATGCCTTAACCCATATCCACTTCATTCCCTCCTAACAATACCTTTCTAGGTGAGTTGGTTAGTCCATACATGGTTGCACAAGAGGTCCAAGGTTCAATCCTTGGCTCATGCACCATTATTTTTATTTTATTTTTATTTCATTTATTTTATTATTTTTATCTTTCCTAAATTCTGAAAATCCCCCTAAAATCTCCCATAATTGTGCTAATATTCCTAAATAAATTTTTTTTTATATTTATATTAATTTTACCTAATTAATACCTATTTTTGAAACCCATTTAAAGCTCATTAGTACATAATTTCTCCATTAAACTAGGAAAATTATGCTAAGACTTACCCGTAATCATGCTAATATGCCTAATTAAATCCTATTTATATTTATACTAATTCTTACCTAAATCCACCTATAATTAGGGTACCAAAAAGCTCACATAAGGCCCATTAATACTTAGTTTTCTCAATTTAAATGAGAAAACATGGATTTTCTAGGCCAAAGTTCGTATTAATACCTCTAGGTTCCTCAGAAAATTATCTAAACATGCTTAATATTTTAAGAAAATATTAAGAGAATTTTCTGGGTCGTTACATAGGGGTTCAACCCCAAGTAGATGTTGGGACCGGGTGCATGTTGGCATGGATGCGGGTTCATAATTTTAAAATTAATGACGTGCAGCGGAAGGTTTAGCATAAATAATTTCTCAAATTATTTAACCACACATCCAAGCATGCGACCTTATCTTGTGTAGACATGATCATATATTTTAAAATTTTGTAGAAACGTAAACTAATTTACTTATTACCTCGCGTAACTCGAACGAAGGGACGAGATCCAACCGTAAGCGTCCCTCGGATGCTCCGCCTCTATTCGTGCCCATGCCGAGTGTCTTCGGGATGACTTCGCAAAGCCACGAGTTTCGTGTTCTCGAGAACTACTAGATTCTCCGAGAACGCGACAAGAAAAACCAAGAGAGAAGTAATCACATCGGAAAAACTCACCACCAAGGTTGGCCGAAATCACAATTCCGTCGAGAAGGAGGAAGATGACTTGCGCCCAATCCCAAGGTGATTATGGCCGGAGAGGAAGATCGTCCCAACGGAAGAACTTCGTTACCTCGGTGCTTCTCCTTGTGCTCACGGCAAGAAGAAGGGAGGAGAGGCTTGTGGCCGTCCAAGAGGAAGAAGGGAGGAGAGGGAGAGATCCCAAGCAAGAATACTTGGATTGATTTCCAAGCCTTGCCTTGGGTCCTTTATATAGTGGCCTCTCAACAGCCAAGTCTCCTTTTTCTTATGGAATAAATTTTCATAAGAAATTTATCATATAAATTTTCTATGACTTATTCCATCATGCCAAATTTTATCATATTTTAATTCATGATAAAATTTAACCAAGTCTCTTTTTTCTTATGGAATAAATTTTCTTATCATGGTAAATCAATCCATGATTGATTTTATAAAATAAAATAAACCAATCCATGGTTCATTTTAATTTCCATGAAATATAAATTTCTTTATATAAATTTCTTTATCATGGTAAATCAATCCATGATAGATTTTATAAAATAAAATAAACCAATCCATGGTTCATTTTAATTTCCATGAAAAATAAACCAAACCTTGGTTTATTATATAAAAAAATTATATCATCCATAATTTTATAAAACATACCACACTTGGTTTATTTTATAACTTGAACCGAAACTTGGTTCTCTCCCTTTGTTGTGGCCGGCCAAGCAAAGAGGGTGGGGACCCTCATTGGCCGGCCTATCCAAGCCACGCCCCAATGAATTAAACTCATTTAATTCATCTATTAAGTCTTCAAAAGACTTAGCCATTTTACGCTTCCGATGCGTCTCTGAAAAATTCAGATTTGACTTATCGTTTGGCTCAACCAAACCTAATCATTCTTGATTGGAAAATCTAATTTTCAACTCATTTTAAATCCCTCGGATTACTCGTAGTGCGTGTGGGCTTTCGATTTATGTTGGTCGTCTATAATTAACCAATTATAGAACGATCATGAGTGGCACCTAGTAGTACATCATGATCCCCAATTAATCGAAAGATCAACGGTTGACCTAAGAAACAATTTTGAAACCCTCCAGCAGCTATAATGAATTGTGTCCCATTCCTTTCGCCATCTTATACCCACTTGGTTTAGGACATGGTCTATGTGTGTCAGTCCCCACAAGGCTGACTACGTCACACCTAGCCCAAGTAACGTTTTCTCGTCCTACGGATTCTAATTACTCTCATATATCTAAGAGATTCATACTCTGAACATATCATGCTCTGGCCAGAGGCTTCGAGTAACAATCCGACGATAGGCCTTGGGTATACATCTACTCTCAAGGAGTGGTGAATCCTTTGTAGGCTGTTCAAACATCTTCGGGCACTTCGGCTTATACCCAATCATCCTGGGTCCACACCTCCTTGGAGATGCTTGCTTAAAATGTCAAAGTATAAGTCTCCATGACCAAGATGACTTGAACACCGCAAGTCAAAGGAACATCGCACTTAAGCTACAGTAAGAACTTCACTGACATGTCTATATGTAGACTACCATATGAAGTTTTACAGTCAGTCACTCCAATGAACTAGTTCCCTTAACTAGCATTCATGTTTATCTCCGGACAACCCAATGTCACCAGCCAGTGAGAATCAGCTGATTAGAGAATAACCCATGCTAGTCTCAACATAATTGATAGTGTCCATTTATATCAATTCATCGATTAGGGACAATTTCAATACTTCACAATTGCACATGTAGAGATAATCACTAGTTGTGAATTCATCACAAATTCTCTCATACTGTGAATTGTATTGCGGTCATTTAGTAAATGAGTTTAAGATCTCAATCAAATATATAAACATGAATACTCAAATAGTGAATATTCATTTATAAAAATAAATGATTACAATCATAAGGCGATTGCCTTATGACACTTTTCTTATATCACTAACAAACTCCCACTTGGCCTAATGCCAATCGCTACGGTATCCAATACCACAGGCTCTAACATGACCCTCAAACTTGCTTTGAGGCAAGGCCATAGTTAAAGGATCCGCTAAATTCCTTTCAGTGGGAATTTTCTCAATTTGTATATCATTCCTACTTATAATCTCTCTGATCAGATGATAGCGGCGAAGCACATGTTTGGATCGCTGATGAGACCTTGGTTCCTTTGCTTGTGCAATAGCTCCATTGTTGTCACAATAAATCGGTATTGCTTCATCAATGGTTGGAACCACACCAAGTTCTGAGATAAACTTCTTGATCCAGACTGCTTCCTTTGCTGCTTCCGAAGCTGCAATATATTACGCTTCCGTGGTAGAATCCGCTACGGTGTCTTATTTGGAACTCTTCCAACTTATTGCACCTCCATTTAAAATAAATACGTATCCGGACTGAGATTTGGAGTCATCCTTATCTGTCTGGAAACTAGCATCTGTATACCCACGTATTACCATATCACCTACTCCATATATTAGGAACACATCCTTAGTTCTTCTCAAGTACTTGAGGATTGTCTTGACAGTCGCCCAATGATCCATACCTGGATCAGGCTGGTATCTGCTTGTGACTCTCAGAGCATACGATACATCGGGCCTAGTACATAACATAGCATACATGATAGATCCTATCACGGATGCATAAGGAATCATATTCATGCAAATCCTCTCGTCTTCTGCGCGCAGGCACATAGACTTCAAAAGGTTGATCCCATGCCTAATGGGAAGGTAACCTTTCTTGGATTCCAACATGCTAAACCTTTCTAACACTCGGTCTATATATGTAGACTGGGAAAGACCAAGCAACCGTTTTGATCTAACTCAATAGATTCTAATCCCAAGGATATAGGTTGCTTCTCCCAGGTCTTTCATGGAGAAAGTTTTGGACAACCAAATTTTAACTGACTGTAAGACTGATATATCGTTTCCTATAAGTAATATGTCATTGACATATAACACTAGGAATACGACTGCACTCCCACTAACCTTCTTGTACACATAAGGTTCGTCAGGATTTTGTGAGAAATCAAACTCTTTGATTGTCACATCAAAATGGATGTTCCAGCTCCTGGATGCTTACTTTAGTCCATATATGGATCGTCGAAGCTTGCATACTTTGGTTTTATCAACTGATGTGAAACCTTCAGGTTGTATCATGTATACATCCTCAAGCAGGTTTCCATTAAGGAAAGCTGTTTTCTCATCCATTTGTCATATCTCATAATCATAATGAGCTGCTATGGCCAGGAGCATCCGAATGGATTTCAGCATAACTACTGGCGAATAGGTTTCGTCATAATCAATTCCTTGTTTCTGACGATATCCTTTTGCCACTAATCTAGCCTTAATGGTAACAATATTACCTTCCATGTCGGTTTTCTTCTTGAAAACCCACTTGCACCCTATGGGCTTAATCCCTTCAGGTGGGTTAACCAAGTCCCATACTTGATTTTTGTACATGGAATCCATTTCCGACTTCATGGCTTCAAGCCATTTATCCACTACTAGAAAAAATGCATTCAACAACAGTGAATCACTGTTGTCGTATGCCAAATACCACTGTTGTTAAAGGCCATGTTGTTAAAGGGGGGGTCTACGAGAACAGTGAATCACTGTTGTCGTTCGGTCTATGACAATAGTTTGACAACAGTTTTCCACTGTTGTCATATATCACAATCGACAACATTTTGACAATAGTTTTTCACTGTTGTCTTTTATTATATTCGACAACAGTTTTATAACCGTTGTCGTATATCATTAACAGCAGTTTATCACTGTTGTCGTTTAGGGTTTTCGCTGTTGTCGTTTAGATGAGTTTTAACAACGGTGTTTAACTGTTTAGCTTTAAAAAAACCTGTTGTGCGTTTGTACTGTTCCATAACAGATTCATACCAATTTGACAACAAAGATATTTCCATTATATTTTCAATTAAAAGGCAATAATTTAACCTCGAAACAAAAATTATATATATCAAACATCATCAACATATTTATAATAAAGATCCACCATAACCTTTCTACAGACGAAACCACAAAAGTATCTTCTGTCCAAAAACCTTTCTACAGACGAAACCACTAAAGTATCTTCAAACCCAAATTACAAGAGTTCAAATTATATAAATTCTGACTCAACTAAACTTACAATGAAGTTCAAATCACAAAAATTATAGCTTGGATGGTCAGATTAATGGTCTTCGAACATGATCACGAACAAGTCCCTGCAGCTGGAAAAAAGAGAACAAACACTCTAATTATTTATTTTATTAAATGCATATGTCCAATAAAAAATGATCCATGAAGATATGTATCAACAAACAACAAAAATAACAAACAAACAAACAAACAAACAAAAAAGATATGCATGTATCAGCACTTGCAATTATAAGGAAACTTGCATGTACAGAATAAAACATAACAACTTGAAAAAATTTATAACTAGATAACTTTAAATATTTGAGATAATAAAGAAATTATTACTATCATTCGGAATGCATCCCCCTCGATTGATGTAACTTCTTCAGTAATTTGCTTCATAAATCTGATCACATAATATCCACATTGTTTGGCATCCGGTTGCCTAGGAACCTAAGGCAAAGATAATTCATATTTTTAATGCTTAAAATACCAATATTATACACAATAAAAATTTTCGATTTAAATAGAAGTACAAATACCTTAATCACTTCCCACTGTACTTGTTTTCTTCCTTTTCTTCCTTGGAACGAATTAAACAATTTTATTGCCCTTCAATTATACATTAGGTACAGTAGTTGATAAACTATTGTTTTAAGATTAATTTAGATGCATACTAACAAAAAACATATATAAACTCACATTTCCACAACATATTTTCAATCGTTATCACGAATATGAGGACCTTGGGAATCCAATAAGTAAACAATCTCCTTATGAGGATTAATGAGAGTGAGAGTCCAATGGAAGCTACACAGAAGTACACAAAATTAGTGCATTCAATTCAAATAAAAATGGCAATTGAAAAAATATATTCAGGAAGTCCATTACCTGTTACAACTTGGCACCAAAACCAACTGATTAAGTGATGCACCACCTAGCCTTTCAGCTAAAATACTTGCCCTTTGGTTCTACCGCTCAGTTTTAACTAATTTGTCCACTGTGATTTTTTTAAAGCATGGGATGCTATGCATAACCTAACCAACAGCTCACCCAACACATTATGGTGACTATGATCTCAATGGTTTTAATTCTAGATCATCACTCTTCAAATTGGAAACCAATGTCAACTCACGGTAAGGACTAATAAACTCAAGGTAGACCTCTTCCAAAGTCATAACATATTCATACAAGGCTCACGGCTATAGAAGCAACATCATAGAACTCAATCTCTAAAAGCCATGATCCTATTTGATAATCAATCAACAATCCCTCCCTATGCTCTATAGCTCACGACAAAATGGGAAACAAAGAATAGGATCATTCAAAATAACCTAGATTAAGAATAAGACAATAATCACTAAACCTTCTACCTGTTGGTGCAGGAAGCACCATATCGAACCTTGTTTTGATATTGGCAAAGGATTCAAAGTTAAGTTTGTTTGTGATCTAACATGTCTCTTGAGTGTGCTGAGTACAAAGCCCTAGTGAAGGACTGCTAGGCACCTGGCGAAGGACTGCCAGTATCCAAGACCTAGCGAAGGACTGCTAGGCACCTGGCGAAGGACTGCCAGTATCCAAGCCCTAGCGAAGGACTGCTAGGCAACTGGCGAATGACTGCCAGTATCCAAGCCCTAGCGAAGGACTGCTAGACAACTGGCGAAGGACTGCCAGTATCCAAGACCTAGAGAAGGACTGCTAGGCGCCAGGCAAAGGATAGCTTGGGACTAAAGCCCTAGCAAAGGAATGCTAGGCACCGGGCGAAGGACAGCTCGGTATCCAAGACCTGGCAAAGGATCGCCAAGCAAAAGTCCAACCAAAGGAGCGGTTGGCATCAGGCATATTCTCCCGAGAGGAGTAGGTGAGGACGCGTTCCCCGTCGAGGGAACAGTAGGCGTCGGTTCGACCTAGGGCTCCATTTTGGAGACCAAAGTCAGAACCAAGACAGCTAAGGCTGTATAAACTAATTGTTTTATTGTGTTTTGGACTAACCCTGGATGCAGGACCGAAGGAACGTGTGTCTGCAACTCAGAGAGCCTCAAAGGAGTGAGGCAGCAGCTGAGCAGGGCGCCCTGAGTGTCCAGGGCGCCCTCAAGGTGAACCAGAACCAAGCGAAGCAAAAAGGGCTTCGGCTGCATACTGGGCAGGGCGCCCTCAGCAGCCAGGGCGCCCTCAGCAGCCAGGGCGCCCTCGTCAGCCAGGGCGCCCTCAGCAGCCAGGGCGCCTCTGCGCCCAAGACTGCGAAGCTTCATCTTTATCCACAACCGAGATTTCTGTGCGGAAGAAGTCAGCCAAGGCGCCCTCTGCGACCAGGGCGCCTCCAGAGTCAAACTTATCCCTATTCAGATGGGATAACGTCTGACCGAGCTAAAAGCGGATCGCTTGACACGTGGCATGGCACCCCCGACGTCCAGGGCGCCCCTGGGTACTATAAATAGCACCCAACGCCCAAGCCTTTGACAACGACCTTGATCCAAAGCTTCCACGCTCTTCTGTGCTCACGCCTTGTTCCGGAAACTGCCTAACTCGAGCGACGACGTCCCACTGCTCCGGAAAGTCAACCTACAATCGGACGTCGGTAAAAGAAGAGATTTTTTATTAAAAGTTTATAGTGCTATACTTGTAAATCTATTATTGTAAACTGATTTTGCGCGTATATAGAATTGCCCATAGTAAACGGTCAACGACCGTGGGCCTTGGAGTAGGAGTCGACACAGGCTCCGAACCAAGTAAATCGACTGTGTCTTTGTGCTGTGTGCTTTTAATTTTATTTTTCCGCTGCGTACGTGCTCTTTACGAAAGTCCGAACGATTTCCAATATTCACCCCCCCTCTATTGGTTTTCTCGATCCAACACTACCTACCCTCCATCCCTAAATCAACCAGAACTCAAACTTCTCAACAACCACATCAAAAATTTAGAGAAACTAACTCATGGTAGAATTAGAGGATCAATAGAATCAACTAAACCAAATCTAATATCGTAATTCAATTCTTGATCACAGCAAACCCATTAGAAAACAATGAAATCCCTATGGAGATATACAAACCGAACAACCCAATTGCATTCTCAAACAGCATGAGCTCCTAAGTAACACTCCAACCAGAAAAGTTCTTACCTAGCAGCGCCGACGACCCACCTACACAGCTTAAACGATCAGCGGTTGTCCAAAACCATCTCGACAGGGAACACGGATCGAAAGGAAACGAAGAATAGCAATTCTCAGACAACCCCCTAACCATCTCGACAGGGAACACGGATCGAAAGGAAACGAAGAATAGCAATTCTCAGACAACCCCCTAGGAGGAGAACCACCGAAGCATAAAAAGTAACCACTTACCAATTTGTCAATCCATACTGCTAGCAATCCAAGCCAAAAGGATCTATGGAAGGGAAAGGTAGTCGATGATCAAGTGTGGTTGATCCAAGGAACTTCTGTTGGCTTCCTGTCGAGTGGCGAATCGGATTGGAGCGGAAAAGGGGTGTTTAAACAGTAGAGGTGGCTTCGGCCTTCTCTGTTCCCGCGATGATAGGGTCGGCGTTTGATCCACGCGAAGAGGAAATGAGAGGGCGTCGGCTTGGTTGCGACTAGGGCATCATAGACGGAGAAGAGAAGAAGGGGGAATCGGGTGCTCGACTGCGGCGAGAGGAGAAAACTGCGACTAGGGCACAAGTAAGAGGAGAGGAAGAAGAGGAGGGGTCGTCGGCTGCGTTAGGGCTCGCGAAGGGGGTGGGAGTGATTATAAATACATATAATTAATACTTTTCCTTTTATAACTATATGTATATATATATATATTCCAAAAATATATATATACTTTTCCTTTTGCAGTTGGATATCCACCGTTGATTTTGTTTATTGCTTGAACAGCACAACAATACAACAACAACAGTTTAATATAACTGTTGTCTATTGTCATAATAGACAACAGTTTATCACATCAGTTGTTGTAAATCCCGCCTATAGACAATAGTTATTTTATAACTGTTGTCATTGAGTATACATACGACAACATTTTGTTATTACTGTTGTCTTTTTACGTATACAGACCAACAACAACAACGGTTAATACTAAAACTGTTGTTAAATTGACATAAGACAACACTTTATCAAAAAATCGTTGTCGATTATGTGTTGTTGAATGCAAAAATTCTAGTAGTGATCCCTTTCTGAATTTTTCAGAACATCTTTATAACTGATAGGTTCGTCATCGTTAATGAGTAACACGTTTTCGATTTACTTATGAGAAATCCATATCTCTCTGGAATATTGTGTGTCCTATCAGACCTACGATGAAGTGGTGTTGTTTTATGTTCAACTGATAGCTCATCATTATGAGTTATCGGTTGTGGGTCTAGACTAGGTGTCTCTGTAATGTCTATTGGAGTTTCCTGAACTTCTTCAAGTTCAATGCTACTCCCACTATTTTCTTGTAAAAAAAATTCTTTTTCTAGAAATACAGCATGCCTTGAAACAAACACCTTTTGTTCCAAGGGATGATAGAATTGGTAACCATTCGTTTCCTTAGGGTATCCAATAAATAGAAATTTATCAGACATAGCATCAAATTTGTCTGATATAGTCCGCTTTACATAAGCAGGACAACCCCATATCTTTAGGTGAGATAAATGAGGTTTCTTACTATTCCACGTCTCATATGGAGTAGTAGAGACTACCTTGGTCGGGACTCTGTTTAGCAAGTAAACAGCTGTCTTATGCGCATAGCCCCAAAAGAATTTTGGAAGAGTTGCATGATTCATCATACATCTAACCATGTCCATCAAGGTTCGGTTTTTAGTAATATGAGAGAAGTGTCCTAAGGCAATCGCCTTATGATTGTAATCATTTACTTTAATAAATGAATATTCACTATTTGAGTATACATGTTCGTGTATTTGATTGAGATCTTAAACTCATTTACTGAATGTCCGCAATACAATTCACAGCATGAGAGAATTTGTGATGAATTCACAACTAGTGATTATCTCTATATGTGCAATTTGTGATGAATTTGTGAAATTGTCCCTAGTCGATGAATTGATAAATACGGACACTATCAATTCTGTTGAGACTAGCATGGGTTATTCTCCAATCAGCTGATTCTCACTGGCTGGTGACATTGGGATGTCCGGAGATAAACATGAATGCTAGTTAAGGGAACTAGTTCATTGGAGTGACTAGCTGTAAAACTTCATATGGTAATCTACATATAGATATGTCAATGAAGTTCTTACTGCAGCTTAAGTGCGATGTTCCTTTGACATGCGGTGTTCAAGTCATCTTGGTCATGAAGACTTATACTTTGACATCTTAAGCAAGCATCTCCAAGGAGGTGTGGACCCAGGATGATTGGGTATAAGCCGAAGTGCCTGATGATGTTTGAACAGCCTACAAAGGATTCACCACTCCTTGCGAGGAGATGTATACCCAAGGCCTATCGTCGGATTGTTACTCGAAGCCTCTGGTCAGAGCATCACATGTTCCGAGCATGAATCTCTCAGAAACATGAGAGTAATTAGAATTCGTTGGACGAGAAAGACATTACTTGGGTTAGGTGCGACGTAGTCAGCCTAGTGGGGACTGACACGCATAGACCGTGTCCTGAACCAAGTGGGTATATAATGGTGAAGGGAATGAGGCACGATTCATTAAAGTTGCTGAAGGGTTTCAGAATTATTTCTTAGGTCAACCGTTGTTCTTTCGATTAATTGGGGATCATGATGTACTACTAGGTGCCACTCATGATCGTTCTATAATTGGTTAATTATAGACGGCCAACATAAATCGAAAGCCTATTTAGTCACACGCACTACGAGTAATCCGAGGGATTTTAAACGAGTTGAAAATTGGATTTTCCGATCAAGAGAGATAAGTCGAATCTGAATTTTTCAGAGACGCATCGGATGCATAAAATGGCTAAGTCTTTTGAAGACTTATTGGACGAATTAAATGAGTTTAATTCGTATGGTTTTGGCTTTGGTTTGGCCGGCCAAAGAGGGTCCCCACCCTCTTTGTTTGGCCGGCCACATTAAAAGGGGAGAACCAAATTGTTTGATTCAAATTATAAAGTAACTGAGCGCGGTTTGTTTTATAAAATTATGGATAGAAAAATTTATATAAAGAAATTTATATAAAGGGATTTATTTTTCATGGAAATTAAAATGAACCATGGATTGGTTTATTTTTTAAAATTAATAATAGATTGATTTACCATGATAAAGAAATTTATATAAAGAAATTTCTTTCCATAAGAAAAGGGAGACATGGTTGTTTTTATTATAAATTAAATTATGATAAAAACTTGGCATGATGGAATAATTCATAAAAAAATTTATATGATAAATTTCTTATGAAAATTTATTCCATAAAAAGGAGACTTGGCGATTGAGAGGCTACTATATAAAGGAACCAAGGCAAGGCTTGGAAAAGAAGAATCTAAGAGATCTAGAAATAAGCCCTCTCTCTCTCTCCTTCTCTCCCTCTCCCTCTTCTAGTGCTGTCGGCCCTAGAGGCTCTCCCCTTTGCCGTGAGCTTCAACCACCCCAAGAAGCTGCCGAAGAAGAAGAAGAAGCGGGCGCAACTCCTTCCTTCCTCCCGGAATCTTGATTCCGTTATTCGTTTGGTGGTTAGTCTTTCCATCTCTCTCTTGGTATTCTTGTCGTGCCTTTGGAGAATCTAGTAGTTCTTGTCGGCACGAAACTCGTGGCTCTGTGAAGTCATCCCGAAGAAAACTCGGCGTGGACGCGAATAAAGGCTGAGCTTCCAAGGGACGCTACGGTTGGATCTCGTCCCTTTGTTCGAGTTACGTGAGGTAACAAGTAAATTAGTTTACGTTACTGCAAAAATTTAAATATATGATCATGTCTACACAATATAAGGTTGCATGCTAGATGTGTGGTTAAAATAATATGAGAAATTATGTATGCTAAATCTTCCGCTGCACGTAATAAATTTTAAAATTACGAACCCGCATCCATGTCAACATGCACCCGGTCCCAACAGTGTTATCAGAGCCGGTTAGTGTTCGACATAATCATATAATTGTTTTGCGGAAAACTTTGTCATGATCTCAATTTTGAAAAATTTTCCAATTATTGAAACTTTCCAATTATGATAAATTTTAGATTTAGGAATTTCAAAGTTTAGAAATCCTCATGAAATTTCGCAAACTTCTGAAATATCCTAGTTTCTGAAATTTTATGATAATTGTGAAAACTTCACATTTTTGGAATCCTTCCAATTTTGGAAATTTCCTATTTTGAAAATTTTCCAATTTTGGAAATATGTAAGTTTTCTTTGTACCAGAAACATACAATTATTCTGAAAACCTATTATGAAATCTCGCAATTTTGGGCAGTTTCTTTCAAGAAAGTCTAGACAAATTTATGGATCATTAATTGACAATTAAATTCGAATTGATTTTAAATTATTAACAAAATTCTTTATTTTGGATTGAGCCTCGGGGAGCCGTCCAATTTAAAGTTAGATGTTGTAATTTAATTTCCTATTTTGAATAAAATTGTCATGTTTATTTGGTTACGCCTCGGGGAGCGGACCAAATTAGATTTACAACAAATTCTTTTTTTTGGGTATCTGAGCCTCGGGGAGCCACCCAAAGAAAATAATTTGTTGAAATTAGTAAATCCATAAATAAAATATGTAATCAAATCTTAGAAATTTTGAGGTGATTCTCAAACGATAATTTCCTTATTTGATTTAAGAGGTGATGCTCTTACATATTGTTGTCTCCAAAATTAATTAGGAAAATGATTTCCTATAGAGTTTTCTTAAATAAGATTTTCATGAAAATAATATGTGGTTGAATTAAGGGAATCTGTCTCTTAATTTAATAAGATTTGATTTAGAGAAATCAAAGTCTTAAACATATTATTTCCGAAATTGATTATGACAATTTAGGAAATTATTTCCCAAAACAATTCCTTGAATAAAGTATGAAATTAGAATTAGGAAATCGTTAATGAGACTTGATAAATTAAGTCACATACATACTTTATTAAAGAAATCGTTAGTACATGATATAATTATATGTCATGAATGTGCTTAGAAAAGAAAGGATGAGACCCAAAACCCCTTACAAAATATTAAGGCCAACACCTTCCATTAATATTGTTAGAACCGGAGTTTTGTTTCTCGTTTGGGTTGATGGACACATCCATGCCCGGCTTGAACCTCAACATGTTCAAACCATGGAATTAGTTTATGATTAATATAGTTGGAGTCAGAGGTTAATCCTTAGTTTTGGTTGTTGGACACATCCAAGCCTGACTAAACGGTTAATCCATATTAAAACTATTTCCTGATTAATGGGTCAAGCTTAAGCTTGGAGCATCGATTTGTTGTGCCACAACCAAGGTCGATGTAAAGAGAGGTGCAGTTGGGTGCTATGTATATTGTTGCATACTTGTTAATGAGTTAACAACCCAATGATTTATGCAATCATTCAATTAGTTGATAGTATAATGTGATAGTAACATATATGTAATATGTAATCGGTATAATTACCTATCTTCATAGCTAAGAATAACTTGATGGCCACAGCCATGGTTGTTCTTATCTATGGTTGGATATCAACCTATTTGGAGATGTTCCTACAATCTCCCGAATTGATAAAAAGGATTATTCAATTTGAAAAATAAATAGGATTTAATTAATGAATGTTGATGCATTCTTTATCATTCTTCTCACATAAGCTTAATTTGTATTTCTAGGATAATCACTCGATCATGTCTTCTCTGAATTTGCGTTCCATTTTGGACACCAATAAACTGACTGGGCCAAACTTCATGGACTGGCTTCGAAACCTAAGGATAGTCCTCAAGGCAGAGAAGCTTGCTTATGTCCTTGAAGATCAACTTCCCAACCGTGCTCCAGAAAATGCAACTCCAGACCAGTTAGTGGCCTATCAGAAACATGTGACCGATTCTTAACTTGCGAGTTGCATCATGCTAGCTGCTATGGTACCTGAGCTGCAAAAGCAGCATGAGCATATGAATGCTTATACCATCATCTTTCATCTTCATGAGTTATTTGACGAGCAGGCGAGATCCGAAAGGTTCGAGGTCGCCAGACTCCTCTTCACCTCTAAGATGCAAGAAGGCACTTCTGTCTCACAGTTTGTGTTGAAGATGTTGGGGGTACATTGAGCGACTGGGCACACTCGGTTTTGCAATGGATCATGAACTAAGTATTGACTTAATTCTGCATTGTTTGCCCAAAAGTTATTCACAATTTGTGATGAACTATCGGATGAACAAGCTGGAGACTACCATTCCTAAGTTGCTCAACCTGCTGAAGACTATAGAGCCTTCTGTGAAGCAGAATCAGAAGACGGTACTGTTAGTTGGATCCTCGAAGAAAGGTTCTAAGAGGAAGGCCAAAGAACAGAATAAAGGAAAGAAGAAAAAGGCCAAAAAGACTGAAAAGACACCAAAAGGCACTTGCCATCACTGTGGCAAGGAGGGTCACTGGTGAAGAAACTGCAAGGTTTATCTTGAGTCATTGAAGAAGAAGGCATCCGATGCCCCATTCTCTTTAGGTATCTTTGTTATTGAATGTCACTCTATTTCCTCAAGCACTTGGGTACTTGATACTGGGTGTAGCTCACATATATGTAATGACATACAGGGGCTAAGGAATAGAAGAAGACTCGTCAAGGGAGAAGCGAATTTGCGAGTTGGAAATGGAGCAAAGATTGCTGCTGTTGCCATCGGAACATAATTGCTAAAGCTCCCCACTGGACGTGTCTTAGAATTGGATAATTGTTATTTTGTTCCTTCGTTAATAAAGAACATTATATCTATTTCATGTTTGAATGAAAAGGGTTATCATTTAACTTTTAGTAACAATTGTTGTTACATAACTTTAAATGGTGTTCTTTATGGGACCGGAACATTGTGCAATGGTATCTACACGTTAGATTTATCCGGTGACGTTTTCAATATCGAAGTTAGCAACAAACGTGCTCGAATAGATAATCGAATAGACTCCTATACGTGGCATTGTCGTCTTGGCCATGTAAGTAAGAAACACATGACCAAATTACACCGATGTGGAATTCTGGAATCATTTGAACCCGGTTTATTTGATACATGCGAATCATGCTTAAAAGGCAAGATGGCCAAATTACCCTTTTCCGGAAAAGGTAATCCAGTGGGAGAATTGCTTGGTCTAATACATACTGATGTATGTGAACCAATGTTAACTCTTGCACTAGGAGGCTATAGCTACATCATTACCTTTATCGATGATCACTCACGATTCGGGTATGTGTTCTTGATGAAACACAAATCTGAAGCTTTTGAGAAATTCAAAGAGTTCAGAAATGAAGTAGAGAAACAGCTTGGCAAAAGTATTAAGATACTTCGATCTGATCGGGGTGGTGAATACTTAAGTCAAGAGTTTCAAGATTATCTTAGGGACAATGGGATACTATCTCAATGGACTCCGCCGTATACACCACAGCATAATGGTGTATCTGAGAGGCGTAACCGAACCTTGATGGACATGGTTAGATCCATAATGAATCATGCAACTCTTCCAAAATCCTTTTGGGGCTATGCACTAAAGACAGCTATTTACTTGCTAAACAGAGTCCTGACCAAGGTAGTCTCTACTACTCCATATGAGGTGTGGAATAGTAAGAAACCTCACTTAACTCACCTTAAGATATGGGGATGTCCTGCTTATGTGAACCGGACTGTATCAGACAAATTGGATGCCAAGTCTGATAAATGTCAATTTATTGGATACCCTAAGGAAACGAAAGGTTACCAATTCTATCATCCCTTGGAACAAAAGGTGTTTGTTTCAAGGCAAGCTTTATTTCTAGAAAAAGAATTTCTTTTACAAGAAAACAGTGGGAGTAACATTGAACTTGAAGAAGTTCAAGAAACTCCAATAGACATTACAGAGACACCAAGTCTAGACCGACAACCGAGAACTCATGATGATGAGCTATCAGTTGAACCTAACCTCTTCGTAGGTCTGATAGGGCACGCAATATTCCAGAGAGATACGAATTTCTCATAAGTGAATCGAACGACGTGTTACTCATTAGCGATGATGAACCTATCAGTTACGAAGATGTTCTGAAAAGTTCAGAAAGGGACAAATGGCTTGAAGCCATGAAGTCGGAAATGGATTCCATGTACGAAAATCAAGTATGGGACTTGGTTAACCCACCTGAAGGGATTAAGCCCATAGGGTGCAAGTGGGTTTTCAAGAAGAAAACCGACATGGAAGGTAATGTTGTTGCCTTTAAGGCTAGACTAGTGGCAAAAGGATATCGTCAGAAACAAGGAATTGATTATGACGAAACTATTCGCCAGTAGCTATGCTTAAATCTATTCGGATGCTCCTGGCCATAGCAGCTCATTATGATTAAGAGATATGGCAAATGGATGTGAAAACAGCTTTCCTTAATGGAAACCTGCTTGAGGATGTATACATGATACAACCTGAAGGTTTCACATCGGTTGATAAAACCAAAGTATGCAAGCTTCGACGATCCATATATGGACTGAAGCAAGCATCCAGGAGCTGGAACATCCGTTTTGATTAGACAATCAAAGGGTTTGATTTCTCACAAAATCCTGATGAACCTTGTGTGTATAAGAAGGTTAGTGGGAGTGCAGTCGTATTCCTAGTATTATATGTCGATGACATATTACTTATAGGAAACGATATATCAGTCTTACTGTCAGTTAAAATTTGGTTGTCCAAATCTTTCTCCATGAAAGACCTGGGAGAAGCAACCTATATCCTTGGGATTAGAATCTATAGAGATAGACCAAAACGGTTGCTTGGTCTTTCGCAGTCTACATATATAGATCGAGTACTTAAAAGGTTTAGCATGTCGGAATCCAAGAAAGGTTACCTTTCCATCAGGCATGGGATCAACCTTTCAAAGTCTATGTGTCCGCGCACAGAAGACGAGAGGATTTGCATGAATAAGATTCCTTATACATCCGCGATAGGATCTATCATGTATGCTATGTTATGTACTAGGCCCGATGTATTGTATGCTCTGAGCGTCACGAGTAGATACCAGTCTGATCCAGGAATGGATCATTGGGCGGCTGTCAAGACAATCCTTAAGTACTTAAGAAGAACTAAGGATGTGTTCCTAATATATGGAGAAGGAGATATGGTAATACGTGGGTATACAGACTCTAGTTTCCAGACAGATAAGGATGACTCCAAATCTCAGTCCGGATACGTATTTATTCTACATGGAGACGCAAGAAGTTGGAAGAGTTCCAAACAAGACACCGTAGCGGATTCTACCACGGAAGCAGTCTGGATCAAGAAGTTTGTCTCAAAACTTGGTGTGGTTCCATAATGATGCTAAAAATCACCATAATGTTGGTTAATGTTTTCTCATGATGTTTAGAGGTTAAATACAATTTTTGAGAATTTTTGGGGTACCCTAGAGGCCCCATATGTTTCGGCCAACCTCAAGGACCCAAGGGTTAGGGTTGAGTCTTTAACTTCAAGTATATGTTTTAAGTGTTGCCATGATATAAGGGTGATGGAGGGTGATTGATGTGAATTTTCACATGGCCTAGAGGCTCTGCAAGTTTCGGCCAAGATGGGTGAATAGAATAAAAGTTAAGATTTATTTCAAGTAAGGGTTCCAATGGCTCCATGGTAAGATGTGATTAGTGTTTTATGAGTTATTGGGGATTTTAATGGAATTTTTCCATACCCCCAAGGCCTTATAAGTTTCGGCCAGCCCTAGGAAAGTGGCTTAAAGGTTAGGGTTAACCCTAATCATGAGCTCCAATGACTTCCTATGGTCTCCTAAATGATGTATGGTTGTTCCTTTACCTTATGCTATGTTACATGTTTATGGAATTGATGGAACTCCACCCTAGAAGTTTCGGCCAAGCTTTATTTCTAGGGTTTGGGGTGGAGTTAGGGTTCAAAGAATGATGGTACATGTTTACCATAAAGTATTTATATGTATAGGATCAAGTATGTGGTAGAAACCATGTTAACTATAACCCTAAGGTTTAAGCTCCATGGTTATGTTTCATGTTTAGGTTATGATTTGATGCCATGCTTAATAGGGTTATCATGAATGTTTATGTTTTATGCCATGTATTTGAATGGTAGGTAAAATGTTATGGGAATCCTACCTATGCATGCTTATGTGATGAAGAGAACCATGCTAAGTTATATGCTCATGTTATATTAAGAACCCTGCTACGTTATTGTGTATGTTCATGATATGAATGATGCCATGATAAATATGATAGGTTTATGTTCATGATATGAATGATGACATGATAAGTATGATAGGGTTATGTTCACAATAATAATGATGCAATGATAGGTATGTTATGTTAAGTTCATGATAAGGACGATGCCATGATAAGTATGTAATGTTTATGTTCATGATAAGAATGATGCATGCCATGTTGTATGAATAAAGATGCATGACATGCATATGAAAGAAGATGCATACCATGTTTATGAATGAAGATAATGCTCATGCCTTACAGGCATCATGATGTTATGCAATAAGAATGAACAATGAAAGGGCAAGCATGTGTTAAGTCATGCTTTATGTAACATGGATATGCTATGAATGTCTGATGAATGATGAAACATGAAAAGTATTTTACATTATGTATGGGCTTGTACCGGATCGAAGTATGGGTCCAAGGGATGGGTACCTTAAGAACGCCCCGGTTTTGGACTACCGAAGCTGTCCACGGTTCTGGCACTACCGAAGCTGTGCAACAGGGATGGACACCTTAAGAACGCCTCGGTTCGGGGACTACCGACTATGTTGTCCTTACCCTAGTAGGTTGGGGCTCGCAACCTCGGACTTGCTAGGGATGCGCGCTATGATGTATGTATGTGGTACAAGCCGGGGACCCCAAATGATGTTACGATGATTATGTTTAAGCAATTAAAAGTATGTTTTAAAAGTTAAGCATCCTTATGTATATGCATTCCACTCATGCATCCATTCATGTTATGCATTATGCTATGATGATAAGATTTTTATGCTTACGCTTCATGTTAAGAAATATGCATGAGAATAAATGATCTATGCCATGATAATGTTAAGAAGATATTCATATGTTATGATAGAAAGAATGTTCACTATGTTTATGTTTATGCTATGAATCATGCCATGCTTAGAATGTTGTTATGTTTATGTTTATGCCAAGTATTATGCCATGCTTAGAATGTTCACTATGTTTATGTTCATGCCATGCTATGTATACGATAAGTGATTTAAGATGTTATGTTCTAGGTAGAGCACCAAGTATGTTAATGTTTCATGTGCTCATTATGAGATGATGAATGATGAATGGTTTTGTGAGTAGGAAAGAGTCTTACTAAGCCTATGTGCTTATAGTCTTATTTCCTTATACTGCAGATCATTCAAGGGGACAATGAAGGAAGCAGCAGGAGGGCAAAAACGCATGTGTGTAGTAGTGACTTGGCCCAGGAAACCATATGTTTACTGTTTATGCTAGAACTTCACCTTGGTTACTTATATGTTTGAATAATGACTTATGGAACCTTATGATATGAGGTTATGAATGACATGATATGATGCTTAAGTTCAAAGTTAATATGCTAAGGTTCCCATATTATTAAGTTATGAATGGTAATAGAGCATGTATAAGTTAAAGTTATTCCGCTGCCTATTGATGTCCACATGCCCTAAGCATGTTAACGTAACGCCGCTTATGAAAAAAAAAGCGGGCGTTACAGGTTGGTATCAGAGCAGTAACCATCTCACTACACACACATCAAGCCCTCTTCCTGCAGCTTCCAAGTAAGTACCCCTGTTCATGTTTTATGATAGTAAGCACTTTTAAGATGTTTTATGACTTTAAGATATGCAAGTAAGAACGATAGTATGATGAAAAAGTATGTTAAGATACGTAACGATGAACGATATTTTATATTCTTGATGAATTAGTATTTGGAATAATATAGGAGTAGAAAAAAAACTGATATTGGTTATACTGTCTTGGGTGAAGAAGAACATGGCTAGAAGACAGAGAAGTGGAATTTGAGATCGAATTAATTCCTGGTACTAACCCAATTTCCAAGGCACCTTATCATATGGCACCGGTTGAATTAAAGGAACTTCAGGAACAACTACAGGAGTTACTGGATAAGGGATTTATTCGCCCTAGTCATTCCCCGTGGGGAGCTCCAGTACTGTTTGTGAAGAAGAAAGATGGATCTATGCGCATGTGCATAGATTATCGAGCGCTGAACAACGTAACTATCAAGAACAGGTATTCCCTTCCGAGGATAGATGACCTGTTTGACCAATTAAAGGGAGCCACTGTTTTCTCAAAAATTGATTTGAGGTCCGGGTATCATCAAGTTAGAGTGAAACAAGAGGATATCCCGAAGACGGCTTTCCGAACAAGGTACGGGCTCTTTGAGTTTGTTGTTATGCCTTTCGGCGTGACGAACGCTCCTGCTATGTTTATGGACCTTATGAATCGGGTGTTCTCATCGTTCCTCGACAAGTTCGTGATCGTCTTCATCGACGATATTCTTATTTATTCGAGGACTCAAGAAGAGCACATTGAGCACCTGAAAATAGTATTAGAGGTTCTTCGGGAAAAGCAACTATACGCAAAATTTTCCAAATGTGAGTTCTGGCTCGACCAAGTGGGCTTTTTGGGCCATATTATTTCTAAAGACAGGGTTATGGTAGATCCGATGAAGGTTGAAGCTGTGAATAACTGGGGCCAGCCAAAGAACGCCAGCGAGATCAGAAGTTTTCTGGGGTTGGCAGGCTATTCTAGGAAATTTGTGGAGGATTTCTCAAGGATCGCAGCCCCTTTAACGGCTCTCACCCGGAAGGATAAGAAGTACGAATGGATGGAAGACTGTGAAAAGAGTTTCTTGGAACTAAAAAGGAGACTCACAAGTGCACCGAGCCTTACCCTTCCGGAATGTAATCAGAACTCTGACATGTATAGCGATGCCTCCAAACTTGGACTTGGGGTTGTACTTATGCAGAATGGAAAAGTTATTGCCTATGCCTCTAGGCAACTCAAGGAATATGAACAGAATTACCCCACTCATGATCTGGAATTAGCCGCGGTGGTCTTCGCTCTTAAGATATGGAGGCATTATCTGTACGGAGCGCAGTGTCGAATTTATACAGACCACCAGAGTCTGCGATATTTCTTCACTCAGAAGGACCTGAATATGAGACAACGCCGATGGCTTGAGTTGCTAAAAGACTATGACTGTGAGATCTTCTATCACCCAGGGAAGGCGAACAAGGTGGCCGATGCACTCAGCCGAAAATCAAGTGCCACCTTGATGTCCATATCTAGATTATCCCGACCACTTGAAAGGGAAATTATGAATTTTGGGGTTGAAGTCATCTCTGGGCGACTTTCCACTATGACAATATCACCCGCCCTATGTGAGGACATATTGGAAAAAAAATGGTGATCTCAGTCTCCATAAAATAAAAGAGGAGATCCGAGAAGGAAAGGGCGAGGGTTTTCATATCGCCAAAGGGGGAGTATTATACCTTAGGGATCGTCTATGTGTCCATAATGACCAGGAGCTTCGAAGAAAAATACTGACGGAAGCTCACGAAACCCCTTATTCAATGCATCCAGGATCCATCAAGATGTATCAAGATCTGAAGGAGAGGTTCTGGTGGTCCGGTATGAAGAGGGATGTGGCTCAGTATGGTAGTACTTGCATGACCTGCCAGCAAGTGAAAGCAGAACATCAGCGACCCGGGGGAGTGCTACAGCCACTTCCGATTCTGGAGTGGAAATGGGAAGACATCTCTATGGATTTCATTTCAAGGCTTCCCAGGATTACAAATGGATATGATGCAATTTGGGTGATTGTGGACAGGCTGACAAAGTCTGCTTACTTCTTAGCGATCAAGATGACTTACTCGATTGAGCAACTGGCTCAATTATATGTCAAGGAAGTGATTAGGCTTCATGGAGTTCCCAAGACCATCATCTCAGATAGGGATGGTCGCTTTACTTTGCATTTTTGGGAATGCGTTCAGAAGTCTCTCGGCACTAAATTGCGATTTAGCACCGCCTTTCACCCTCAGACGGACGGGCAAACTGAACGGGTGAATCAAATATTGGAAGATATGTTGAGAGCTTGTGCCCTGGATTTCAAGGGAAGTTGGTGTCGATATCTATGCTTGGCGGAATTCGCTTACAATAATAGCTACCAAGCTACTATCGGAATGACACCTTATGAAGCCTTGTATGGGAGGAGATGTAGGTCTCCGATTTGCTGGTACGAGGGTGGTGAAAAGAAGGAAATGGGGCTCACAACGGAGGTTATCGATAGCGCCACCCGGGCTATACGGAATATTCAACAACGGATAGAGACTGCTCAGAGCCGGCAGAAGAGTTATGCCGATGTCCGACGTAGACCACTGGAATTTAATGTTGGAGATTGGGTATTTCTCAAAGTGGCTCCTATGAAGGGAGTGACCAGATTTGGGAAGAAAGGAAAACTAAGTCCGCGCTATGTGGGGCCGTACCTGATTCTGAAAAGAGTCGGTAAGGTGGCATATGAGCTGGAGCTGCCTCCAGAGATGTCAGCTATCCATAATGTATTCCATGTGTCCCTGCTGAAAAAGTGTATCCCAAATATGGACCAAGTGATCGAGCCACAGACGGTGCAAGTGCAAGAGGACCTAAGCTATGAGAGCAGACCCATCCAGATTTTGGATAGGGAAGTCAAGAAGCCGAGGAGTAAGGAAGTGCCATTAGTCAAGGTCCTATGGCAAAGTCAACGGTTCGAAGAAGCTACCTGGGAGCGCGAGGACGAGATGAGGCGCAAGTACCCAGAGTTATTCTAAGTTCGAGGACGAACTTTCACGAGGTATGGGGGATTGTAACGACCTGGAAAATTCTCTTAATATTTTCTTAAAATATTGAGCATGTCTAGATAATTTTCCGAGGGGCCTGGAAATAATTATGTAAAATTTGGCCTAGAAATCCATGTTTTCTCATTTAAATTGAGAAAACTAGGTACTAATGAGCTTTAAATGGGCTCCAAAAATAGGTATTAATTAGGTAAAATTAATATAAATATAAAAAAATTTTATTTAGGAATATTAGCATAATTATGGGTGATTTTAGGGGGATTTTCGAAATTTAGGAAAATAAAAATAATAAAAATAAAAGAAATAAAAATAAAGGTGCATGAGCCAAGGATTGAACCTTCGACCTCTTGTACAACCATGTATGCTTTAACCAACTCACCTAGCAAGAGAATGTTAAGAGGGAATGAAGTGGATATTGGTTGAGGCTTAAAAGAAGATGAAGGGTCATGGAGAGACTCTTCATTTACCTCTTTAATGGATGATAAATAGGGGGTTTGGGAGTTTCTTTCTCTCTTCTTTCAATTGCATTTCCTCCTCTCTTCCTCCCTCATTCTAGCCGACCACTCTTAGAGGATTTTCTCCTTGGAAAAACTCCACATCTCCAAGATCTAGGTTCCTTCCAAGACAACAAGGGCAAGGAGGGATCAAGGGTCAAGAGTTCTACAAGTTCTTTCTCTTTTAAGGTCTAAAAATCAAGAAATCCCAAGGTAAGACTCCCTCACCTGTGATATAATAGTTCCTTATGATTTTCATGAATTTTAGTATGATATAGTGGTGGGTTTTTGGATTTGATGTTGAAAGGAAAGAAAACCAAGAACCTTATGCTTAAGGGTTTCGGCCACCATGATTTTTAGATCTATAATTATGCTAAAAATTTGTATAATGCTATTTAATGTTCCCTTATGATGTTTAGAGGTTTAGTATAATTTTTGGGAATTTTTGGAGTACCCTAGGATACCCTAGGGTTTCGGCTAACATGAAAGAAACAAAGTAAGCACCCTAGGATACCCTAGGGTTTCGGCCACAATGTTTAAGGGTCCTTAATGATGCTAAAAATCTCCATAATGTTGGTTAATGTTTTCTCATGATGTTTAGAGGTTAAATACAATTTTTGAAAATTTTTGGGGTACCCTAGAGGCCCCATATGTTTCGGCCAACCTCAAGGACCCAAGGGTTAGGGTTGAGTCTTTAACTTCAAGTATATGTTTTAAGTGTTGCCATGATATAAGGGTGATGGAGGGTGATTGATGTGAATTTTCACATGGCCTAGAGGCTCTGCAAGTTTCGGCCAAGATGGGTGAATAGAATAAAAGTTAAGATTTATTTCAAGTAAGGGCTCCAATGGCTCCATGGTAAGATGTGATTAGTGTTTTATGAGTTATTGGGGATTTTAATGGAATTTTTCCATACCCCAAGGCCTTATAAGTTTCGGCCAGCCCTAGTAAATTGGCTTAAAGGTTAGGGTTAACCCTAATCATGAGCTCCAATGACTTCCTATGGTATAAACTTCTTATAAAAATTTATTCTATAATTTAAAGAGAAGGAGAATTTGTTTTATTATAAATTAGTTATAATAAAACTTGGTTTAAACGGAATAATTCATAAGAATTTATAGGATAAAT